>OZ023263.1:143329380-143719380 GCA_964006375.1 Tillus elongatus | reverse complement strand
AGGAAGAGTAATAGTGAAAAACTCACGGCCAACAACAACTGTCAGACATTCGAAGAAGAAAATGTTTTGGGGTGGTTTCTCATATAAAAACACTGTATTTCTTGTACCATTTGGCGGAATGATAAACAGTCAAGAGTACTAAGAGTTACTAAAGCAAAAATAGCCAAAAATCTGGAAAATAGTAACCTCAGTGAAAAACCAGTTTTTCAACAAGTCCAGTCCCGTGTCATAAGTTGAAGCCTATCCATTGAGTGAAGACTGGAACCTGTGATAAGCAATGATGAATACATTTTGGAGAACTCAATTCACCACAACACATTTCTAAGACCTGAAGAACATTCGCGTAATCAGAGGGATTAATTATTATGATTATTCACCTGATCTAAATTTGATTAAAAATCTGCGGGCTATATGTATCCAGTTCAGACTCCGAAAACAGGGTAGCACCAAAAAAGACTATAATGTCAGCCCTGATTCACGTTTGGTTGTAGTGTGAATTATATACCAAAAGGCTTCAGCAAGTTATTCAAGTCAGGGGAAGACATATCTTATACTAAACATAGTATTTATGCCTATATTGTCACCATGTGTTAACAGCTAAGGCGAAGAGCCAAATTTAAAAAATATATATTCCGTTCATATTAATTCGCACCCTACTGTAGGAGCCCCTAGTTCGTGATCATTAAAAAAATACAAACATATAACACGTAAAATCGTTTAAAATCAAATCAACCATTATACAAACTAAATGTTTAGTTTCTAAAATATCTAAAATATGTAATAGAGTAATAAATATATAACTTGAAAATTACATTTTATCATAATTAGAGACAATTTAATACACAATATCACTTTACACGTTACCTCATTAATAATCGTTTAAGTTTGAAGCTTTCTCTTCAAATAGATGATCGTTACCAACGCATGAAAAAGTATTCTTTGATGTTGGTTAATGTAAAAAACAATTGTCCATTTACTACAAATTCATTTTAATAGGACATAAATTATTAAGCCATACATTTAAATAAACTCGGAACAATAAAAGGTGACAAGTGAATAATATCTCAATTTAGCTGCAGACATGATGCAATGTATTCCGCATATAAACACTGCCCTAATATGGTGACATACAGGTTCGTAAAGTTTAACTTTGGTCAAAGAAAATACATTACACACATGCCCTAAATCAGTTACCAATTTTTGGGTTCTAGAAACATGATTTTCGCATAAGGTTGCCTTTTAGACCAGAATAATTAAATTCTATTATACATGCTGCCCGGAAAGTGCGTATACAACGCTCTACCAGTTATTCCTTGCATAAAAAAATCTATCTGATCCACTTTTCCTATATCCAAAAGTGTCGCCATAACGAGCTACAGTCCCTTAAAGGGGTGCTTTAAAAATAGAAATTGTGTATAAACTCCAATTTGGCTTTACCTTTTGATTTAAATTTTGATACAGGTACTTTCCTTTGAGTATTTCACAATTTCCTTGAGTTTCTCAAAAATTAAAGTACAGGGTGTTTTATTTTTACGACCTTGTAGTCTTTTTTTAATTAAAAAATAGTGTGTACGCCAACGACCGAGATTTTTGTCAAAGTACATTTAATTTGGAAACGTTTTTGTGTCATATTAGTGAATTTTCATTAAGAAAATTCACTAACGGAGAGGCATCGATGGTAAGACTTTCGGAAAATTTCTTCAAATGAGCGCGAAATAGGGCCCCTAGAACCCATATCCAATGTCTGTTTTAATGTTTATATGTTTGTTTATATATATATATATATATATATATATATATATATATATATATATATATATATATATATATATATATATATATATATATATATATATATAATTATTACATTTATTGCTTAAAATTATACATGTTTATTCAATAAGTCTAAGACTTGTGGTGAATATTAAAATAATTTTATACATAGTTGCATCCAAAACTTCTTGACAACACTCCAAATTCAACAACCTTAAAATTTTGACATTCAAAAAAATTTATTTTTTCTTTCATTTCGTTCTTCTAATGTTTCACCTGATACCTCCATTTACAATTAATACTAGTCACTCCATAATATTTTTCCAACTGCAAGCCATTCTCAACTACTCATATTTTTGCCGAAATTGTAAATTTTGTACGAGACCAAAAATGACATTTTAATTTGACAAAAAATACTTCGCTGATTTGGATCAACTTTGGGGATTATCTTTATTTTGTTGATGGTTTCGTTCATCAGATCTTAACGTCCAATTTGTCTTAAAGAAAATTCAAAAATGATTTTTTTAACGCAATATCTTTGAAAGTGGCTAAGAGATTAAAACGAAAATTAACAACTTAAAAGAACCTAGATGGACGTGAAAGCAAAGTTATTCGAAATTAAAAATCAATAATCTTCGACGTCACTTCAAATTTCGTAATAAAATATCTACAGTGTTGGACAAAGACGGATGACGTTACCTGTGTGCGTGTCTGCTGATCTGCTATTTAAATAAATCGTAGATAAAAATATAACAATGGCCGATGTAATCATTATTGGAAGATGAGGTGGTTTCTTACCGGCGTTGTTAGAAATTTCATGTAGTTAAACCTTGGGTGTATATAACCATTTAAAATGTTCATAAATTTTGATAATGAATAAAAAATTTGTATAAAAGTTAATTTTATCAGTAATCCGTAACTCTATTTAATATCTGCAAATTTCCATTCACCAATTTCTCATGGTTTTTAGTTAATCACCGAAATTATAATTTATTCCATCTGACAACGCGGTAGACCGCAATCGTGTGAGATCGCAGACTGTTCGTTGCGTTGATCAGAATCTGACGCGCAGCTGTCATTCTGCATTCCGTTGTAATGGTGCGTTTACAACTACGGCGATATATGTCATGCGAGTTAAAACATGAAAATAATCGGTGTTTACATCTAGTGGCAGAAATGTGTCGACTTTAATGCTGAATATTGAAATATATCTCTCTCGGAAAGAAATTTCTTAGCGTTTACATACATACATACATATATATATATATATATATATATATATATATATATATATATATATATATATATATATATATATATATATATATATATATATATATATATATATATATATATATATATATATATATATATACACACGTCTGTCTGACATAAATATAATGTAATAAGTTTCAGATGTAAACGCACCATTAGTTGTATTGTAATATCATTTTCATTTGTCATAATATCAAATTAGACGTTTGCTATTGCTAGCTAGCATAGAATATAAAACCTTTGTTGAAAACTAGCTAGCCTCAAATTTAAATAATAATTACTTGAATGTATACAATAATGATTTTTTATTAGCTGCTTAATCGACACCGTCGACTTAAATAATCGAAACTTTGATTCGTCGATCCTGGAACACAATTTCTTCCAATCTCTGGATGTTGTCTTCGGCCCTTGTCTCCACAGGAGGTCCACTTTGAGGGTCATCTAGAATGGACTTTTCGCCCCATTTGAGTCGCTTTGATTAGAATTTTACTTGAAAGCATGATGAACAATTTTCACCACATACCGCAGTCATACGTTCGTGTATAATTTTTGGCTGATTGCCTATTTTCGTAAAAAAGCCTTGTAACGCTTCTTCGACTGTTGCTCTACTTTTAAGTCGTCCATTATCGCGGGTTTACAGCTTCACAAAAACGATGAAAATGAATTGCTTTCTACGCAGCTGGACAGATATTCGTTAAAAAGTTGCACCAACTTGGCAGTAAATAATTGTCGTGGCAGTGCGTTTGTTTCTTGGCTACGTAGATTTCATTTTAATCTTCACTCGTAGTTAAGGTATTGCACAAACTCTAATTAAAACCACCCACTAGATAAAAAAATAAAAAATAACAATAGAAAAGCATTGGGACAAAGCAGGCAATTTTTATTTTGTACAGAACTCTGTGTTCAGTAATAGTTGTGTTGATGATACTTTTTATGGAAAACGCCTGTATATATTATGTTTACTAGCTACTTTATCTCTAAATGTACATACTTTTTGCTTATCGAAAGCTTACTTGTGATCATTTACTTGAAAACAGTACAGACATAGCTTACATGAGTTTCTAAACGAGGTTGGTATGGTAATGGGTAGAACATTTTTTCATTAACGTAAATAAATATAGTTATTTGCTAATAATGCGCCACATATTTATATATGCATGTATTTTGTTGTTTAAGGGCGGAATATTTCCACGGCTATGGTTAATCACCGAGACCAGAAAAAATGTTTGCGTCACCAACCAAGAAATTGTGCCTAGCCCATGTCTTTTATGAACAGGGTAAGAATATTTTAGGTGCCCAGTATCCCATAGTACATGTGACCGGCCGCGGAACGCCCTTAGTAAAGAAAACAACGTGCAGGTATTCAACTTGCTCAAACATAATGATACAGGATCAGTAGCCGTTATTTTTTAACAAGCGGTTATTTTATTTTATTTTTAAAAAGTAACAAGCTGCGGCGAGATGCGAACCCGGATCCTCTGCATAGCGAACCATTTATTTAATCTTTTTTCATTTTCAAAACGTTTATTCAATATTAGGAATACATAATTTTTTAATACAAGTTTAATATCAGTCTCAGTCTAAGTAAAATTAGAGTAATCTGAATATTCAACTATATTATTTTTACATAATGTGGTTTACAATGTATGGCTCCGTGTGTGTGTGTGTGTGTGTGTGTGTGTGTTGTTTCTTTAACGTCGGCCTATTTCCGCGACTATGGCCAATCACCGACGCCAGGGAGCAGTTTCACTTCACTATCCTGGAAATTTTGCCGAACCCCTGTCCTTCTGTAAGGAGGGTAGGGATCTTTAACGTGCCCAACATCGCATGGACACGGGACCGACGGCTTTACGCCCCCTTCAAAGGACGGAACGTGCACGCATTCAACTTGCTCAAATACAATGCCAGAACCTCGGTTGATGTTAACGTTACAGTTTGTACTGAAAAAGGGAAAGGAGACCCTGGGATCGAATCCAGTAGCCTTCGGTTCAGAGGCACACGTTCTTGCCCCTGAACCACCGAGGCTTTTAAAATGTATGGCTCCTATACTTGTATTTATCCATAATTGTAGTTACAGCATAGATACACCCTAAGTTTTACAGTGGCGTGCATCCTTGAGTTGAATTGGTAAAAGAAGAGAGCTTCAGTCTGGTGTTTACTATGTTGTTGGTAACTTTGCTGTAATTAATTTGTTTATCATAAAAGTTTTCTGATAGAGCTAGTACATGATGCTTTATCGGTAAAATACCTGTCTGCATCGGCATGTCTGGCACTCTAGTATATCTGTTGCCGCCTGTTACTAGTCTTAGACATTTATTCTCAAAAACGCTGAGTTTTCTGTACTTGGTGTCAGAAATGCTACTTCAAACGGGAGCAGCATATGTTATTATAGGCCGGATAATGACTTTATAAATTAACAGTTTATTTTTCAAGCTGATGTTTACGTTAGTAAGAAAAGAGTATAATGTGTTAAGTTCAACGTGTCTGTTTTTAATAAGTTGATGGATGTGCTGGTGAAAGTTAAGGCATTTGTCTAGTATTATTCCGAGGTACTTTACAGTTTCATTTGCAGGTATAACTACACTGTTTGACACTTTTAGGTTTGAGAATTTTTTTTTTATTTGTATACTTTCTTGTAAATATCATATTTTCAGTCTTGCTAGCATTTATTGTGATTTTCCAATCGTCATAGTATTTTTCCAACAAGTTCATATGCAACTGATTTTGTACCTTAGCTACATTTGCCCAGAAAGAATAACTGTATATCGCTGTGTCGTCTGCGTATAAAGCTAAGTTTGTTTTAGGAAATTGGGGGATGTCATTGAAAAAAAGTTGAAGAGTTGCATAGCGAACCGTCTACGCGCTGAGACCCCGTATAGCTACTTGTATAATAGAACATTTTAATCACGTTTATTGCTTATGAGAATTACTACAATCGGAATTTATTTAGGAAATATAAAATTGAGAAAAATGATAAAACGAAACAAAATTTGAGTTATCAATGCAAGTGGCAAATTACAATAAAACTGTTTTTATGTTTATTCGACGTTAATGGTCATATGAATTGTTTAAAATTCACAAAAAAATGTAGATTTAGACCCTTTTAGTGCACTTTCATTAACCATCGGAGATAAAATACCCCTCCATTCGGATCTCCGGGAGAGGGGTGTACGGGGGGCGCCGGCATCAAGATTTAACATATCCTTCTCGAATATGTGTGGCCTAAATTCTGACCTGAACTCCGTCCACCATTTCCTCCAGGCTAATAGTCCCCAACTCCTCTTCCTCACCGAAACCCAAATTAGTGCCAAAACAGCCACTAATCACCTTAATTTCCCCGGGTATGAGCTCCTTACTTCCTTTAGATTGCATGGAGGTGTGTGCGCATACGTCCGTAGCAATCTACCCTGCACTAGACTCCCCAATTTAGAAGCTGGAAGAAAAGACATACTTTGGATGAAACTCTCTCTCAGGGCTGCAACTAAATTCATCTGTTGCATTTACCGGTCACCCTCTGAAAACAACTTTGTCCAGCTCTTCGACTACCTTTCTGAAAAAACCCACCATCTGATTTCTGAATATCCTTCCTCCGAGGTTACTATTCTTGGTGACTTCAATAATAAGGAATGGCTAGGATCTCCAAAAACCGATCCACAAGGGAGAGCAGCGGAGGCCTTTGCAGTAAGCAATTCTTTCGCCAATATGGTTCAGCAACCTACTTACTTTCCTCGCATCCCAACACACAGCTCAAATCCCTTGGATCCCCTTCTTACTACAAAACCTGAATGCTATAAGACATCAGTCACCGCCCCCTTGGTCGCTCAGACCACGGCATGGTCACTGCTTCCTGCGCAATGCAACCCGAGGTCACACAGTCATCACACCCACGTGTCGTTTGGCACTACAACTCCGCGAACTGGGACGAAATGCGGGATTACTTTTCCTCATTTCCATGGGCGTCTGTCTGCTTCTCTCATCCTGAACCCTCTGATATCTTACAAAACGTCACCGAAATTATCCAAGCTGGCATGGAATTATTCATTCCATGTACACAGAAAACCTCTTCAGCCACTCAAAAGCCCTGGTTCTCTAAATCCTGTGAAAAGGCCAGATTTGAAAAGGTCAAAGCTCACAAAACGCTTCTACACAATCCCAGTCAAGAAAACCGCCAAGCATTTAATGACGCAAGAAACCGCTATGTCCGCATTCTTTCTGAGGCAAAAAACTCGTTTAATATCCACATTAAAAACAAAGTCCCCTCAAGCTCCAACGGCAGCAAACCCTTCTGGACTCTTGCTAAATCAATTGGAAATAATTTCTGCAAGAGCACGTTCCCACCTCTTGTTTCAGGGATGAAATTGTTTCTACCACCCCGGACAAGGCTGAACTTTTTGCCTCGTTCGCCGGCAATTCTACTCTCAAGCCACCTCCAAATATTCAACCACCAAGAGTCCCCAATGTCGCGCATAAAATGACGGATATCATTTTCAAAACTAAAAAGGTACGAAAGATGCTTTCTTCTCTTAATACCGGGAAAGCCTCTGGCCTTGACGAGCTCCCAGCAATTGTTCTCAAAAAATGCGCACCAGAACTTGCTCCTGTCCTGACTCGTCTGTTTCAGACATCTTACAATAGAGGCATATTCCAATGGAAAACTGCTCGAGTACAACCCGTTCCCAAGAAATGATCCAAATCGCTTCCTAGCAACTACAGGCCTATTTCTCTCCTTTCAGTCGTCTCTAAAGTGATGAAAAAGTATATAAACACCGAATTACTAAAATTTCTTGAAAAACACTAATATACTACAGGCAGTATGGATTCAGTCAGCGCAGATCAACTGCCGACCTCCTCTCCTTTGTCACCCATTCTTGGAACAAGTCTATGGAACTACAAGTTTTTTAGCTGAAGTTTTCGCAATGTTGAAGATATGGAGATGCTGACAGAGCACAACTGTAATACAAATGTAATGAAAAAATGTAGATATTTTAAACAATAAATCCTTCTCCATCTAGACTTCGGAGCATATTTTTAACCTTTATTAGCTGAAACACAGCTGTCCCGCGAATTAACAACACTTGTACTTAGGTTGCTTTTTTAAAAAATTTATTAAACTACTTAAACTATTTAACAACAAACTAGCATAGTTACTGCCTAAATTAATACTGAACAAATATTAAACAAAACAATGGCTTTATATAATAATCGGATAAGTGTTCGTTGCAGGTTCTCACGAGAACATGCAGATCTAGCTTCTTCTAATTTCGCACTGCTGGCACTATCTGCAACGGTCGGCATAATTCGTAGAATCTGCTTATGGGAACTGCTGCATGCAAATGTAACTTGATACCATCTACGTGACATATCGTGGGAAGCCATGTGTTAACTTCTCCCACCATTAGAGGACGGAACCCTTGGGTTTCGGAATTCTTAAAGGATTTTCCGCTTCTGCTTTGCTTCTTTCATTCTGCTGGGCACATCTTCTTTTGACAAAAACTGTAATAAATATTGTTGCTAGAAGGATTAGTATAATGTAGTGTAGGATCGTCCAAATACTTGTGTGGTACAACGGGAGTCTAATTTTGTTGGGAATTCTACTTTATATAGACTGCAGCTGAGCCCTGATGTTGCTTACGTCGTGCAAGGGGACGTTTTCCAGTTCCATTGCTGGCAATTCTTCTATGTTGATTTTGCTTTCTGGATCTTCTTCCAACTTTGGTAAGGAGAACAATTGTTGTGTCTCAACTGAGCTCTGCACTGTACTGTATCGTTTACCACCAATCGACAACTGACATCTTGGTTTGAGTGTCACCATATACGTGCCTTGTATAATTTGTGTGTTTTCTTCTCCCGAGCATTTGATTGACATCTTGGTTTCCTTTGGAGCCACCACCATAAACTGAGTGTTGCCATATTTGGAAACGATAGTCTTGGTAATTTTTACAGTCTCTTGTTCGCAATTATTGATAGGCTTTTGGAAATTAATTAGCCTAACTTCACAGGGAGGATCCTCACTGACATCTGCTATTGTATCTTCTGTACAGACATAGATCTCGTTCGTAAGCTCCTGGCAGGGGTTGTTTCTGAAGGCGTATTGTTGCTCATTTAGGATAAGGTACTTGGATCGAGGTATTATCATAGAGAAGCTGTTAGGATTGGTTTGTATAGGTAGGGAGTACAGTTGGTAGTAAATATAGTCAGATTTGTCTATTAGTGGAATATCAATTTGGAATATAATTTTATATCCTGTTTGGATAGACTTGATTTGAAATATTTTTTCATACAAAGATAAGTCATTCTTGCTTACTAATCTAGATTGTGAAATGTATTTTTCTATTACAGGAAGCTCTTTAATAATGAATTTTGGTTTGATGATAGAAGTGTGAAAAGTATTTAATTTAGAGAACGTTATAGCATTTTCAGTTGTTAATATTATCGATTCTATGACATTAAATAGGTTAGCGATTTCAGTCAACAGTTCTAGAATATGTGCTCGCTGGAGAACAGGCATGATATTAGTAGCTAAATCTTTAGTAATGTTTTGAAGTGCCAACATTCTTTTGACAATTTCTTTTTGATTATGAGTTAAAGTATTTACTGTTTGATTAAATTCGTTTATTGCATTTATCATAACAGATGTTTGTTCGTCAAATAGCTCATGCATTCTATTTTGATCATCAGCTAATAATTGAAGGGCTTTGTTGATTCTTTCGCCATCATCAGCATCTAGATTGCCAGTGATTGATTTAAAAACTGTACCCAAAGGGTTGAGTAAACCTCTCTTAACTCTATACTTATCAGGGAAAATTCTAAGGAAAGTTTCATCTATGTTATCTACAGTATAATTAAGGGCGATTATAAAATTATGGTATTCAGATCTAAAATTATCACTTAAAGTATTGGCTATAAGATAGTATTTATATTTAAGTTTACTGTAGTCAGTAAATAAGGGTTCTATATTATATACATGTATAAGGCGCCATACGTCATTTTGGCAATAGCTTCTACCTAACTTGCGAGGTAAAAACCCAGGGTTGTTCTTTAAATCTTCTAGCTGTCGCTGCCCTCCGCATGCCCACCTGAAAGGCGAAGATTTCTTAAATGAGTTACACATTGCTCGTCATTCTTGTGATTTATGAGTAAAGCTTTATTGTGTTCTAAGAGGGATATTATCGTGTATGGGCCTGTATAGGGGTTTTTGTGCTTCTTGTGAAATCCAGGGGGTATCTTTTTATATACTGTTTGGCCCTCTTTAAATGGCTGATTAACTTCGACGTTAGTTCTGAGGAGCATTTTTTCTTTCGATTTTTCTATCCGATCTAATACAATATCATAAACTATTTTCATAAAATGTTTGTGTTTTTGGTTATATTCTTGGGTGAGTGTAACTTCGGGATCAAAGTTGAAGATTTCTGGGATGTATCCGAATATTAGCTCAAAAGGTGGTTTGAGAGTTTGAGAGTGAATGCTTGAATTGTAAGCTAGGATGCAGTAGGGTATCAAGTCAGGAGGTTTTAGATTTGGGTATTTTATTTTGAAAATTCTATAGTGTTCAATCAGTGTGCTGTGGAATCTCTCTACTGGGCTGTTAGAGTTGGGATTATGAGGTGTAGTTATGTGCAGTTCAATTTGATATGACTTTAGGAGCTCTTTGACAGTGTCATTTGAGAATTCCGTACCAGAGTCGGAAACGACGCCTCTTACTGTACCATATTGTGAAAAGTATCTTATTAATACCCTGGAAATTTCGATAGCATTCTTGCTTTTAATCGGAAAGGTCTGACCGAATTTACTGAAAGGATCAAGAATTGTAAAGAACTGAGATGATTCGATTTGAAATGTATCTATGTGAATTAATTCTAGAGGTTTCCAAGGAGTTGGAGTGTGTTCTAAAGGTATTTTAATGGGATGTCTATTGTATTTTGCTTGCTTACATGTCGCACAGTCTAAAATGAATTCTAAAATTTTTTGTTTTAAACTGGGATAATAATATTTCTGTTTCATCCTTAAATAAGTTTCATCCGGACCCCTATGGTTAGTTTTACCTTGATGATATGCTATTATAAGATCCTTTAATTCATCCTCACTGTTAATTTCTTCCAAAACTTTATCACATCTATAAAATTGCGGCGCATGCGCATTATTAAAGTGTTGATTGATAGCCGAACTAACTAATTCATAATGTATCTCATTAATAAATAGGCAATAGTATTTCTTTTGAGGCAAACAGTGCTGCTTTACAAATTCCGCTATCTTGTCTGGATCTTCTAAATTAAATTTAGCATGAATAAAATTTCTCTTGCCTTTTCTGACGTGTAGAATTTCGGGTTCCTCTGAGCAACTAAAGAATATTTGATTGGATTCATTATTAATAATTTCCTCTTCCAAAATAGGAATGCCTGGTGCGGCGTATGATTCCTGGTTAGAATTAACTGTATCTAGTTCTTCGATTTCCTCATCAGTGTTTTCATTATCTCTCTGCCATTCTGTTTCATCTACATTATTAATTACTGACTGATTATCAACATCCAGAGGATTAATTTCTACACGTGATAAAGCGTCGGCGTTATTTGTTTTTCCTTTTTTGTATTCTATATCGTACTCATATTCTTCAGGCTTTAAACGCCATCTTACTAGCTTAGAATTGGGCTCCTTTAATGAAAATAGCCATTTCAGTGGTTTGTGATCAGTCATTATGATAAATCTTTTGCCGTAAAGGTAGGGTCTAAAGTAATTTACAGCCCAGACTATTGCAAGTAGCTCTTTTTCGATTGTACTATACCTGCTTTCTGTCTCGTTCAGAGTTCGGCTTGCATAAGCTACAGGCAGGTCTGAATTCGGTTCGCCTTGACTTAAGACAGCTCCAAGTGCGACGTTGGAAGCATCCGTAGTTAATATAAATTTCTTTGTAAAATCTGGTGGCTGTAATATTGGACTGTTCATTAAAATATGTTTACATGTTTCAAATGCCTCTTTATAATCTTCGTTGTTAAAATCAATTTTTGAATTTTTCTTTAGACATTTTGTTAAAGGTTTTGTGACATTCGCAAAATTCTTTATGAATTTTCGGTAGTATCCTATTAACCCCAAAAACGATTTGATTTCTTTTTGTGTTTTAGGAATAGGAAATTTCTCTATGGCTTCGAGTTTTCGTGGGTTAGGTTTAATTCCTTCTGGGCTGACCACATGTCCCAGAAATTCAGCCTCCTTCTTTAAAAATTCGGTTTTGTCCAGTTGTATCTTTAGCTGAAAGTTCCTGAACCTTTCGAATACTTGTGTAAGCTTGTCTAGATGCTCCTGTAAAGACGTCGAGAACACAATTACGTCATCCATGTAGACAAGGCAAGTTTTCCCAATCAATCGGTGTAGAACATTATTCATTAGGCGCTGAAACGAGGCTGGAGCATTATTAAGGCCGAATGGCATCCTTAAATACTCATAATGACCTAGATCTGTTGAGAATGCCGTCTTTTCAATGTCGTCCGGATGTATCTCTATCTGATGAAAACCTGATGCCAAATCAATTGTAGTGAAATAGTGAGATCTACCAATTTTATCCAATATTTCTTCTATTTCAGGTATGGGGTAGCGATCTGGTATGGTTTTATCGTTGAGCTTTCTGTAGTCTACAACGATTCTCCACTTCTGTTTCCCACTGGCATCTGCTTTCTTTGGGACGACCCAAATTGGTGAACACCACGGTGAATGTGAATGCCTAATAATGTTTTGCTGTAACATTTTATCCATCTGTTTTTGTACCTCTTCTTTATGCACCTGTGGGTAACGATATAATTTCGAATGGACAGGTATATCGTCGGTCGTCCTAATCCTATGTTTTACAACGTGTGGAAGTTAACTTTTCGTCCTCTTTATAAAATATATCTGAATAACGTTTGCATAAATATATTAACTGTTCACGTTCTTCTTGATTTAAGTGATCCATGCGTATTTCTTTTAAGGCCCAGTTATCATCGCAATTTTTCTTAACACTATTATTATATTTATGATTGTAATTGCTATATATTGCATTATTATTTAATTCAATGGTCTCTAAAGGTTTAGTAAATCTGACATTAATTTGTGTAGAAGTTGGGTTTATTATTTTAACACTGGCCTCACTATCTGACAATTTAACTAAACAGTCAGGTATAAATAAATTGTTAATTAAATTTGAATTTGGTTAACAAGTCCATATCCATTGGACTTATTGACAGGAACATTGATTTTAGTTTCCGTATTTGGCTCAAGAGTATATTCATAAGGAAAATGTATATCAATTTCTAACCTACCTAAGTATAATTTCCTATTATTAAAATCTAGCCTAGCCTTACTTGCAAGGAGAAAATCGGCTCCTATCAAACCCGTGTAGTTATCATTAAAATTAAATAAACAAAATTCATGTGGACGATTAGTAATTGAATTAAGTAAAATATTTGCCCTATATTTGTGCACGGAGAATCCATGAGCTGATTTAATGTGAAATAATTTTTGAAAGATTTTATTTTTATATTTTTCTTGAACAATATCTGGTTTCAAAAGACTTTTACAGCTTCCCGAATCTATGAGCAATTTTCCAGGCAGTTCGGGGATTTCAACATAAGGAAGTTGACATAAATTGAGATTGTTTATTTCTATTAAGGATTTTCGGTTGATGTGCCCGGTGTAGGAAAATTTTGATTTTCACGATCGTAAATTTCGGAAGGTGTATCAATCTCATGGGTAAATAGTTCGTCAGAATTAAACCTTGTTCCTGGAACTGTGGGCCTTTGCTGATTAGCAGGGAAGTTATTTCTTCTTGACTGTGTTGAAAAATTATTTGAATGTCTTGTAAACCTTGTGTTGCCACTCGAAGTATCCATGGGTTCAGGATATCTGTTTTGGAAATGTTCTCGTGGGTTTTCTGGTTTAAAAGAGGGCGGTCTAGAAAATTGTGAATTCTGGTTATTTTGGCTTTGATATTGGGAAGTATTCCTAAATTGTGAAGTTTGATTACTTTGGCTCTGATATTGGGGATTATTTCTAAATGGTTTCTGAAATTGCATAACTGGAAAGTTTTGGGGAGTAGAACGATTGTTAAAAGACCTGGTTTGTGGATTGGGGGTTTTATTATTTGGCGATGTATAATTGCCTGATTTAAGAAATGTCCTATCTCTATACTCGTAATTTTCTTCCAGAACTATAAACTTAAGAGCATCCTCAATAGATGCAGGTGCAGTGGATCTTACTACCATTCCTAGAGGGTTTCTAAGTCCCCCGAGGAACGCTTTTAATGTTTGTTGAGCGTAAATTGCTCTTTTCACTTCTAATATTTGTTGATTGTCTTCATTACAAATTAAATTAGAGACCAGAAGTTGTTCAATATATCTACACCTATTACTAAATGTTAAAGCATCCTCATTATGTTTCTGCTTGAGTGTTAAAAGTTCGCTCAAAAGACTAGTGTCGTCTCGTTGGTCCGTGAAGTTTTGCACTATAGCTTGTCTTAGGTCTTGCCAATTATTAATAATTTTTGTGCTAATTATAAGTCTAGCTTGACTGGTTAATTTTGACTGTATAAAATTAACTAAAAAATGATTTAAATATAATCTTTCATCTTCAGCGTTATAAAATGTGTTCATAATGAGATCGCATGCCTTAAGAAAGTTACCAACATTTGCCGGTTCCCCATTGAACTCAGGTATCATCTTTAAATAGAATTCACTAAAGTTGTTTGCCATATTGTTAGCTTGGGCCATGTTTATGCTAAATGCTGTGGTATTAATTAAGTTACTATCAATTTGTTTTACAAGACTAATACTATTATTATTACGAGTTAAATTATTCTGAACTTCTTGTTCAATAATATTATTATCTAAATTATTTTCTTCAGGAATGACTTCTAAGTTATTTTCAAAATTAAACTGATTAAGTCGCTTATTAATTCATCAATATCCGACATATATTCACATACATAAGACAAAGGAACAGAAAAAATATAGGAGAGCAACTAACAGTAATAGTAGGAACCAGATGACCATTTGTTCTTCTTAAAAAACCAAGGAACCAATATTCTTTTGATGCCTTAGGTTGCTGTGAGATCCGTCACCGACTGCGCCAATTAACAACACTTGTACTTAGGTTGCTTTCTTAAAAAATTTATTAAACTACTTAAACTATTTAACAACAAACTAGCATAGTTACTGCCTAAATTAATACTGAACAAATATTAAACAAAACAATGGCTTTATATAATAATCGGATAAGTGTTCGTTGCAGGTTCTCACGAGAACATGCAGATCTAGCTTCTTCTAATTTCGCACTGCTGGCACTATCTGCAACGGTCGGCATAATTCGTAGAATCTGCTTATGGGAACTGCTGCATGCAAATGTAACTTGATACCATCTACGTGACATATCATGGGAAGCCATGTGTTAACTCGCGTCAGAACCGACACAGAGCAGGTGCGTGTAGAGGACACTAAAATATAATGATTTAACAAACTTGTACCCAGTTACACCACCTAAGGAGTTACAAGGGTAGGTTCATTCAATGTAGCACTCAATTTTAATACCTTTTTACTCTTGCAAATTTTCATAAGCTTTTTGGTTATCAAGGAAAACGGGATTAAATGCGGCAGGATATTTCAACGGTGTTAAGGAAAAATCACAAAAAAGTAATTAGTAGGGCATAAACTCACGATTAAAATTTGACAATTAGCGATTGTATAAATTATTTAGTGAGTGCTTTCCAAATCGATGTTATTAGTATCGAGTTTTTATGAAGGAAATAACCGTAAAGTGTGAAAGACTATCGAAGGAGATTTCGAAATAGAGAAAGATTTTCTAATGTTGAAACGCGAACTAGAGATATGGGAACGTTTTCTAATAACAATCGAGAATGTGGTAATGTATTAAGGATACAAGAGTAAGAAATTATTTTGTAAACAATTGAGGATACACCAGAAATAAGTACCAAGACTTTCATCTCGACAGACTGATATCTCACCGAATTATTAAACGCAACCATCTCCAAAAAGTCCAAAAGTTGTTGCCTCCAGATTTCGTTCAGCGTGTGATCTATTAGTTTCTTTTGAATCAAGACATTCATCTTCTTAAGAAAGTCATTTTTTCGGACGAGGCTTGTTTAATCCGAAGAGGAATAAAAAATATTCATAACTGTCACGAATATTTTGACGTAAACCCTCATGCAATAACTCCTCAACATTTTCAGCGAGAGGTTAAGGTAAATGCTTGAGTCGGTGTATTGACAGTTAATTAACTGCACCAGTTATTTAATCTAATTGATTAAACGGCAAAAGTTATCTGGAATTTCTGCAGAATGCTCTCCCTGGTTTACTTGAAAATTTACCATTGCAACTCAGATTATAACTTTGATTTGTCAACGATGGAGCCGTGCCTCATTTTAGGACTATTGTTAGAGACTTTTTAAACCACACACTTTAATTCTCCGCCAATTTCATTCCAAGAAGATTTGTTGATTCGCATAATAACTAAATACAACTTAATTAGAAATGATCACCGGTTATTAGACGAGGTAGACTTCAATTTTCGGCGTAGAATAAAGTTATGTCCTAAAGAAAATGGTGATAACTTTGCACGATTTCTTTAGATTCTTTATATATATATATATATATATATATATATATATATATATATATATATATATATACACATATCTGTGTGTGTGTGTGTCACACCGATAACTCAAAAAATAATGTGCCGATTTTGATGAAATTGGGCAGTTACCTTGCTTTTGTTAATGGCTTGGATAAGTTCGTTAGCCAGGAAAATCCGACCACGTTTCCGGGAAAATTTTGGGTGTTCCTTCGGGGAAAAATATCTCCGAAATTAATAAAGGTATTGTAACCAAATTTGGTACGTTGGTGCCAGATTATTTCTATGAAAATTCACTACCATAACGCACTTGCTGCGCGCGGACTTTTTAAAATTTATTATTAAAACATTTAGGATATGCTGACTATTCTATCAACTTCATTTTATTTGTATTTTTTTAGTGGAATTAACATTTCTCGACATCTTTAAGAAACATTCCTGTTACTCAACTTGTTTGCAAATTTAGCGGAGGATTGAAATACAATAAATAGTCATTAATTGTCAAATATGAAAGATGGATTTCGACCTACTATTGACTTTTTAGTGATTTTTACCTAACACTGTTAAAATATCTAATCGCAGTTTATTTCCGTTTTTCTTTGAACCCATGTAGTTTATGAAAAATTTACAAAAAAAAAACAAAGTTTTAAAATTGAGTACAACCTACACTTTATTAAATTCGCCTAGTAGCGTGTAAAGTTTTTGACAAAATAAGACAACCAGCCAAAAAGTATACATACTGATGTATGTGGTGACAATTGCACAACATATTTTCAAGTAAAATTTTGGACAAACCAATTCCTGTCAGTTGAAGTTTGGTTATCACTTTTTGGCTCTACCTACATCATAACATTTAATGTAATAATGGAGTGAAGAAAAGATAATCTCAGGTCAGAAGCTCGAATGGTATTGTCAAGATTACTTTAAAATAAAAGTATTAACTAATACATTAAGATGGAAAAGATATTGAGAAAATTATGTTATTTGGTATGTCAAAATTGGAAGTGGTTGATGTTTTGGAAGAAAAGTGTCAAATATATTTTGGAATATTCTTATTAAATGTTGTCATTAAATACTATACAAGTCCTAGGACTTTCAGGACTTTCTTGTACTGGCATAAGTATAATTTTCAGCAAATAAATAATAATAATAATAATTAGGGCAGATAATCCATTCGAGACAAAGACCTGTGGAGGCAATGACCGAAGACAACATCAAGAAAATAGAAGAAATGGTGTTACAGGATCGACTAATCAAAGTTTATATTACCAACGCACGAAATAGGATTTTGCGAACCATCCGTGTTGACAATTTTGCATGAAGATTTGGGGATGAGTAAATTCTCCGCGCGATGAATTCCTGTAATCCTAACTCTAGAATAAAAGTTGTGGTGGCAAGAAATTTGCCAAGAAAACTTGGCGACTGTGGCGATCCTGACAACGAATGGGGGGACTCCTTGAAGGGTATCAGAACTGGAATAGCAAACGCGCTACTTAACTGGAGGGCGTTAGATCAGTCAATTTTAAGCAGAGATAGCTACAAGCGATTACCCACCGGTGGGATGAAATGATTAGACGTTACAACTTGTATGACCTCCAAATTATTTCAATGTCCGAACTACAAAGATGACTGGTGCTTGTAAATTAATTGATTCACTAATGATACCGTGATAGTGGTATTTATTTAAGCTGTACATCATTGTCACACAACAGCAAATCAAATACCAGGTTGCAGAAGCACCCTGCAAAAGTGACAACAATACCTCATTTACAGCTGTATTCATTTAACCTTATAATTAGTGCCGCACTTTTATTCAAATCAAATTCGCCAACTAATAATACATGTTGCCCCAAAAAGTTTTATAAGATTATGTAAGATTTCCTTCTTTAAGGTTGGAAATATCGTTGCATCTTATTACGTTAGTACACCTGTAACAGGACAATGACAGGAATTACATTTAATGGTTCTTTACATTTATTACACACTGCATAATAAAATTGTGAAAGTTATCATGCTTGCTGTCATTAACCAGACAAGTGCCCACAGCAAGCTTTAAAAGAATGACGAAGACGAGTAGGTATAACAAGCAGGTTTAATGAACTGCATATCAACGAAATATTGAATAAGTGTACAATTTTCAAACATCAAGTGTGTACGGACATGTTTTAAAGGTGAATCCTTCATTTTTCTAAGTATAGGCCTTCGTGTAAAAAAGTGTTTTATTGTGAGAAATGACAATTTTGATGTGTAGTAAACTTCTAAAATTTACACACGCACACACCCACACACACAGATATATATATTTATATATATATATATATATATATATATATATATATATATATATATATATATATATATATATATATATATATATATATATATATATATATAGTGACTTCAGTTCAACAGCCTATAAACTACTTCTAGGAAACTAGCACATATGAGATATGAGAATATATGGCTATGGGTATATTTCTGTCTAATAAATTAAGAATGTTAATGCGGACATTCGCTATAACTAAAAGTAAAGTTTACCTATATATATATATATATATATATATATATATATATATATATATATATATATATATATATATATATATATATATATATATATATATATATATATATATATATATATATATATATATATATATATATATATATATATATATATATATATATACAGATATATATTATTACTTTTTTTTCAATTAGTAAAGTTGGAACAATGAAATCTTTTTCCATCACCCTGGACTCATCTAAAATATTTTCGAAATAGTACCACTTCCGCTTGTAGGGTGTAAGCGAAGCGAATGTTAATTTTAGTGGGGCCTTGATAGTATAGTAATGCTCTTTTCTCGGGTCATTTAGGAGATATTCCTCACTATTCAAAATTTTTAATAGATACATGAAGTCGTAGTGTCACATGCACATATGTGATTTAAAACAGTTTAGAGATTTGATTTTTGGATTATTTATTACCACAGCAGCAAGGTATTGGAAGATAATAATAATAGTCTAAATATTATACAGGGTGTTTCAAAAATAGCTTCAGATTGCTTAAAAAAAGAGAAAAAGTATATTTTTAATAGAGCATTTTTACGACTTACGAATACTATAATTACATTTTAAAAAACCAAGTCTGCAAATATAGCCATAGATTTACTTTGAGGCGTTATGGAGTAATCGGCAAAAAAATCACAACGGAAAAATACAGCTATTATATATTGGGTAAATGCCAAACAAATTAGATTTTTAGTCTAGCAAGCTGTCAAAATTTGATTACTGAAAGTTAAATAGTGATAAAACCGTAAATTTTAAAAAACGGCATGTCTGAGAAAACACTAGATTTTGACAAAAGAGTTCCGGTCAGTTATTAAATATTTATTTTTGAAAGGGTTATCAGGCAAATAAATGATTGCTGATGTGGTAGCAGCCTTAGGTTATCAATGTCCTTCGTATTCTACTATTGAAAACTGTGTTGCGGAATTTAAAAGAGGAATAAAATTGTAAGATGAGCACCGCTCTGGAAGACCAATTTCTGTAACTTCCTAAGAAAACACTGATTCTGTCCATGAGATGATCTTACAAGATTGACGAATTGGGCTGAAAAGCATAGTGAAAACATTTTATATAAAAATACGGCTCTTCTTACATTTAAGGCTTGGATCTCGAATATATTTAGAAGTGCGCCATGGGGAGAGCCCCTCTTCGGATATCCACCATGCACTCTAAATTTCACAGACCTTAAAAACATTCTTTGAACCTGTTCCAAGTACAGCTCTCTGCACGTTATGGGTAATAAATTAAGAACCGTGGTCAATTTTTGAACGTACTGAGATACTTGTGTTTTTAAGACAGTCTATTTGCAGTTACGGATGTAAATCCTACGATTATTAAGACTGTTATGTGTTTAGAAAATGACATTTTAGAATCAAATAAAATTCCAAAATTTTTGATTAAACTACAGCATTTAAGTAAATTGGAACGTAATACAAAGGAATACACGATACAATCAACTCTTCTGCTGACGGTCACAGTCTTGTATTTGGATATATTTGCTGCTTTCACATTAATCAAACACTGTGTTTAAGTTAGCCTACAGACGCCTACAATCTTCCGGGCATGAAATTTTAGAAATAAATTTCAGAACATCTGCATATAATAAAAAAGAACACTTTTAGCACCGAAACTACATCATTTGTATACAATAAAAATAATAAGGGTTCAAGATTGAAGCCTTGTGGAGCTCTAGACATTTTTCAGATACGCGACCATTGAGTGTGACATACTGAACTTTGTCAGTAAAACAAAATCTGAAGAAAAATCGAGAACATGGGAAAACCAAAAGAAGACAATTTATACACAACATCCACCTGCACTTGCCTATTCAACGTACCAGTTACAATCTCAGAAAAACATGGTAAATTTGTGACTTTGGAATAACCAGCCGTGAAACCATATTGCTGATCTGACACCTGCTGTATAAAGGATAGATGCAATTGCACACTAAAATCTAAAAAAAATTTGACGTTCTGAGAATCAAATTGAACCAAGTTACCATGGAAGAGGGAACACTTCCATATATAGTCTCTAATAAAAAAACATGGCAATCAATCAAGGCCAGAGGAGATTGATTTTTTTAGTTTCCAAGGGACTTTGATAGTGTCATCCACAGCAACGGAATGCAGGTGAATAATCGTGCGGCTGGAAGATTGATGCAGAGAAAAATTATAGCCACCATAATCTGCCGAATAAACATGTTTGAAAAATTCTCCAAAACTATTTATTATTGATTCCGGAGTCTCCAATACCATGATACATAATAATAAGAAAACTGTAGTTGCCTCTGAAGGTATGCCGTTGTTATTCGAGATGTGTTCCCATTATGAACGAAAGGATAGCTACTGTCTAAATTAAATAATAGAAAAATCTTAGGTTAAAACAATACACTTAACTTACACTTAGCAATATTAAAAAAATATATCTGAAATTATCAGAAACAAAACAAAATCAAGCATTTAACAAAGCTCCCCCTGAAGAAGTGCTGGGATAATTAAAATTGTTGAAGTCTCACTTTTAGGGTATCTCTCTTTAAAACAATACAAACAAAAATATTAGAAAGGTCTGCCGTTTCTTTAGTAAAATAATATAAACACAACTTAAACTAACAAGATTTCTATAAAGTCACCTTTTTAGTCAATCAGTTTACACAATTCATTAAAAAAAGTTATTACTCAGAAATCCCCCACTAAATTGTAATAGTTATCTATTATTGAGTGTAGATACGTTATAATACGAGGGTAGTATAAATAAGAATGCACAATCTGGCGCCACCTAGGAGTGGATGATGCAATCCTAAAGAATTTATGTCAGCAACATGTGGCGTTGCTGTCCTTCTGGCTTTTATCATTTTGAATTTATTAGTGTAAGAAATATCTTCTGCAAACCTAGCGCTTGCTGTGACGATTGGTCATTTAAAATCATCATACATAAAGATCGAAATGTTACGTGGAAAAAAACCCTACGGAAATTCACACTTCTTTCCGTCAAGTTTGTGGCGAGCATACCAGACGGTAGTACAATTTCTCATTCAGTCACTCGTTTTCGTGAAGGGCGTGTCAACATTAAGCATAACCCAATCCCGGGAAAACGAAATACAGCAACAGATAAGCGAAATGTGAAACTTGTGGCAGAAGTTTTTCAGCTGATCATCGTGCAACTTGCGAGTAATTGTCAAAAGCTTTTGGGATTTTAACATCAGTGTTTCGTATTTAGACAACTGATTTGAAGAAAGGAAAAATATGTGCTCGATGGGTGCCTCACTGCTTGACTGCTGAAGAGAAACAGAAACGCTTAGACATTGTATCTGTCTTAAAGCAAAGGTTTGGCACCAAAGGTCACGAATTCCTGTGCCAAATTGTTGTTCTAACCTAACTTAAACGTGGATAAATAAAATCATAGTCAAATGAGTGAAGAAGTTCGTCCCTACCACAGGCCCTAAAATGTCTACGAGCATAAGTCAATCATTACGCAGAACAATGCACAAAAACGGACTGGAGGTGGTGACTCTTGTATTTAATACTACGGATGGAAATTGTTCTATTATGCGTCTAGACATGAATAAAATCAAAAGAGCGCACGCGTGGCAATCGTTTTTCCTCCTTGGAAGGCATTTCCCCCGCGAGCCACCCGTGAATTGAATTAAAGTGACTAAACGGCATAGCAAATCAAATCTTCCAAAATTATAAGGAGCTGACATTGAAAAGTGTGTGTGTGTGTGTGTGTGTGTGTGTGTGTGTGTGTGTGTGTGTGTGTGTGTGTGTGTGTGTGTGTGTGTGTGTGTGTGTGTGTGTGTGTGTGTGTGTGTGTGTGTGTGTGTGTGTGTGTGTGTGTGTGTGTGTGTGTGTGTGTGTGTGTGTGTGTGTGTGTGTGTGTGTGTGTGTGTGTGTGTGTGTGTGTGTGTGTGTGTGTGTGTGTGTGTGTGTGTGTGTGTGTGTGTGTGTGTGTGTGTGTGTGTGTGTGTGTGTGTGTGTGTGTGTGTGTGTGTGTGTGTGTGTGTGTGTGTGTGTGTGTGTGTGTGTGTGTGTGTGTGTGTGTGTGTGTGTGTGTGTGTGTGTGTGTGTGTGTGTGTGTGTGTGTGTGTGTGTGTGTGTGTGTGTGTGTGTGTGTGTGTGTGTGTGTGTGTGTGTGTGTGTGTGTGTGTGTGTGTGTGTGTGTGTGTGTGTGTGTGTGTGTGTGTGTGTGTGTGTGTGTGTGTGTGTGTGTGTGTGTGTGTGTGTGTGTGTGTGTGTGTGTGTGTGTGTGTGTGTGTGTGTGTGTGTGTGTGTGTGTGTGTGTGTGTGTGTGTGTGTGTGTGTGTGTGTGTGTGTGTGTGTGTGTGTGTGTGTGTGTGTGTGTGTGTGTGTGTGTGTGTGTGTGTGTGTGTGTGTGTGTGTGTGTGTGTGTGTGTGTGTGTGTGTGTGTGTGTGTGTGTGTGTGTGTGTGTGTGTGTGTGTGTGTGTGTGTGTGTGTGTGTGTGTGTGTGTGTGTGTGTGTGTGTGTGTGTGTGTGTGTGTGTGTGTGTGTGTGTGTGTGTGTGTGTGTGTGTGTGTGTGTGTGTGTGTGTGTGTGTGTGTGTGTGTGTGTGTGTGTGTGTGTGTGTGTGTGTGTGTGTGTGTGTGTGTGTGTGTGTGTGTGTGTGTGTGTGTGTGTGTGTGTGTGTGTGTGTGTGTGTGTGTGTGTGTGTGTGTGTGTGTGTGTGTGTGTGTGTGTGTGTGTGTGTGTGTGTGTGTGTGTGATATATTGTGCTCCGGTTTATATAAAGTTTGAAAGACTCCTGGTTGCACAATGGAATAAACTTCAGTTAAATCGTAACTAATGTTCAGAAATGATTAATGAAATGTTGAGAACAAGAAAAATGTAAGAATTATAGAGGCTTGAAGACGTGACAGTATGAAATAACATTTTGACATTTCTAAATATTTGTACTTTACATTAGTAAGTAATTTAAATTGTGTTGTATACAAGCACAACCTTAGCTTTTTTGTATAATTAATACCAACAAATAAATTAAAAAAATATACTATGCATTTTTACTGAAAAGACATCATACTATAAATGACATTTGAATAGTTCAATTATGGCCTTAAAAAAGAATCAATACATGACAAAAAAGAAGAAATAAGAGAAACAAAGTTACAACCTGTGCAATAAAGGGGGGCAAATTCACGTCAGGTGAAAGTATACAATTGTTACACCTGACATCCAACCCTTAGTATTGAATAAAAACAGATGTGTAAAGGCATTTACCGTTACATTCATAAAATGACTCAACATACATACCCAATAATTTACGTTTGAATGTTAAATATACTTAAATAGTATGTATTTACATGCATACACACACACGCGCGCGCGCTCACACACACAGATATTATATATATATATATATATATATATATATATATATATATATATATATATATATATATATATATATATATATATATATATATATATATATATATATATATATATATATATATATATATATATATATATATATATAGTTTTCAAAAATTAGAAAATGGACAACAGTTTCATTGCATAACATACGCCATATGACAGCTGTTAAGAGAAACTCAGTGTACTGGATGATGTGTTAAGAATTACTAAAAATATACATTACGAAAACAAAAGTAATGAAGAAAAGTAAGATAACACTGAGAAAATGAAGTTAAACGAGCAACAACTTGAGCAAGTAGAAAGGTTCACATACCTTGGGAGTATTATTACGGATAATAGTAGATGCTGCAAACAAGTGAAAATAAGGTTCGCTATCGCAAAGCAAGTATTTAGTAGGCAAAACAACCTTCTTTACAAATAAGCATTTTAACTTGGAAGAGGAAGAGGTTCATAGATAAGAAGTGTTATAATGTATGGGGTAGAAAGCTGGACTTTGACCAAGCAAGACATGAAGAGAGTATAAGCTACTTAAATGTATACATGGAGAAAAATAGCAATGTATGCTGGAGGTAGAGTTATGGTTGCGACTACAAAACGATATCGCCTTTAGACTGTGATGATGATTATCCCACGCTGTTCTATAATTTATCTTACTATGAATCCCACAATGTGATCAGCAGGCATTTCGGCATTGAAATATACATGGATGTGTTGCATTTTGGTTCTAATTTTAAATTAAAGAGTACTTGCAGAAATATACCGACGTTCAAAAAAATTCGAACACCGGTAAGAGTTGATCAATTTTAATAAAATGTATACATAATGTGTGTTTATTCAATCTTTAAAAGTCTAAACGCAGCAAGTGGTTATGGAAGTGAATTTTCATAAAAATATTTTAATAGCAAATGCGAGCAGGCATCAATCTGATTACCGGTATAGCCTAAAATTACTTATTGTTTAAAAATGTACAAAAATAAACTTAAATGTTGGTTTCCTATCCAGAAACCTTACGTTAATAGCAAATTAAGTTATTGAAATTTGAAGTCGCTACCAAAACGCACTTACTGCGTCCAGATTTTTTTTCTTACAAACATGCATCATATTTCGATAGAAAATGCAAAAATGCATTAACGAATTTGTTCTACGAAAATTAGCTAAAAATTATAGACCGTTAAACCATAAACCTAACTAAACATACAGCGAAAGTATCAACTAAACTAAAGCGACAGCCAAAGCATCAGAGAAAGGGTCTATTTGAAATGAGTTTTCTGTAAATATTTTAGTAAAATGAAGGGCAATGACGGTTGAAGCTGAAACTTAAGGGTTCGCAGAACATTCTTCTTGCAACATTTTCCTTCTTCAAACCACCTGGACCGGCAGTTTTAACACTGTTGACACACTGCGTCCTATGCGGACGGAAATTTGTCCGATTGAAAAATCGGCTCCCCGCATATCAGCAATCTCTTTCGAATTCACTTAAATGATCGTAATTGTTCCGTAAACGGCGCCAAGGCATAATAGCCTAATGACTTAATAAATTAAGAACAAATTGCTACGAAATACTGCTTCAAACTGAAGGAAACGCAAATTTAAATACATAATTTTTTCATAGAACAAAAGTAAAAAAGTGTACACCTGTTAAATTTTTTTGTTCATATTGTTATCATTTCTTTGCAGAGACAAAACAGAGTAGTATAGATAATTTCATTGCAATTGGTCGACTCTTACTGGGTGTTCGGATTTTTTGTAAAGCCAGTATATTATTAATAGACAAAAATACTACAAGATTAAAAGCAAGACATTTTATGTGACAGACAGTTTTATTTATGGTACATACTTCACTGAAATTGCAAGTACAGGCTACACTAATTTTGATTAAAAGTAATTTGGAGTTAAAAAGCTTCAGCTCCTGAAGATGGCTCAAAGGGCTCGAAAGGCGTAGGTTAACAATTAAATATATCGTATGGTAGAAAAAGCCTTTTAATTCAAAACTCATTTTAATCACGCCAAACCCAGAAGTGTCGACGTTTAGAAATAATATACCCCAATTTTATTAGAATATATATATATATATATATATATATATATATATATATATATATATATATATATATATATATATATATATTATTATTATTATTATTATTATATTAATAATAGTGATTATTATTATTATTTCTGCAAGCGACTTGACCTTGGTGGTCTGAAAATGCAATTTAAACTTGGAAGTTGTATTTGTATTTACATTGGCATCGTGTCAAGTCTTAATTATTATGGTGAAATATGACAGTAAAACATAAATCTACGTGTGTATGTTTTATATCAAGTTCAACTTAAAATTACAATACCAAAAATGATGACAAAACGAAACAATAACCCGATTAAAACACAATTTTATTTATCTACATTTAATTATTTGTTGTCACTAGATGCAAAAGTTGTTGAGCTTTTTTTTTACAGCATATGTTGTTATTTTTAAACAATAGGGTGTGGAAATACAACTTTTAAAGCTGCGTTGAATACAAGTTAGACCAATATTTTTAGGATAAAAGTGACAGACAACAGGTCGGTCTATATATCCTGCCTGGAAGGGCAACAACGAAACTTTCAAGGTTTTTAGGATAATGAGAGTTTGAAGACATCATCATCCAAATCTAAGGGCGATGTCCCCCTGTCTTCGCAACCATGACTCTCTATCCAGAAGTTTTCTGCTTGGTCTATCTCTTTCCTTTTTTTCAGGTACGTGTCCTTCGAGTAGTGTTGTCAGAAAGTTATGTCTTAGAATACACTACCACACTCCATACGTACGACTAGATGAACGTTTTCCTCATGTCCAAGTTAAACTGCTTACTAGCGAGAAGAGTAATTTGTTTATTGAACGCTTGCTTTGCCATCGCGATCCTCCTTCTCATATCTTTGCTACAATTACCATCATCCGTGATAATGCTCCCAAGGTACGTGAATATTTCGACTTGTTCAAGTTATTGGTCGTTTAGCTTTACATATATTCATATTCCTATCTTTATCTTCATCACTTTTGTTTCGGCATATTGATCTTCAATTTGATTCGTTTTAACACACTATCCAGCACAATTAGCATCCGTTGTAGTTCTTTTCCAGTTTCTCCTATTACTGCTACGTCATCTGACTATCTTGTGCATTGTGCATTTATTTTTAATCCTGCTGTATTTTGCTTCGGTATATTTATCTATTGTATCTTCTATAAATTAATTGAACAAATATGGTAATAATGTGCATCCTTGCCACACGCCTTTCTTTATTTTAGCTTCAATTTCATATCTGTTGATATCTATTATGATACTTTGATTTTTGTATAGAGAAATGATAGAGAATTATACGCCCATCCCTCAATCCAATCCAGCTCTTTTCATTATATGAAATAATTTTCTACCATCCACATTACCGAACTAAGCCGTTACGTTCATATAAACATAGGTCCCAAACCCCTTTGTTTCAGATACAGGGTGTAACACATTTTCCACAAAAAGAAGTTCTTGTTGAGCAAACTGAGACCTTAGATACTACCTGACCTAGAGATCTAAGATCTACCGTTGACACATTGAGACCTTGGAGACGATATCTAGCGAGATGTGGGGAGGAGGCAGATGTAGGCCCCGTAATCGAGTTACAGTGTGTTCAACCCTAGGCCTAGATCTCTCTGAGGCCTAGGGTTGAACACACTGAGACCTCACAGACGATCTCCGGCGAGATTTGGGGAGTAGGCAGATTGAGGCCCCGTAATCGAGCTACAACAACCCAACCTACCTTTATCCACCGCTCTAAGGAGTAGGCAGATTGAGGCCTTAGAGTGTCCTTACATATTTCCTTTACCTACCTTTGTCCACCACTCTAAGGAGTAGGCAGATTGAGGCCTTAGAGTGTCCTTACATATTTCCTTTACCCACCTTTGTCCATCACCCTGAGGAGTAGGCAGATTGAGGCCTTAGAGTGTCCTTACATATTTCCTTTACCCACCTTTGCCCATCACTCTAAGGAGTAGGCAGATTGAGGCCTTAGAGTGTCCTTACATATTTCCTTTACCCACCTTTGTCCATCACTCTAAGGAGTAGGCAGATTGAGGCCTTAGAGTGTCCTTATATATTTCCTTTACCTCTTGAAAATGGCTCCAAAACAGGAGCCGAAACGTCGAGTTTCCATAAATTCTGGACGCGGTTTAACCCGAGAACCAAGCATGTCTCACATTAAAGACCGCGGAAATCTTTCTGAACATATATATATATATATATATATATATATATATATATATATATATATATATATATATATATATATATATATATATATATATATATATATATATATATATATATATATATATATATATATGTGTGTCACACCGATAACTTAAAAAATAATACGCCGATTTTGATCAAATTTGGTGAGTACCCTCCTTTTACAAGTGACTTGCATAAGTTCGTTAGTCAGGAAAATCGGCGCAGGTTTTCCTGGAAATTTTTATTTTCTTTTGGAAAAAAAAAATATTTCTCCGGAGATAACAAAGTAAGGGCAACCAAATTTGGTACGCGTGTTTGTATTATAAATAGTGACCCACGCATCAAAATTTACGTAAGTTAAAAGAAAAAAAAAACATTTGGGGTTTTCCTCAAAACGTTAGTCGCGATTTGAAAGTCAAAATTCGCAACATTTAGCCAAAGAACCTGAAACAAATACGGATTATGTAAAGAAAAGGTCGCAAGAAGAGTGTTCCGCAAACCCTTAAGTTCCCGCTTCAACCGCCATTGTCCTTCAGTTTACTAAAATATTTACAGAAAATTCATTTCAAATAGACTATTGCTATCTCCGTTATTATTAGAGACAGGGAGTCGGTTAAATTAGCAATGTTTTGTAGAATTTCATGCTCGTTCCAAATATGACTTGTATTTTGCCCTGCATCTTTTCGTTTTCGAGTTATTTTGAAAAAACAAAATTTGTCGATTTCTTTTTTCTTTAATATCTAAGTAGGCGTTGATTGGACATGTCTAAGACTTGCACATTATCAGGACATTTTTTACAGAGTAATCTTTTTGTGCTTTTCTTAACTTTGGATTGTCATTTGTTTTTGAGCTACAGGTATCAACGTTTGTTTTTATTATGCCAGCAATTATGGATTTTTTGCTCATGTGATAGCCTGTAAAAAGAGCTTTCCAATGATGTACAACATGCTTGAGAAGTCTTGTAATTGCACTGACAATTTTGAGAAAAACCGTTTTGAGGATAGTAGTCTATGAAATCCAATACCAGAAAACAAATGACAAAAAAAAAGCAGATTAATGATTTACGAAGACGCCTTTGAAAATTGTTTGATTTTTAAACGTAAGTCAACTGAAAAACAACGGAAGAAAGGTTGCTATGGATATAACACTATCGCGATAATTATGAATCCTGTCATTCTTAATTATCTGAACAATTTTCTTAAAATTTTGTACTAAATAGTTTGTTTCCTATTTATTTTAAATATTACTCAACAATATGTTCAGTAATGCAGAATATGTTGACATGTTGGAATGTTATATTCGTTCAAACCGAAATACCGAGGCAGCTGAAAATTCACATCAAAACAACTACCCAGAAAGACGACAGCCAAACTACAAAATATTTCGCAGGATAGTGACCAATCTATTGAACGACGGTAGCTTCCAAGCAAAGAAACTACCAATGCCTAGAAATGAAGAAATAAATAATGCCGTCTTACAGGTTTCAAAAGAAAACCCTCCGCAATCTGTTCGGTTTTATGGTGAATAAATTAACGGTCCGAAAAGTACGGTACACCGTGTATTAAAACAAAGTCATTACCATCCATACAAACCTATAATCGTACAAGGCTTAAATGTTGACGATTACCCTAAGCGACTTCAATTCTGCAGATGGTATCAAGGACAATGTCAGCAACATGAATTTTTTCATTTGAAAATAATATGGACTCATGAATCAAGATTTACAAATTGTGGTGTGTATAATCGCCATAATAGGCATTATTGGGCAAATGAAAATCCCCATCTAAAGGAAGAAAGACGATTGCAAGACAGATTTGGTATTAATATTTGGTGTGGCTTAATAGGTAAAAAATTGTTATTTTTATTTGTAGATTAGACAGTTAATTTTAAACAATTTCAGGTAACTTCATTGTTGGTCCGTTCTTTTTTGAAAATAATTTAACTGGGGAAAGGTAACTTAATCTATTGAGAAATGATATCTTACCAACAATTAGAAGAGTTCGTGATAATTTAGACGAGATTTGGTACCAACAAGATGGTTATCCAGCTCACAATGCTAGGATCGTCGAAGAATTTTGTACCAAAATTTTAATAATCGTGTGCATTGTAACAATGGGCCGGTTCATTGGTGTGCTCGAAGTCCTGATATAACACCCATGGATTTTTATTTTTGGGGAACTCTGAAGAATGATGTGTATAAAGTCGATCCACCACAAAATATCAATGAATTACGAAACAGAATCACGGAAGCTATAAATCATATTAACCAAAACACCTTCACCAGAGTTTGCAGGCATGTTTTAAAAAGGTGTATAAAGTGCATTGAACAAAACGGTGGCCATATTGAACAATTTTCCATTTAGTGTATTTTTAAGTTTCTATTTTATTATTTGTTAAGTTCCGTTTCTAATTGTGTTGTTTGTGGAGTTTAAGTTTCTATTTGTTATTGCCGGGTTTCGTTACTGAACTATTTCACATAATATTACCTAGCATTATTACCTAATTAAGTATTGTAATTTAAATCACAATATTTTTTTATTGTGAATCATTATGGAAAATTATGTTAAAAGTATAAGTCTTTTTAGACTCCATGGCCTACTGCTTTTTAAACACTTTTTTTGTCATTTGTTTTCTGGTATTGGATTTCATAGCCTACTATCCTCAAAACTGTTTTTCTCAACATTGTCAGTGCAATTTCTCAAGCCTGTTGTACATCATTAGATTTTCACACGCTATCACATGAGCAAAAAATCCAATATGACTGCCATAATAAAAACAAACGTTGATACCTGTAGCTCAAAAACAAATGACAATCCAAAGTTGAGAATAGCACAATAAGATTACTTTGTAAAGTGTCCTGATAATGTGCAAGTCTTAGACATGTCAGATCAACGCCTACTGAGATATTGAAGAATATATATATATATATATATATATATATATATATATATATATATATATATATATATATATATATATATATATATATATATATATATATATATATATATATATATATATATGTATGTATGTATATATTTATCAATTTTGTAACTGAGCCCAGGTATGTATTCTAGGGGGTCTACTTCACGCATAATTTTTTGTAAAAATTTTGTCAAAATTCAAGTCACGATCTCATTAGTACATTTTTATAGAAAATATCTTAAGTAAATAAAAATTTTAACAAAATGGAAAACCGGCTTCACAAAAAAATATTCTAAAACAAAAAATGCACTAAAAAGTAAAAAATAATTGCGTATTCTTCTGTCTACAACTTACAATCAACTTATTTTTTCCACCCAATGTACGATCTATGCATTTACCACGCAAGAATGTAGGTACCCACTTAAACTTAACCTCTAACTCAACACATAACTATGACTAACAAACAATTATCAAAACATTTATTTAGAGTTCACCTAAGCAGAAAGTTTTAAATATATGTGTAGACTGTTAAAAGACAATCAAATTATTAGGATCATATAATGTAAAATTATTGTTATTTTTGGAGTCGGTGTCAGCCAAGGAAATACGACAATATACCTTACATTAATAATACGAGAATACATTATGAAATCTATTTTACAAATGAAATTTTATACAATATACTGAGACCTTGGAACGACAATATACCAATACCTAATTAAACCTATTTACAAATGAACTTAAATAAGATATTAGGCTGTGACAATACATCTCTCAAGACAAAGTACCATTACCTAATTCAGCCTATTTACAAATGAAATTTAATACGACAATATCAAGCAAATTTGATACGAAAATGTAGCTATAATAATAAACATAAAGAATTAGGTTAAGAAAGACGGTGTAGAATGAAAAAGAATCGCAATCGGTTTATAATCAACTAACTCCTATCGCTTCTCATCATCTCTTGACTGACTAGCGTATGGCCGGCGTACGCGTTTGCCTCGCTCACTCGGTTATATCCCTCCAACCATTCTTCCGGGCGCGCGCGCGCAATCGACTCGCCGGCGCCGCGTGCTGCGTCTATGTGTGTAAAGTGTGTATGCCAATTGTTATATAGTAAGACATTTCACGTTTAAGTAGTTACAAACCCATCTTGGCTGACACCGACTCCAAAAATAACAATAATTTTACATTATATGATCCTAATAATTTGATTGTCTTTTAACAGTCTACACATATATTTAAAACTTTCTGCTTAGGTGAACTCTAAATAAATGTTTTGATAATTGTTTGTTAGTCATAGTTATGTGTTGAGTTAGAGGTTAAGTTTAAGTGGGTACCTACATTCTTGCGTGGTAAATGCATAGATCGTACATTGGGTGGAAAAAATAAGTTGATTGTAAGTTGTAGACAGAAGAATACGCAATTATTTTTTACTTTTTAGTGCATTTTTTGTTTTAGAATATTTTTTTGTGAAGTCGGTTTTCTATTTTGTTAAAATTTTTATTTATTCCACCCAATGTACGATCTATGCATTTACCACGCAAGAATGTAGGTACCCACTTAAACTTAACCTCTAACTCAACACATAACTATGACTAACAAACAATTATCAAAACATTTATTTAGAGTTCACCTAAGCAGAAAGTTTTAAATATATGTGTAGACTGTTAAAAGACAATCAAATTATTAGGATCATATAATGTAAAATTATTGTTATTTTTGGAGTCGGTGTCAGCCAAGATGGGTTTGTAACTACTTAAACGTGAAATGTCTTACTATATAACAATTGGCATACACACTTTACACACATAGACGCAGCACGCGGCGCCGGCGAGTCGATTGCGCGCGCGCGCCCGGAAGAATGGTTGGAGGGATATAACCGAGTGAGCGAGGCAAACGCGTACGCCGGCCATACGCTAGTCAGTCAAGAGATGATGAGAAGCGATAGGAGTTAGTTGATTATAAACCGATTGCGATTCTTTTTCATTCTACACCGTCTTTCTTAACCTAATTCTTTATGTTTATTATTATAGCTACATTTTCGTATCAATGTTGCTTGATATTGTCGTATTAAATTTCATTTGTAAATAGGCTGAATTAGGTAATGGTACTTTGTCTTGAGAGATGTATTGTCACAGCCTAATATCTTATTTAAGTTCATTTGTAAATAGGTTTAATTAGATATTGGTATATTGTCGTTCCAAGGTCTCAGGATATTGTCACAGTATATTGTATAAAATTTCATTTGTAAAATAGATTTCATAATGTATTCTCGTATTATTAATGTAAGGTATATTGTCGTATTTCCTTGGCTGACACCGACTCCAAAAATAACAATAATTTTACATTATATGATCCTAATAATTTGATTGTCTTTTAACAGTCTACACATATATTTAAAACTTTCTGCTTAGGTGAACTCTAAATAAATGTTTTGATAATTGTTTGTTAGTCATAGTTATGTGTTGAGTTAGAGGTTAAGTTTAAGTGGGTACCTACATTCTTGCGTGGTAAATGCATAGATCGTACATTGGGTGGAAAAAATAAGTTGATTGTAAGTTGTAGACAGAAGAATACGCAATTATTTTTTACTTTTTAGTGCATTTTGTGTTTTAGAATATTTTTTTGTGAAGTCGGTTTTCCATTTTGTTAAAATTTTTATTTATTTCTTTATTTTTAGTGAATCTGAAGCTTTATATTTGTTTTAAATAGTCCCAATATGAGTAGACCTACTAAACGCGCTTCTCATATGAGAGCGCCGTTTAAATGAGACCAACGGAGAAGAGGAGAAACGCCTATCTCAAAATAGGAAATCCACCTCCAGGGCCATTTAAAAAGAGACTTGTGAAGAGCGCAAAAATAGACTTTCGAAAATGCAGGCTTACATGAAAAAAGTTTTGAACAAGGAAAATTTCCAAAAACGTACTCAACGTCTCGGCTTGACCCACGACCATCAATCCAATGAGACGAAAGCGCAACGTGCCCACCGCCTCGGCGTGATCCACAATCGTCTATCCAATGAGACGGAAGCGCAACGTGCCCACCGCCTCGGTGTGATCAACAATCATCATCAATGTAGTCGAAGTCAATTAAATACGCATTATTAAGGATAACTGAAACACTATTGGTCAGATCTTGATCACATTTATATGAGACCACACGAGAAGCACCAGCTCTCAAATAAAAGAAGAATCATCAAAATCGGTTCAACTAGAAAAAAGTTCTGAGATAACACACAAGAACATCATCAATGTAGTCGAAGTCAATTAAATACGCATTATTAAGGATAACTCAAAAACTAGATCAGATCCTGATCACATTTATATGGGACCACACGACAAGCACCAGCTTTCAAATATAAAAAAACTCTGGACGCAGAAAGTGTGTTATGGTAGTGAATTTTCATAAAAATGTTTTTAATAGGATATTTTTTTTAAGAAAGCTTGCATGAAATTTGGTTACCAGTATAACATATATAGTAGGAACAATGTACCATATTTTATCAAAATAATTATTTGAAAATGTACAAACATTTTCCGAAAATAAACTTTAAATATTTCCGAAAAAAACTGGTCTCCTAGCCAATGACCCTTAGGTTAATAGCCAATTGAGTTATTGAAATTTGAAACATTTAATGAAAATTTGCAAACAAAACGCCCTTGCTGCGTTCATACAAAAATTTTCCGAAAATAAAGTTAAATGTTGGTTTCCTAACCAACAAAACTTACGTTAATAGCCAAATGAGATTGAAATTTGAAGGATTTAATGAAAATTCGCTACCAAAACGCACTTACTGCGTCCAGATTTGTTTCTTACAAACATACATCATATTTCGATACAAAATGCAAAAATGAATTAACGAATTTGTTGTATGAAAATTAACTAAAAATTATAGACCGTTTAACCATAAACTTCACTAAACCTACAGCGAAAGCATCAACTTAACTAAACCGACAGCCAAAGCATCGGAGAAAGGGTCTACTTGAAATGTATTTTCTGTAAATATTTTAGTAAAATGAAGGCCAATGACGGTTGTATCTGAAACTTAAGGGTTCGCAGAACACTCTTCTGGCATCATTTTCTTTTCACAATCCGTATTTGTTTAACGTTCTTTGCGTAAACATTGCCAATTTTGACGTTTTAAATTGGAAGTTTGACGTTTTGAGGAAAACTCCAAAATTTGTTTCTTCAGCTGCCCGTAACTTTTTTGTACTTAAACTTAGAGACTTGTACATGGTTTACTCTTTATAATACAAATACGCGTACCAAATTTGGTTGCCCTGACTTTGTTATTTCCGGAGATATGAATTTTTTTAGAAAGAAAACACAACATTTTCCGGGAAAACCGTATCCGATTTTCCTGGCTAACGAACATATCCAACCCACTTACAAAAAGAAGGTACTCAACAAATTTGCCCAAAATCGGTCTATTATTTTTTGAGTTGTCGGTACGATATATATATATATATATATATATATATATATATATATATATATATATATATATATATATATATATATATATATATACACGGATCTCCCCATTAGTGAATTTTTTTAAGAAAATTTGAATCACCAACGACTTATGGGCCACCCTGTAATTGTAGAAATATTTTTTAAGATGTAGCTGAAGACACCTTATAATTAATGTATACAACTTTTTTCCGTATCTTGCATAATAACGGATATATTGGTCTTTAAAGATTTTTTACGAAAATTCGACAAAAATGATATACTGCGAAAGTATCAGAGAAAGGGTCTACTCGAAATGAATTTTCTGGGAATATTTTATTAAAATGAAGGACAATGACGATTTTGACGTTTAAAATAGCGACTTTGACGTTTTGAGGAAAATCCAAATTTATTTTTCTTGAAATACCTGTAAGTTTTTTGTCCTTTAACTTACAGACCTAAATTTTGGTAGGTAACTTACCTATAATGATGTAAATGCGCTATGAAATTTGGTTGCCCTTACTTTGTTAATTCCGGAGATATAACTTTTTTTCGATTTTTTTCGAAAGAAAACACTAAATTTTCCGGGAAAACCTTGATGGATTTTCCTGACTAACGAACTTATCCAAGCCACTCGCAAAAGGAAGGTACTCACCTAATTTTATCAAAATCGGTCCATTATTTTTTTAGTTATAGGTGTGACACATAAATATATAAACATATGTATATATATATATATATATATATATATATATATACATATATATATATATATATATATATATATATATATATATATATATATATATATATATATATATATATATATATATATATATATATATAAAGTCTGAAACCGACCTCGGATTTGGGTTCCAGGGGTCCTAAATAGCGCTCATTTGAGGAAATTTTTTCAAAATTCAAAAGTCGAGATCTCTTCATTAGTGCATTCTTTTTAAAGAAAATTCACTAAAAGAATCATCAAAATGGGTTTACCTAGAAAAAAGTTCTGAGGTAACACACATAAAAAACTCGGGACGCAGCAAGTGCGTTATGGTAGTGAATTTTTATTAAATGCTTCAAATTTAAATAACTCAATTTTCTATAAACTTAGAGAGTTTAATTTTTATGTAGTAAGGTATTTCCTAAGGCAAGATATCCACAAAATTTCATTAAAATAACTTTGTAATTTTCGGAGAAAAATTTTTTTTTAAAGAAAATTTAAAATTTGAATAACTCAATTTTCTTTAAACTTAGACAGTTGAATTTTGGTACGCAGTACAATCTTTCCTGAGGCCACATATATACTAAATTTTATTAAAACAGCTTTGTTACTTTTGGAGAAAAAAAATTTTTCGAAAGAAAACTCAAAATTTTCCCACAAAACCCCGTCCAATTTTTTTGACTAACGAACTCATCCAAGCCATTAATAAAAGAAAGGCACTTGCCAAGTTTCATCGAAATCGGTTAATTATTTTTTGAGTTAGCGGTTGGACACACACACGCACGCACGCACGCACGCACGCACGCACGCACGCACGCACCCACGCGCACACGCGCGCACGCGCGCACGCACGCGCACGCACGCACACACACACACACACACACACACACACACACACACACACACACACACACACACACACACACACACACACACACACACACACACACACACACACACACACACACACACACACACACACACACACACACACACACACACACACACACACACACACACACACACACACACACACACACACACACACACACACACACACACACACACACACACACACACACACACACACACACACACACACACACACCACACACACACACACACACACACACACACACACACACACACACACACACACACACACACACACACACATACATGTTTAGCAATATTTGTGGCATCTCAGACAAAGTCATCACTTATGGCACTTTGGTGTTTGGATACTGGATATGATTGTGCCACCTATGAGAATATCTCAGAAGTAATCAACTTGTTGATACACTTGCTCTAAAGAAATCTATAAAGAAATTTAGTTTATGGCACGCATGCCATTTAGCTTTTCATTTGTGCATGTGTATTTTTGATGCCATTATTGTGGATGAGGCTGGCACATTTTACACGGGATGCCATAATTGAGACGCGATGTTGTCAGATATGAACAATTTTACCTCATTGTTCTGAAGCCATTTAAATTGTATTTTTATATTTTGTTGATGCAAACAATTATTAAGATGAACGCTTTGTTTTCTCATTTGTTATTTTTAGGATGAAAATTTACGAATCCTTAAATTAAAACTTTTATTTCATAAATTATATTCTCATAGTTTTAAAATTGACAATATTATCATAAAAGAGCTGTTAGATCCTTTAGTCCGTGCAGAAAAGAACTACTCTTGGCTTAGTCTTTTATATTGTTGCTTTACAAGCTGCAGCTTAGATAATAACATCAGCATTATACATGCCAGTTATAGTTGCATAATTTTACAATTAGTATTAATTCACATTTATAGTAAAATAAGACTACACATGCACAGTTGATATCAGCCTATGTACCAAATGTCTGACCTACTTACTTGAAAGTTTAAGAAGTGTAAATGATAGCGACTACTCATGCCATACATTATTTTTTATATTTTAGTGAATTTTGATAGAAAAAAATCACTAATAGAAAGATCCGGATGTTTGATTTTTTTTCAAATGAGTGAGATAGGAAGGTTTACGTTATAAATATATGATAAACTATATATAAAATTAATTAACTATGGGTATATAAAATTAAGATCTCTATCTTTCAAGATAAAAAAGTTATAAGCATTTTACTGAAACAAATATTATTGACGCCAGATCATTTCTATGAAAATTCACTACCATGATGCACTTACTGCGACCAGCCTTTTTTAACTGTTTTGTTTAACGTCGGCTTATTTCCGCGACTATGTCTAGTTACCGACGTCAGGTGGCAGTGTCATTTCGGCAAAATTTTAATTTTTGTAAGGACGGTAGGAATCTTAAGCATTTCCTACATCGCATGAACACGACTGCTTAACATCCCCTCTAAAGGGTGGTGCGTGTACACATTTAAATTGCTCAAACTCAATGTTATAACCTCAATGGGTGTCTGTACTGAGAGGATCATTTTGCATATAAAAATATTTTAGTCGTATCATAATTAATGTGCAGATAAATCTTCATTCGCTTTTAGCAGGAATATGTTTATTCCACCCTTTGATGACGCTAGCTTTATGAGCGAAACGATCGTCAGGATTAAAAAAATGTTTTGTGATGAATTGGGTTCTGCAAATTGTACTTATATAAGTTGGTGAAAAAAAGATTTTCTGAATTTGTATTTGTTGTATTTTATGTATTTCTTTATTTTTAGAGACTAAATTCAATTTTTTATAGATTACTAGGTGGAGGTTTAGTTATTATGGAACTTTATTTAGCCGAGAAAACTAAAGAGGGCAAGTATTTCTTGTTTGCAAATTTTACATTAAAAATTGCTGTCAAAGTCGAGATTTGTTGCATTACGTTATTGTATTCAAATACTCAAGGTGAGCTAGTAAAGTAGGTTTGCCGTTTATGCCTAAACCTTTTTAATAATAATAATAATAATAATAATATATATATATATATATATATATATATATATATATATATATATATATATATATATATATATATATATATATATATATATATATATATTATATGGTTACTAAGTATGCGATAATCAACCAAGACTTGAATTTCCTGAGAAAATGTGAGATGTTTGGTAATATTTGTATTCTGTACCCATAAACTTCTGAAACGATATATTACTCGATTTTTAATGAAAAAGTGTCAATTTTCTTCAATCATTCCTTTTTTTTCTGAAGCGATTTTACTGACAACCAATCCAGACTATCTGCCTACTGCCTGTGTACTAAATTTGATGTCGAGTGCTTATACTTACAAAATAATTTCATAGTTCACGTCGACATGAACAACCCCTACTTGATTTCCTTGGAAAATATGAAATTGACCTTGGTTGGACCTTGAAGGTGTTCGTGAAGATCAAATACAACGTCACCAGATAATTAGGAACAAATCCTGGAGCTTTTGTCTGGAACTTTTTCCCCGCGACTTTCGAGTTATTTTGGAACCCTAATTTTGGGACAACACAAAAGTGCAAAATTCACACTATCAACCCCAACCCCACTAAAATTTAATGCCGAAATGTGAATTTCCGATGAAAAGAATAAGAGGAAGAACTAAACTCTACATACTCTTAATAATCTAATGGCGTATTCTTTCAACACTGAATTCATATTCTACCCTACTTCAAGTTCATAATAGAATATCACAAGTGTTAAAATTGAAAGTTTTCTAACAAACAAATAAACCCTGAAATGATGTATTACTCGATCTTTAACGAAAAATGTTAATTACTAAAGCACCCCTCATTTCTCCCCTACCTCCGGGAGCGATGTTACCGAAAAGCATTCAGAACAGTTCGTTTATCGGGTAACTGTATACCAAATTTAACGACTATATCTCAATTCATTCAAAAGTTATCGTTCATGCTAACAGAAGTACAGACCAAACGACAAAAAAATTATCGTCCTGAAATAATATTTTTTATGTTTTAGACTTTTACGCCGTTATGGCAAAAAAAATTCGAAATTTATGTTATTGATACCAACTTCCACATGTATTGACAATGTGAAAGTAAATATTTATTACATACACACAATATAAATTATGGACGCAGCAAGTGCCATTTATGGTGGCGATTTTTTATTAAATGCTTCAAATTTGAATAACTCAATTTGATATAAACCTAGAAAGTTGAATTTTGCTATACAGTAAGGTTTACTGGAGCAACACCCATCACATTTCATCAAAATAGCTTTGTATATATATATATATATATATATATATATATATATATATATATATATATATATATATATATATATATATATATATATATATATATATATATATATATATATATATATATATATATATATATATACACGTTCCAAATCTGTAAACAGAACCTAATCGTCCAAGGAACTGGCGACTATCGTCGTCTTTATAATACTAGGGGTATTCTGGACAAGTAGGTATAGTCAAAACATGTTCGAAATAGTAAAAGTCATTTATGATTTCTCAAATTAAGTATTTTATTTGAAAATTTGTTAACAATGACATTTTCATAATTTTTAATTACTGAATGTTCTTCAAAGCTTTAGCCCTCTTCTTCACTTCATTTTTAACGCAAAATTTGATGTCACTCCATTTCCTATTTTTCAAAATTGGGTGTTTTTCTTGACATGCTAGGCATTCTTTTTGTCTAGGTGTGATGTTGTTCTTTATATGGAGCTTGAAATACTCGAAAACCTTTGACCTGTCTTCAGACGACCACGTCTTCTTTGTTAGTGTAGAATTCTTGACTGTAAAACAAAATGCAATTTAGAATGATTAGAAAAAGTAAAATATTCTCTACAAGAGTAGTAGTATACACTACACATATTTTTCCAGTGTTTCTCATACATTCTACGTGATGGAACTATTAACCAAGACTTTGTGTAATGCTAACGGAATCATTACTTACAGAACCACCTCTAGAATGTTTGTCTGAAGGGTTCAACCACTGTATTTCAAATTCACCCGGATCGTTTTAAGTGATTATTAAAAACATACAAATACACTAAAAAATGGTTTATGTACCATATACATTTATTATTTGTGAGTTTTGGTTCAACTGTCTGAGAAATGTTTGATATTTCATCTGAAACTTTCTAGAATAATACTTATCTTGAGGCTGAAAGATCATGACTATTTAAAAACCCATTTTTGCCAAAACAGGTGTATACACTCAAACAAAGATTTAAACATAATCATTGGAGGATATACTGCTCTGTATCTCAGAAACTGTTGAATAAATTTTCGGCCAGAGAATGAAAAAAAAATCATAAAAAAAATCAAGATAAATGTAAATGCTTAAAATAAAATTCTTCTTTTTCTAATTTTATATCCGAAAATATCCCCTCCCATCCGCCAAACATTTCAAAACGAATTAAAAAAGTAAAGGTTTTAAGTGATGGTTCTACCACACCAAGTTTTATTAATATATCATCCACTTAAAAGGAATAGGAAAAAACAGTGAGACCATAACTCCTTTAATTACATATGTGCTTTTTACAATTTTTCCATACTAATTTAAAAGAAAGCTGTATCTGGGTGCCTTATTTGAAAGGGAATACTTTTGGGATTTTATTTCGTATATTTAATTATGGTAGCGAATTTTCATAAAATTATTTTGATCTTTCAAATTTTTAGTTCAATGCTTAAAACTTTTTTGTTTTGGTAACTGATCTAAATTTTGGCGTATAGTATACGTTTTAGAACAGAAATCTGTGCACTAAATTTCGTTGTAGTAGTTTTGTTATTTTCAGATATACAAAAAATTTCTGAAAGAAAACTCCGGAAAAACTCGTTTGATTTTCATGGCTAACGAATGCATCTAAGCCATTTACAACACAATTTTCGGGAGGCAGCAGGTGTTTTATGGTAGCGAATTTCCATTAAATGCTTACATTTTGTATAAACCTATAAAGTTGAATGTCGGTATGTAGTAAGGTATTTACAAGGACACAAATAAAAATTCAAACTGACCTTGGTTTCGGGTTCTAGGGGCCCAAATTCGGGTTCATTAAAAAAAAATTTGCAAACTCTCACCATAGATACCTCTCTATTAGTTATTTTTTTTTAAATAAAAATTCCCTAAAAAGATGCTCCTCACCAAAATGCATTAAAATCGCACACTAGGAGACACAGACCGATCTCGTCCAATAGGTCGGACTCCCACTGGACTCTTAGTATGTCATATTTATCCTGCAATAGGTGGGCCTTAATGCAGGCACTGTCGTATAATGCATAGAATTGCGCGAGGCGCTCCTTTTGGTTTTGCGACGGTTCCGGCCTTCTACAACGGCTTCCACGTACACACATTTACAGCAAGTAGGAAGCTGTGGAAAGAAAGCTGGCGAGCGAACACAACTACTCCCCTGGCTAATACCACGACGGCGCGTTGAATCACACTACTCGCTAGCCACCATCACTTTAGCTATAGAACATATAAAAATGTAAACTGAGCCCGAATATGGCTTCTATGGGTTCTGGTTCGCGCTCATTTGGAGGTATTTTTTTTTTAGATTCAAATGTGGCTATCTCCTAATTTTTATAAAAATTCGGTGACAAAAAATCCGACGAATTATACTTTAAAGACTTCCATATTCGCGGTATGTGTAAAAATTTTCTATTTGCTTTAGTTACTTGTTTTAACATTTTAGAATCATTGAAGACTAATGTCAAGAAACCTGCAAAAGCATCATCCACTTATTCCACAATTTATTTAAATTTAACAATGTTTTCACGTCAACTCTAAGGTGCCCTGAAGTATAGTTTGAAGTCCTAAAGCTGTAGTTTGGTGAAATGTTAAAAATAAAACTAAATACAGAAACGTCGAGATTTCCTCTCTGGCTTTACAAATGTTCTTTCTTGTTAGTTGAAAAAATAATTGCGAAGCCAGAGGTAACCTCCACGTCTGTATTTGGCCTGTAATGGTTTCATCAAGTAGGAACGACAACAATTAATAAATAAAAAATAAAACAGCCTTACTGATTGCTTTAGATGTCTCCTTATTCCGTCCTACCCTTGTTACAGGATTTTCTTCTGGTTCCTGAGCGTCACTATCTTCATCTTCAAGTATTTCATCATCGTCTTCTTCCAATTCGGGTAAATCTGTAATAAACATATTTGCTCTATTATATTATTAAATACGTACAGATTTAAAAGCATTCAAATATATTATAAACAGGGATTACGAGGTTCTTATTTTTGATTCAGAAAGGTCTAACACAACAAACAGATTATCGCGTGTACTTACCATTAAGGCTTATGTCTGAAAGCGGCTTTCCCTTGAATTTGCTGGCTTGACCCATGTCGACTGCCAGCAAAAGTCTTGAAATTTTCGTCAATTCAACCGCATCTTCATGCAGTCTGTAAAACTGTCTATGTACATTAAGATCATGCCCCAGGTGACGAGCTAGCCAGTCGTGTTCGTTTTCAGTTAGACAAAATACTTGACACACTGTAGCTACATATTTTCTCAATTTGGTACCTGTTATAAAAGTTGGTTGCTTCAAACTTGTTCCTAGTTCTGAAACCACTTTTCTAAGACAGTCGTCACCTCGGAGATATGCAAGACTGGGGCTGTAGCACGCAAATATGTAAGGATTTGTTTCACTTATCATGCATTTGTCCCTGAACTTTAGCAGAGTGTCGATGCAAAATTTGGTTATTGGCGTCAATATGACGGGCACTTTTCTTCCATGCTTTCCAATAATGTTTACCACAGTAAATTTTTCAGCCAACTTTTTTTCATAGACTGTTAGAGAGTTCTGTATTTCTTCTGTAGATTCATTGGTCCAGATTGGTCTGTTAGAGTACTGTTCTATCGTTATTCTAGATGCCTCACCTGAACGGCGCTTATTGAAAAGGATTATTCTTGTCAATGTCAGTCTTGCTAATCTACCCCAGTTTTCTCCGGAAGTGCTCAATAAGAGATCTCTTTTTCCTTTCTCGATTTCGACATCGATATATCCATTTAGTACTTTAAGGTCGGAGGTGACTGGAAGCAACTGACCAACATTTAGCTTTCTATGTTTTAAGGTGGTCAATGCATTTGAACTTATCCTGATACACCATTCTAAGTCCAAAAGTGTTAGAAAGGACAAAAGAGACTTTTCTCTACTGACATTGCCTGCTTTTAGAGCCAAACCTCTTTCAATATTTGTACACTTTTTCAAAGCGTATCCTAGTTTAAGTGCTAACGATGGTATAGCAAATTGGGGTCTTTTTGTTTGGTCATTCATATCAACAGCGCATAGTAATTTGGTAGACTTGATTATTTCATCAAATTGCCCCGGGATTAAAAAATCCCGTAAGCTTAAATTTTGAATAGTATTTTCCTTAAGTTGTAAGGTAAGCCTTGCCAGTTGTCTCATATTCTGTCGGATTAGTTCCTTTTGGGTGTTTCCATGTTTTTCATAGAGCATGGAGCCAAATCGCAAAATTAAATTATCTTGTTTACAGTAGGTGCCCACTTCATCATCCCTAAGATGACTAATTATAAAATTATTGAAGTCTTTAGAAAACTCATGACCAAATATACTGCTCAGCATGGCATTACTTTCGGCTATAACATGCCTACTACAAGAGTTATCTTCTTTTTGTAATTTTAGTTTCATTTTGCATGAAAATTTAAGGTGGTGCCATAGGTGTTTTTTTAACATATATCCTAAACAGTGGGGACATGGGCCATATGCAACATAACTTACATTCTTAATTTCATTTTCTGAAGGCCTTCTCACTAAAATCAGTTCTCCTTGTTTCAAAGACAGGACATTACAGTTATATAAAAAATCTCCAGCACGGACTAGCTCGCTAAACCCTTCTTTTCTCTGTTGCGATTTTGGAGGAAAAGCAAGCAGTTTACCAACACTAAGTTCTTTACCATGAACAATTTCAAAGTGTTTTGCCAGGTGGATAATTAACTTTTGACAGAAGAAACAGGCATGCCGCTTATTTCTTATGCGTTTTCCTGTTTCGGTTTTGATAGAATGACAAATATACAGAGATTCTTGTGCATTAACTTTACAGGGTAAATTATCTGTGTCACTGACTGTTCTTCGTATGTCTGGAACCGTTGAATCAGCATTACCGGTATAAAACTCTGGCTCATTGTCTTGAGATAAAAATATGTAACCTCCGGAGGAGTCTGCTTCCGATACCTTTTTTGTATGTTTTTCTTTCGCGAAACTGTTATTTTTTCGAAACTCTGATTCGTCGTTTCGAAGCAAAGACACGTAATCTTCAGAATGATTTGCGCCTAAGACCTTTTCTAAATGTTTTTCTTGTCTGAGGCACTTATTTTTATTTGCTTTGCCCCTGTGTTTCTTCTTTGTTCGTTTTTTTGTTACTGGTTCCTCTAAAGAATCATCAGATGTTGAAGCTGATGGTTCATAATTATCAGATGAACCACTTGAGAAATTTATGCTGCTCGGATAATTTTCTAAGATACCAGAATGTGCTGGAGGATTCTCAGGATGCCTTTCATGATGACGCCACGCTAAAAAAAAATACTGTAACAACTTCTTGCAATATGAAAATAGAACAAAATGCAGGAACGATTTATTTATTCCATCATTGCATTTTTCAACACTAAAGTTTTGCGTGGTACAAAAAAAATTCGCAATTTTGAATAAAGAATTTTATATACACGCTAGTCCAAAAGTAAAGTATATACAGAGCAGCAGTATATTCTTGGTAGCAAAGTATTAAAATTTAGCCAAACTTAGCTTAGTGCAAAAGTCAAAATTAAAAGACATAGTGTTTAAAGGTAAGAAATTGTGGTTTTTCTTGATATCTAGAAAAATATATAACGTATTGTCTTGAAAATTGGCGAAGATGAATTTTTTGTGGCCATAAAAATAATTAATTCCCAATTTGGTCCAGCGGAAAACTGCTTGCTGTGCCATTGAAGTCTTAAAAAATTCCCACTTTTTCGTTAGCGTCGCTGGGAAGCTTTTGATTAGAAAATAGTATTCTTTTGTATTTTACTTCACCCTGTATCTCTTTCAATTTTGATTATAGGACTGAAGTATATTTGGTTAAATTATAATATCTATTGCCAGACATCTATGCTACTCTTTGTGCCATTAATTTTGGACCAGCCTGTTTAAATTTTAGAAAAAATTTAGTATACATTTATTATTATGTAGTAGCCATTTTCATTTTATAAAAATTGATTTAAAAAACTAAAAGCGGGTTCTACATTATTATAGGGTGTATTTTACAAAGGTTGGGACGACAGGTATAGACTATGTTTTTCTTATAAAAACGAACAAATTGTTCCTGTAAATGTAGCTTTAAAACTACAGCCGAATGTAAATACTGTAAAAAAAAACTGATTATCGAGGTAACGAGGATCATTTCTGCCCACAAAAAGAAAAACAGAGGAGTTGCTGGAAACTTCAGAAAAAAATTGTTTGCTGAGTACGAAAACCAGTTAGCCAATCGACCGCTCGAAGCTGCAAACCTAACCTCGCAGTCATTTACATTTTATTTGGACTATCAAATAAAAGATCCGGGTTGTATTCGACGTTGTCCAATACATTGGCTGCTGTTGTTTTATCGATAAATCGTAAATGTAATATATTTATAGGTACATACAGATTTGGAGACTACTTCTCTGGCTTCACTGTTGGTTTTCGTTGGTGAAGGACGTAGCCAGCGCGCAAGCTAACTGGAGCGAGGGGCCCTACGAATTCTGGATGTCTGCGAATGCTGTCAAGCAGCGAAACTATAGTCACAGAAACGTTGAAGAACATCCTAGAACATCGAGAATTCGTAGGGCCACTTGCTCCAGTTAGCCTACGCGCTGGCTATGTCATTCACCAACGAAAAGCAACAGTGAAGCCAGAGAAGTAGTCTCCAAGTCTGTATGTAGTATGGACAAGTTTCACCAAGCAAGGGCAACAACAATCATTGAATATTTATAGGTACCTACTACTTACGCAAAATATTTAAAATGTACTAGAAATCGCATAATTTTCAAGAAAATGAACTTTTAAACTTTCCAACAAACAATTAACTGTAAATAGTACAATTGTGCTACAACGGCAGCATGTTGGTACCAGAGAAAATAATAAATGATCTGCTAAATACTTTCGTTGTGGTACAGTGACAATACATAGTGTTCAGAGGAGAGGAAGCCTAGTAAGAAAGGGAAATAGCCTGAACTCGGATGTGCGGATGTATAACGTATGTATAGCTTAGTTAGTCAGGTGGCCATTGTGCGTTTTTGTTTATTTAATGCCGGTCTATTTCCGCGACTACGGCCAATCACCGTAGGCAGGGAGCAGTTTCACCTCACTATCCTGGAAATTTTGCCGAACCCCTGCCTTTCTGTAAGGGGCGCAGGGATCTTTAACGTGCCCAACGTCGTATGGACACAGGACCGACGGATTTACGCCCACACTAAAGGGCGGAAAGGGCAGGCATTCAGCTTGCTCAAATACAATGCCACAACCTCGGTGGATGTTAATATTATAGTATGTACTGCAAAGGTGAATGGAGAGCTCTGGGATCGAAGGCACACGTTCTTACCACTGGACCACCGAGGCTCTCAGGTGGTCATTGGAAAATCCAAATCTGCCGGTCATTCAACCTTTTAATCATGTTATTTAACCAACAGATAGTGAGTCGACCGGTTGGTCGGTTTTAGTCGTTTAGTAATCAAGATTGATGAAAACTGATATTTTCAAAAACAGTTAGTATTTTTAATAGCCGACAAAAAAGTGAATAATTTTCAAGCACTAAGTATGGACGTAAACGTGCTTTTTGTACTATTCGTTTTCTAAACTCAGGCCTGGTCCCACAGACTTTGTTGAGAATTTTACTGTCTACAAAAAAGGTTGGTTGTAGGTATTTCATTTTAGTTTGGCTACGTTTGTATTAAAAGTCAAACCATTTCAAGAAATATTCCTAGGCAATTGCTTTGATGTTTTAACGTAAACGATCCTGCTACCTGAAGTTTAGGCATATCTGGTAAGCATATTTTTTTAAATAATTTACACTGATTTAGAACAAATCGCTCTCCTAAACCCTTTGACGTTTAATTGGTAAATGAGGAAACAGAATATTGATAACACCCAAAATACATTAATATAGTATCGTTAGAAAAAGAAAAAAAAGCATTATGTGTATTAAACAAATAGGAAGCTTAATGCTTGTAGGTTTCTCACAATTCAATTTTATGCACACAAAAGAAACAACACTAAATTGTATTGATTCCCATTAGAACTGTTAGTTCCTATTGGTAGTAGAAGGAATAATGAATCAAGTGTATTTATTAATTGCTAACTTACCTCGAATGATTTCTTCTTGTTCCTCTTTGCTTGTCCCTTTTGTAGTTTCATACTTTGGGATGAAAATATGATGTCTTACCGGAGTTTCAGATGGCAAAACCATCCTCATTATTCGTTCTGTTCTTGACCCCATTTTTTGTCACCTATTTAAAAACAAAATTTAATTATGTCTCTACCCACTTACTTTTTTTCATAGCTAATGGCGCGTAGCATTTCCGTACTGACTCTTTACGGAAACTGAAAGTTAAATAAAATAAAAGCGAAAACTGCCATGGATGCTTAGTTTTGTTTTTCTTTACTTAATGTCGGCCTATTTCAAAGACTATCGTCGATCGCTCCAGAAAGCAGTAGGTAGTAGGTAGTGTTATATGTATCTCGGTGTTAATTTTATTTTTAAAATTTCTCTTGTGGCGACCTTCAGATTAGCCGGCCTCGATGAGCATCTGCCCTCTGTATTGCAAATCTTCCTGAACCTGAACACTTTCCTATTTGCTTAAGAGATAACCATTTAGGTGCCCAAATCCAACAGCTAACAGGAAATAATATAACAACCAAAAATGATTCACTTTTACAAATAACGATGGCAAAAAATACCATAACATTAAAAAAAAAACTTCCTCATATATTATGTTTGAAATATATCTGTTATATAATTAACTTTATATACTGTGTTCACGAAGAGACATAGTATAACCGTACTGATATTAAACATCTAAAAAGTATAAACAAAAAAATGCCAAGGACAGAATAATTGAAAATATATACATCCATACAGCAAACCCCCCCACTAGCAAAAATTGCAATGGTCGGCAATAAAAAAAGATGAGAATATTAGGCTTACTGCTAAAAGCGAATATTTCAACAGGACACAGCTGTATTTTATGAAATGATTTATCAAGTTTATTCATCCCCCCGACGACGCGACTTTGTTAGCGAACCGATCGTGAGGTCAAAAAATGTTTTGTGATTAATTGGGTTCTCCAAACTGTACTTATCAGTGCTCATCACAGGTTCCAATCTTTCATCAAATATATTATTCATCATGAAAACTTTAGAGCCTCGGCGGTCCAGTGGTAAGAACGTGTGCCTCTTGACCCAAGTGTACTGGGTTCGATTCCCAGGGTTCCCTTTTCACTTTTGTTTGAGCAAGTTGAATGTCTGCACGTTCCACCCTTCGGAGTGGGAGTAAATAAGTCGGTCAGGTGCACAATGCCATGTTGGGTACGTTAAAGATCCCTACCCTCCTTACAGAAAGGCAAGGGTTCGGCAAAATCTCCGGGATAGTGAGGTAAAACTACTCCCTGGCATCGGTGATTGGCCATAATCGCGGAAATATAGACGTTAAAAAAAAAGAAAAAAATCGTGAAAAATATAACGTCATCTATATGTTTTGTTCTTAGTTGCTTCTAGTCATTACACAGTCAGATTTGATGTAACAAAATTAACAATTCAAAAATGGGAATGTCGTTTGCAGATTAACATTGGAAAAAGAATAGCGCTAGGTACCAAATGTGCGCCGAATAACATTGAGGAGCCTCAGTGGTCCAGTGGTAAGAACGTGTGCCTCTGGACCCAGGGGTACTGGGTTCTATTCCCAGGGTTCCCCTTTCAGATTTTCAGTAGATGCTGTAAATTTAACATCAACCGAAGTTCTGGCATTGTATTTGAGCCAGTTCAATGTCTACACGTTCCGCCCTTCGGAGACGACGTAAGGCCCCCGGTCCCGTGTCTATGGGATGTTGGGCACGTTAAAAATCCCTACCCTCCTTCGGCAAAATTTCCAGGATAGTGAGGATAAACTGCTCCCTCGCGTCGGTGATTGGCAATAATCGCGGAAATAGACCGACGTGAACGTACAAAAAAAGACCGAGGGGAAAGTAATTATAAGTGAGAATCCTCGTTAACCAGAAAAAATCTTGTTCCATTTGTTGATAATCTTTCAACGAGTGCATGTGAATAATAAGGGAAGCTGTAGACTGGGTGCCAATAATTTTTGATTCCCTAATTCCTGAGATGAGTTATCTTCCTCAATTGGAAGGCAAAATTTCCAAGTTGGTGAAATCGCAGATCGCTGACGTCACTGATTGCCCATAGTCTAAAAAATAGGCCGACGCTAAATAATGAAAGGTCTTTTTCAAATAAGAGTAATAAGTATACATGGGAAATAAATATATATATATATATATATATATATATATATATATATATATATATATATATATATATATATATATATATATATATATATCTATATATATATAGATATATATATATATATATATATATATATATATATATATATATATATATATATATATATATATATATATATATATATATATATATATATATATATATATATATATATATATATATATATATATATATATATATATATATATATATATATATATATATATATATATATATATATATATATATATATATATATATATATATATATATATATATATATATATATATATATATATATATATATATATATATATATATATATATATATATATATATATATATATATATATATATATATATATATATATATATATATGGGTTCTAAGGGTCTTAGTTCGCGCTCATTTGAAAAAATGTTTTAAAGTCTCACCATCGATACTCCTCTATTAGTGGATTTTTTTAAATAAACATTTATTAAAACAACAGATATCTTTGGTAGGACCATAGTCAACACTTGGATTTAATGAGATTTTTAAAGGAAATTACAAACAGAAGAGAAAATTTTGGATGACTTCGCTGGCCAAAATTTTTTGTTCACGGCTGTATATTTTTATAAGCCTGTTTCTTCATTGTGACCTATGGAACTTTTGATCAAAACACTTTATCACTTTTTAGAAACATGTCTTGCATTATACTTTAAACATTATGTGCAAACTAGGCAGATTATAATTTTTCTAACCGAATATCTGATAACATACAAAGTTGTTTATCTTCAATATGAGACCTGACCTGGCCATGTAAAAACATTATTTAAAAAAATCTGTAAAAAGCGAGCATTGCGACCGCGCTGTTGTCATTAGCCAGAACAGAACTTATAACGTTCATGTGACATTCTTAAATTCAAATAATAAAGTATTAATACACAGTACGAGGTATAATAATATGTAAAGGTAAATGAAGAAGACATAATCATTACGGCCGGGCGACTGAATGATCATCATCAGTCGATTATTTTGTGTGAAATTGAAAATCAGTGGTCATATTTGTAACATAAAAACCTACAATAGCCCAAGGTTATTCATCATCTCAATGTTTTGATTATGTACGTAAATAATATAATACTAAATCCACTACTTACCTTTAAATTGATGTACTGATATTTATCAATTCACTTAAAACACTTAATAAATTTGTATTCTTAGTGAACACCAGCCAACTAGACGTTTTAACTGAAAACACAGAATGACACAATTGTTGGAATTTGCAGAATACAGAATACAGCATATTATGTATTATAATATTAATATAGAGCGTGCTGCGCAGTGCGTATTCACCTTTTTGACCTTGTAAAAACTTAGGGCCCTGTCGTCGCTGTAGATATCAGCAAATACTGAATACCTATTATTACTGATACGTTGCTCGGTTTAAACAGATACTAATATTGCGATAGAAGAAGAAAGAGAGTATTGTCATTGTTATTTTCACATACATGTTTTCAGACCACATTATTACTTGTTTATTTCCAGAAACATTGGTGGTGTGACAAGCAATATTGCCATTTTCCTTACTTTAGAATTGTATCATCAATCCTTTCCATGATTACAACATACCTACCTATATTTTTAGTGAATTGTCGTAGAAAAACAAATGATTTGAGATCGCAACTTTTGAATTAAAAAAAATCTACAATTCAATTCAATTTTTATACGTTTATATTATATATATATATATATATATATATATATATATATATATATATATATATATATATATATATATATATATATATATATATATATATATATATATATATATATATATATATGTATATGTATATATATTTATGTATGTATGTATGTATGTATGTAGGTATGTATGTATCACATCGATAACTCAAAAAATAGTCTGCCGATTTTGATCAACTTTGATGAGTACCTTTCTTTTGGACGTGGCGTGAATAAGCTCGTTAGCCAGGAAAATCGGACTAGTTTTTCCGAGAAAATGTTGGGTTTTCTTTCAAAATTTGTTTATTGTATCTGCGAAAATAATAAAGCTATGGCAACCAAATTTGTACGCAGGTTAACATCATTAAAAGTAAGCTGTATACTGAAAAGTTACAAGAAAAAAGTACGTGACGCAGCAAGTGCGTTATGGTAGTGAATTTTTATTAAATGTTTCAAATTTGAATAACTCAATGTTATATAAACTTAGAAAGTTTAATTTCGGTATGTAGTATAAGGTCTTTCCTAAGCCAAGATATTCACCAAATTTCATTTAAATACCTTAGTAATTTTCATAGGAAAAAATTTGTTTCAAAAGAAAATTTAAATTTTGAATAACGCAATTTTCTATAAACTTAGAGAGTTGAATTCTGGTGCGTAGTAAGGTCTCTCCTAAGCCAACATATCTGTTAAATTTCATTAAAACAGCTTAGTAATTTTCGGAGAAAAATTTTTTTTTGCGAAAGGAAACTCAAAATTTTTCCGGAAAACCCCGTCCGATTTTGCTGGCTAACGAACTCATCCAAGCCATTAATAAAAGAAAGGCACTTGCCGAGTTTCATCGAAATAGGTTAATTCTTTTTTGAGTTATCGCATGGATACATACATACATATATATATATATATATATATATATATATATATATATATATATATATATATATATATATATATATATATATATATATATATATATATATATATATATATATAAGCATTTAAAGAAAATGAATTGTCACTGGTGATCTTAGAATGGCACAAAACCAGAATGTTTTGTGTGGTCAGCCAAACCTATTGAATATTACACACAAAAACAAAGTTTTCTTGGCTCAAACGGGTCGAAAATACCAGAAAAATTACTTTGAAAATGTTAAAGTTTTTCTTCTTAAAACGTCAAAGTCGCGATTTGAAACGTCAAAACTGGCTATGTATCGACAAAGATGCTAAAACCAATGCGGTTTATATAAAAAAAAAAAGATCGTAAGAAATACACTATGTGAGTACTGGAACCTGTGATGAGCACTGAAAAGTACACTTCAAGAATCCAAATCACCACAACACATTTTTTTAAACGAAATCTAACGATCGTTTCACTTACATGTGTTAGCATCATCAGAGATAAAATTCTAAACTAGATTGTTACTACAGCTATCTTATATAAGGTACAGGTGGAAGAAATTTAAAATTGCAGTCGGACCCGTATTGTTTTATCTATTGTGTCTGTATCGGGCGGACCAGGTTTTAGACCCGCGTTAATCTTTTACTCGACAGATTTATGAATTTCTTATCTAATTTTAAAGGATAATGGGCTTGAAAGCCTGTGCCGCCTTCTTTAAGTAGCATATGTTCTTAATTGAATATCGATTCACTATGTGAATGTCGAGCAAGTGATGACCATAGACATCTTAATCTGGTGACATATTACTAACAACCGCAATCTTTTAATTAAAACAAAAGGAATTTCGCCCGCAACGTCAATTAAATTCAGCAAAGGATGAATATTCTAACTACAGTTACAAGTGTTTATATTGATTTCCTAGAAAGCGAAACAACACAAGGGGGTTTTAATCTATATCGCGGGCACAGCGTCGTGCCTTGTAAAGATCGGACGAATGTTATTGGCACACTTTATTAATCTGTCCGACAAATCATGAAAGTTTCGCCGGTCAGATGCAAAGTGAAAATAAAGAGCTCGAAATCAAAGGCAACGCGCGGTTTAATGACGTGTTATTTTTGATAATTTTCGCGAAATCTAATGCATATGTTTCTTTTGGTCTGACCCACGTATTTAAGGTTGCAGTCCTTGCAACCTATCTCATAAATACCCGACATTTCAGTAGCTTTGTCTTTGTCTTTCGTATTTCCCAATAAATTTTTTAAATGATTTTTCGTCAAAAACGTCAACTGTAAATTGGCTTTCTTAAAAATACTTTCCCAACCCTTTGTGATACGTGGTTCATACGGTAAACAAACATATTTTTTCTCTATTTTTTCTTTCTTGGATATCGTGCATTCAGCTAACGTTTTCTTTGTTCTGTGTTTGTTGACCAATTTTTTCACTAAACAATCCGAGTGACCGTTGTATCTCGACACATTTTTTTATGCATTTTAACTCGATATTAAATCTACTTTTACTTAATGGAAAACTTATCAATCTATTTACCAAGAAATTTAAACTAGCCATTTTTTGGGTAAACGTATGAGGTGAGTCATTTGATTTGATACGATTTTTTTTCAGAGATAACAAACCTTTCCAAAAGAAAACCTAAAATTTTTCCGGAAAACCCAGTTTCATTTTCCTGGCTAACGAACCTGTCAAACCATTAACAAAAGGAAAGTACCTGCCAAATTTTATCAAAATGGGTCTATTATTTTTTGATTTATCGGTGTGATACATACACATACGTATATATATATATATATATATATATATATATATATATATATATATATATATATATATATATAGATATATATATATATATATATATATATATATATATGTATATATATATATATATATATATATATATATATATATATATATATATATATATATATATGTATGTATGTATGTATATAAATTGAAACTGAAACCGGATAACAGAACAGGAATAATTACTCATTTATCTAAAAGTGTTTAGAAATTCGGAATTTTTTAATAAACCTATGCAACTCTGATTTTTGACCTAAAAACCACATATGTCAGAAACTATGACAGACAGGTTACAACTCGGGCGTTTTGTTCGCATAATATTATGCCGAATATGAAATTCAAAATCGAAGGGAATTTGGGTGAAAAAACCTTTTATCGTATCTTTAGGTAACATTTTTTCAACACATTTAAAAAAAATCATATTTATAACGCTTCTTTATTTTGGTTTCTAATTTCTGTGAAAAAATATTTTTCAGTTACCTATGTAACTGACTACTTATTAAAGTAAACTTGTAGGTTTAATTATATATTAGAATAATTTTTCGAGAACCTAAATGATGTTAAAAACTCACAATAAACTCCTTTAATATCTGCACAGCTAAAGACAATTAAGTATTTTCATTTCTTTTACTTTCTTGCCTCTTTGCAAATTAAGCAATTGTTTCTTAAACTTATATAGCTAGTGACAGAATTATTTTCATGTTTTTTATTTAACGTCGGTCTATTTCCGCGACTATGGCCAAACCCCTGCTTTTCTGTCAGGCGTTTAGGGATCTTTAACGTGCCCAACATCGCATGGACGCGGGACCGACGGCTTTACGCTCCCTCCGAAGGACGGAACGTGCAGACATTCAACTTGCTTAAATACAATGTCACAACCTCGGTTGATGTTAATGTTACAGTATGTACTGAAAAAGTGAAAGGAAACCCTGGGAACGAACTTGGTACCACTCCGTTTAGAGTCACACGTTCTTACCACTGAACCACCCAGGCTCTTATTTCCGTGTTAGTATTTCAGCGAACTGACACAAAACACTATATATATATTTTATTGATTCCCTGTGGTTAATAGTTGCTATACGAAGCATTTTACCAGCACCAACCGTATAAAATGCTCCACAAAGCCGAACTCATTTACCTTCTAAAACCCACTAACTATTATTTCATTTCCGAAAAATATAAACAGGTAGGTAATTAAATTTCACAGATAAATGAAATTTCTTTTTTAAAACAGTATCATACTATAAACAACTAAACCATTTCTGACAGCTGGTAACTAAGACAACATTTTTGTTTTCACAGGAAGGGTTTTATCTACCAAATAACAATTAACTTGAATACTGCCAGAAAAGTAAAAAATCGGTGACCTGTATTTTAGAAAAATGAAAATCGATACAGGCCGATTCTAAGGGGGTTTAAATAAGAATCTGTCATCAGTTTTAAAAAAAATCCGCAAATATAATTTTTGAGTAAACTATTTCGTATTAAAAAAATTATTTTTTTTTCCCGAAGACTGTAGTTTAGAACAATGAAAAACGGTACATTCAGGTTTCAAGCGATTCTAAATAAGAATCCATTGTCAACACTCTTCTCTAAAAAAAATACTAATGTGAATTTTTGAAATTTGACCACATAAAAATGCCACAGATGACCATGCTTACAGCTGAAAAATACAGTTGCCGATTTGTTAAATACGCATTTTGAATGACTACCTAACAAAACAATATCAAAATCAACCTAAAAAAAGCTTTTACTTGGATGGTTAAATCTTTAACATGAACACACCATACATTCAGAAAACGGGATAAACCAATATATTCTTACAGTACACATTTTAGAAATTTTCATTTTTGTATTCACTCCAATGTTTCAAACGAATTCGGACAAACTTTTGTAAAATAAATTAATTCCAACCTTCTAGGTATAGAGTAATTTACCACTTTTATTTAAAAAGCGACAAAGATTTCATTGACTTTGCTAACATCAACTACACCAATAATTTTATTAGTTTAAATATAAAAGATTTACAATATCATCAAAAACATTTAGTTTACTAGAGTACTAGACCCTCCAAATAAGACGACGATCATTCTGAGCTCGAAACACAGCGTTCCGCATCTACCGTTTAGCAGACACAGGGCGATTTGGCAACCACGCTGTCGTTCTAATACGTTGTTGCAGAGGGCGCCTGCTCCTGGCGCATCTATGAAATGCCACAAATATTGTGGTGTATACACCAGCAGTAATGATAACTGTGGCATCTTACACGTATTGTTAATCTCTTTTCCATTTTAGGCCACATAAACGTTATAGGACAAATAAAGATAGAGATTCATAACATATGACGTGAAGTCATTTACGAGTAAAAATGAGAACCTTCTCGGCCCACTCGATGGCTTTAAAACGTAGATATAAATTGTGGCATTGCGTGTATAGTGCCAGAATTTTGCCACATGCCAGAGTGCAGGTATATGTATGCACAAAATGCCGCAAGTATAGTGCTGCAAACACACACACACACACACACACACACACACACACACACACACACACACACACACACACACACACACACACACACACACACACACACACACACACACACACACACACACACACACACACACACACACACACACACACACACACACACACACACACACACACACACACACACACACACACACACACACACACACACACACACACACACACACACACACACACACACACACACACACACACACACACACACACACACACACACACACACACACACACACACACACACACACACACACACACACACACACACACACACACACACACACACACACACACACACACACACACACACACACACACACACACACACACACACACACACACACACACACACACACACACACACACACACACACACACACACACACACACACACACACACACACACACACACACACACACACACACACACACACACACACACACACACACACACACACACACACACACACACACACACACACACACACACACACACACACACACACACACACACACACACACACACACACACACACACACACACACACACACACACACACACACACACACACACACACACACACACACACACACACACACACACACACACACACACACACACACACACACACACACACACACACACACACACACACACACACACACACACACACACACACACACACACACACACACACACACACACACACACACACACACACACACACACACACACACACACACACACACACACACACACACACACACACACACACACACACACACACACACACACACACACACACACACACACACACACACACACACACACACACACACACACACACACACACACACACACACACACACACACACACACACACACACACACACACACACACACACACACACACACACACACACACACACACACACACACACACACACACACACACACACACACACACACACACACACACACACACACACACACACACACACACACACACACACACACACACACACACACACACACACACACACACACACACACACACACACACACACACACACACACACACACACACACACACACACACACACACACACACACACACACACACACACACACACACACACACACACACACACACACACACACACACACACACACACACACACACACACACACACACACACACACACACACACACACACACACACACACACACACACACACACACACACACACACACACACACACACACACACACACACACACACACACACACACACACACACACACACACACACACACACACACACACACACACACACACACACACACACACACACACACACACACACACACACACACACACACACACACACACACACACACACACACACACACACACACACACACACACACACACACACACACACACACACACACACACACACACACACACACACACACACACACACACACACACACACACACACACACACACACACACACACACACACACACACACACACACACACACACACACACACACACACACACACACACACACACACACACACACACACACACACACACACACACACACACACACACACACACACACACACACACACACACACACACACACACACACACACACACACACACACACACACACACACACACACACACACACACAAATATATATATATATATAAACATATAAAACTTGAAACTGACCCCGGATATGGGTTCTAGGGGTCCTAGTTCGCACTCATTTGAAAGAATTTTTGCAAAGTCTCACCATCGATACCTCTCTATTAGTGAATTTTTTAAATAAAAATTCACTAAAAACATACAGGCGAATTGAGAATCTCCTCCTTGTTTGAAGTCGGTTAAAAAAAGCAAATAAAAGGTATTTGGACCCGTCCGGGATTTGAACCTGGGAGCTCCCGCACTCTAAGCGGAAATCATACCTCTAGACCATCGAGTTAGTTGCTGGAACTTTGTTTTACTGTCGTATTCCAGCGGGCGTTGTAGTCATTTTAGTCATCATTAATGTTTAATGATTTATATAAAGATTATAATGTTTAATGATTTATATAAAGATTATAAATTAGTATCTAGTTATTAAATTAAATACTGAAATCTCGGATAAGTTTTGTTTCTTTCTCAACAGAATGACTGAATCGTCGGTTGTGATGCACATTCATCATCAATGTAGGTAGTCGAAGCCAATTAAATACGCATTATTAAGGATAACTCAAAAACTACTGGTCAGATCCTGATTACATTTATATGGGACCACACGAGAAGCACCAGCTTTCAAATAAAAAAAGAATCATCAAAATCGGTTCACCTAGAAAAAAGTTCTGAGGTAACACACATAAAAAATATAAAAAAAAACATACAGGCGAATTGAGAACCTCCTCCTTTTTTGAAGTCGGTTAAAAATAGGTATGTACAACGCATACCATATCTGTTAAGATAGAATAGGTTCAATAAAGTTCTATCATCAGAACTACTGTAATAATTTACCGCCACAGGGACGTTCCTTGAAATTTTCCTGGTTATGTTCAGAATATTGAAATATATACAAATGTGTGATGCCACTATCTTTGTTTGACTTCGGGTGTCGAATGTGGTTAATTCAATATGATATCGTACGGACTGTACCTATTATTGAACATTTTCGCCAGGCTAAGTTAACATTCCTAACAATGATAAGTATGTAAACATAAATCGGACAAACCATATATTTTTATCTCATTGTTATAATGAGTTTAATGTGATTTAAAGGAGTATCAGGGGACGATGTAATTTGCTGACCAAAATAAATGTTGCCGACCGAGGCTTTAATCTTTAAGGATTTCTTTGATATTTCATATTTTGTATCCTAATGTTGATGTCTTTCTGCTACCGAGGTTTCACAAAAAAATCTTAATATTTAAGGGTAGTTTACTCTTGATGTTTTTTCGTTTTTTAGTGCGACCAGAGAAAGTGTAAATGCGACCAAGCTATAAATTTACACATAATCACTGCTGGCAACTGTCTTTCTGCTACCAAAGTTTCACAAAAAAATATTCATATTTAAGGGTAGTTAACTCTTGGGGTTTTTTCGTTTTTTAGTGCGACCAGAGAAAGTATGAATGCGACCAAGCTATAAATTTACACAGAATCACTGCTGGCTACTCTCTTTCCGCTACCAAAGTTTCACAAAAAAATATTCATATTTAAGGGTAGTTTACTCTTGAGGTTTTTTAAATTTTTAGTGCGACCAGAAAAAGTATGAATGCGACCAAACTTTAAATTCACACAGAATCACTGCTGGTAACTGTCTTTCCGAAACCTAAATTTCACAAAAGAATATTCATATTTAAGGGTAGTTTACTCTTGAGGTTTTTTAATTTTTTAGTGCGACCAGAAAAAGTATTAATGCGACCAAGCTTTAAATTTACACAGAATCACTGCTGGCTACTGTCTTTCCGCTACCAAAGTTTCACAAAAAAATATTCATATTTAAGGGTAGTTTACTCTTGAAGTTTTTTAATTTTTTAGTGCGACCAGAAAAAGTATGAATGCGACCAACCTATAAATTTAGAGAGAATCACTGCTGCTAACTGTCTTTCCGATACCAAAGTGTCACAAAAAAATATTCATATTTAAGGGTAGTTTACTCTTGAGGTTTTTTCGTTTTTTAGTGCGACCAGAGAAAGTGTAAATGCGACCAAGCTATAAATTTACACAGAATCACTGCTGGCTACTGTATTTCCGCTACCAAAGTCTCACAAAAAAAATATTCATATTTAAGGGTAGTTTACTCTTGAAGTTTTTTAATTTTTTAGTGCGACCAGAAAAAGTATGAATGCGACCAACCTATAAATTTACAGAGAATCACTGCTGCTAACTCTTTTTCCGATACCAAAGTTTCACAAAAAAATATTCATATTTAAGGGTAGTTGACTCTTGAGGTTTTTTCGTTTTTTAGTGCGACCAGAGAAAGTATGAATGCGACCAAGCTATAAATTTACAAAAAATCATTGCTGGTAACTGTATTTTTTCTGCCAAAGTTTCACAAAAAAATATTCATATTTAAGGGTAGTTGACTCTTGAGGTTTTTTCGTTTTTTAGTGCGACCAGAGAAAGTATGAATGCGACCAAGCTATAAATTTACACAAAATCATTGCTGGTAACTGTATTTTTTCTGCCAAAGTTTCACAAAAAAATATTCATATTTAAGGGTAGTTTACTCTTGAGTTTTTTAATTTTTTAGCGCGACCAGAAAAAGTATGAATGCGACCAAGCTATAAATTTACAGAGAATCACTGCTGCAAACTGTATTTCCGCTACCAAAGTTTCACCAAAAAACAGTCATATTTAAGGGTAGTTTACTCTTGGGGTTTTTTCGTTTTTTAGTGCGACCAGAGAAAATATGAATGCGACCAAGCTATAAATTTAAACAGAATCACTGCTAGCAACTGTCTTTCCGCTACCAAAGTTTCACAAAAATATATTCATATTTAAGGGTAGTTTACTCTTGAGGTTTTTTCGTTTTTTAGTGCGACCAGAGAAAGTATGAATGCGACCAAGCTATAAGTTTACACAAAATCACTGCTGGCTACTGTCTTTCCACTACCAAAGTTTCACAAAAAAATATTCATATTTAAGGGTAGTTTACTCTTGAGGTTTTTTCGTTTTTTAGTGCGACCAGAGAAAATGTGAATGCGACCAAGCTATAAATTTACACAGAATCACTGCTGGTAACTGTCTTTCCACTACCAAAGTTTCACAAAAAAATATTCATATTTAAGGGTAGTTTACTCTTGAGGTTTTTTCGTTTTTTAGTGCGACCAGAGAAAATGTGAATGCGACCAAGCTATAAATTTACACAGAATCACTGCTGGTAACTGTATTTCCGCTACCAAAGTTTCACAAAAGAATATTCATATTTAGGGGTAGTTTATTCTTGAAGTTGTGACGAAGTCTATATTTTCAGAACAGCTGTATGTACTGGAAACGGCTGTTCGAAAATAAATATAATATAATTCATACAAATAAAAATTCCACGCAGTAAAAATTATTATCTTCATCATTAACATTTCTTAAAAGTACGCATTTTCGAATTATCGCGGCGGTGTAAAAACATATCTGCAGAGATAAGGATAAGGTATCTTGCACCGATTAAGATGTTTCAGCCGGGGACTGCAGACAGAGAGAATTTAACTACTGAGATAGATAGTTGACCGTTTGCCGTAGCGTGTTGAAGAATATTTAGCTGGAAATTACATTCAAAAAATTAGAGTCAATTTATAGAAGTGGTAGAGGAACGTCAGTATACCGTACCCTCTTGTCCGTGATTGTGAGAGACAAGTCCGTGGCGCAATAAATCTATCTGACGCCGTCGAGGTAAGAATATTTTAGTTTTGCCTTATTTGATATAATTGTAGCGAATTTTCGGATATTTTCTCTCAGTCCCCACGTGCCTACCCGTCGACGTCGAGACCACGAGATTTAGTGCCGTTCCCCTCCATAATCCTATCCCCTCATTGTCAGCGTGTCATAATACTTCTGGAAGGTGATGCTGTATCTAACACAGACCTTCTAAGGGTATTAACTACGACGGTTCCAAGTCGACTCTGGTCTGGACGCTGTAGTACACAAGCAGGCCAAGGTCGAGTTGGTACACGACAATATCCTTTCGCAGGGTGCTCCCCTGTAACCCTCCCGCTCCATATCGACGCCCTGACGTCGAGGCGTTGGATCTCTTGTTGTCGACTCCGTCGGATAGGCGCCATTTTTGCTATTTGAGGAGCGCGTCTCCAAGTGACCCATTTAACGGCTGCATCCGCGGGTTGTAAACCACCGCACTCGAGGTTTCCGTCCGCGTGACTCCCGCATTTTCTTTCCGTGGGGAATAAGTGATTTCGTTGGCCCGTCACCAGCAATACGACTTGTCTTAGAGTAAGTTAGAGCGATAAGTACATTTCATATTGTGAGCATACCAGTGTGTTGTAAAATCTTATAATGTAATAAATAGAGTGGAAACTACGTTCAGTCTGTTTCATAATCTTAAATAAATCTGCTACACCCTTATAAACTTTCGGAAGGTCAGGTAAATACCGGGGGAGCGATTAAAGCCCGCAACCCCGGAGGTATCTATACGGCCTGCTACATCACAGGCCACCGGACCCTCTCCACGGAGCTACCCAGGCACTCCGGCCACGTCGGTGGTCGGAGTCTTGTGACGAGGTCGCAGACACCCTCGTAGGGAGTAAACCCTCTAAAATCTGGCGCCCGGGACCGTTCCTGTAAATCAATTGATCTGTTTTACCGTATAATTCACCCCGCAAGTCAGGCCTCGTTACAAAATGGCGCCCGAGCAGGTTAGCCGAGCAGGGAGCCGTAACTAAAAAACTGACCATTCCGTATTGATACCGTCCCGTACATTACCGTTCCGTTGCGATATAGTTCCGTTAAATATTATTGAATAAAAAGCCGACCGTTCCGTGTTCATACCGTCCCGTTCTAATACCGTCCCGTTCCGTTACAGTTTTGTTACATATTATTAAACAAAGAAGCAAACCGTTCCGTGGTAATACCGTCCCGTTACAATACCGTCCCGTTACAATATTGTTCCGTTACATATTATTAAATAAACTAGCTAACTGTTCCGTATTAATACCGTTCCGTTCCGATACCGTCCCGTTCAGATATCGTTCCGTTGCAAGTTAGTTAACAAAAACCGTCACCGTTATGTCCACTCCGCAAGAAAACACCGAAGCTACCGTCTCCGAAACAGAAAATGATCCCGTCCCGGCAGCCGCCCGAGTATCGTGGATATACAAATTAAGAAAGCCAGAACTAGAAATTGAATTGGCCAAATTTGGCCTGACTACTGGTGGCACCGTAGAAGAACAACGCATGAGACTGTCTCAGTTTCTACGGGAAGGCATGCCAGATACGACACCGCGCGGCAAAGATAGCGGGCCGGGCCCAGAGGGTCACCCAGAAACTGCACCGGGTAGAGGGTATACTCCTAACCGGACATACACAGGCGAAGCCGGAAATGTCCCAAACTGGAACGTACAGTTTGACGGAAAGTCCGACCCAGCTGCCTTCCTAGAACGCTTGGAGGAAATACAAATATATTCAGGCGTCAGCAGCGACCGTCTCTTATCCGCCCTCCCACAATGGTTAGATGGACCAGCCCTGTTGTGGTACCGCAACAACCGGGGCACGTGGAGTCGATGGGAGGATTTCCTGACTGATTTCCGTCAATTTTACTTCCCAGTTAATTACTTGGTGGACATAGAAACGGAAATAAGCCGGAGGCTCCAGCTACCGGATGAGCCGGTCATAAGGTATGCCACCGACCTCCAAACGCTTATCAGGAGACATGGGAATATGTCCCCGGAAAAGGAGCTAGCATGGCTTAAAAGAAATCTGCTACCTCAATACCGCCAAATGCTGTGGAACTGCAACATCCCAGACATTAGAACATTCATAGAGAAGGTTAAGTCCGTCGAATCCCTCGTCCAAGAAACCCGTGGTAACCAGCGTTGGGCCGGGTTATCGACGAGGCCACAGTCAAACCATGCTCCGTACTACTCTCCCCCACCGAGCCCCACCGCCAGGGCAACACCGCCAGCACCCGATAGTCGACGCCGCACGTTTATACCAGCCTCCAGGAGAGCTAACCCAAATGAGGTACAAGCCGGAAACAACACCTATAGAGCAGTCAGATTTGCTCCTACTTGCTGGCGATGCGGCCAACCTGGGCACATGAGAGGCCAGTGTCGAGCGCCGTCAGCCAGGTTGTTTTGCTCGCGCTGCGGGCGTCCCGACACCCTGTCGAGAGAATGTCCTTGCTGGGACTGCGCCGGACCGAGGACCCCGCAGTTTCCGTCACACGAACCCTCGGAAACAAGCGTCGTAACAGACAACCGACCGTTTATGGCGATAAGCATCGCCGAAGAGACCTTCGAGGCGCTGGTGGACACCGGGGCCACGCGCTCATTCGTGGGTGGCAAAGTGGCTGAGTATTACCCCGCGAAAGGCATGCCCGCGATCCCCATAGGCGACGTGGCCACCCGGGTCGCCGACGGCAATGCCATCAACATCAGACAGGCTTACGACCAGGTGATGAGGATTGGCTCACGGACTATCAGGCGCCGCATGCTATATTTACCCACATTGCCAGTCGATATTCTCTTCGGAATGGACGTGCTAAAGGAACACGGGTTTGAGATAGACCTCCGTACCGCTCAGTGCCGACTAAATGGAGAATTGATACCGCCCACCGTCGCAGATTGCACAGAGATTACGACTGGGGAAAAAGTATCAACAGAAGGTCCTTCCTTGCCACACCTATCTGCCATCGAACAGCAGGAGCTGCAGCGATTCCTAGCTGAGGAGTTACCAGCTTTCGCAGATATCAAAGGCCCTACTCACCTGGCACAACACCGTATACGGCTTGCCAAGACCACGCCTATCAAGCAAAGGTATAGACCCCGTAACCCGAAAATGCAGGAAATAATTAATGAAGAGGTGGATAGAATGTTAGCGGAAGGCATCATAGAGCCGTCGTCTAGCCCCTGGAGCTCGCCAATCGTGATTGTCAAAAAGAAAGATGGTACCCCACGCTTCTGCGTAGACTTCCGCAAAGTTAATGAGGTATCGGTTAAGGATGCGTATCCCCTCCCGTACATCTCGGCCATATTAGACAAACTGAGGCGAGCTAAGTATATCACCACCCTAGACCTGCGGCAGGGATACTGGCAGATACCGTTGACGCCGGAAAGTCGACCGATCACGGCGTTCACCGTACCCGGAAGAGGCTTATTCCAGTTCAGGGTAATGTGCTTCGGTCTCCACTCGGCCAGCGCGACGTTCCAACGCCTACTAGATAGGATCATAACTCCTGACATGGACGACATCGCGTTCGCCTATTTGGACGACGTGATCGTGTTGGGAGAGACCTTCGAACAGCACCTGAACAACCTCCGGGAAGTATTCCGCCGACTCCGTAACGCTAACCTACAGCTAAACCCAGACAAGTGCCACTTTTGCCGCCGTTCCCTCACATACTTAGGACACGTGGTGAACGAGGAGGGAATACACACCGATCCAGATAAGGTGGCAGCGATCCGCGCTATGCCCCCGCCGAACAACGTCCGTAGCCTACGTAGGTTTTTGGGAGTCTGCTCTTGGTACCGAAGGTTCCTGAAGGACTTTTCGCAAGTAGCAGCCCCACTAACCAGGCTCCTAAAGAAGAAGGAGAAATGGAGTTGGACCGTACACCAACAACAGGCGTTCGACGACCTAAAGACTGGACTCACCGAGGCCCCAGTGTTAGCTTACCCAGACTTTACGAAGCGCTTCACGTTGCAAACCGACGCTTCCAACGACGGACTGGGCGTAGCGCTGACGCAAAACCTGGAAGATGGGGAACGAGTAATAGCGTATGCTAGCCGTACTCTGACCGGCCCAGAAAAGAATTACTCCGTAACAGAAAAAGAATGTCTGGCCATAGTGTGGGGCATAGAAAAGATGCGGCCGTATCTGGAGGGCTATAGCTTCACCGTAATAACCGACCATATGTCCCTCCGGTGGCTACAGTCAATCCGTAGCCCTTCAGGAAGGTTGGCACGCTGGAGTGTGTTCCTCCAGCAATTTCGCCATAAAATACAGGAAAGGCGCCATGAACCGGGTGGCCGACGCGTTATCGCGAAACGCGTTACCGGCTACGGATACGCCGGAGGAACATGCTTGCTTCAGCCGAGAAGATACCCAATGCACGTGGTTTATAAACAAAATCACCGAGGTGCAGAAGAATCCCGACGCGTTTCCGGACTACCGGGTGGAAGGGGGGAAGCTCTATAGGCACTTCTGGGACTCCAACGAGTTCGCCGAACCTGAAGTATACAACCCGTGGAAAATATGCGTCCCGAAAAACTTCAGGTCAAGGGTACTGGAACAAAACCATGATGCACCCACCGCGGGGCATTTAGGAGTCGCCAAGACCATAGCGCGCATAACCCACAACTACTACTGGCCCGGCATGTTCCGAGACATCGCGCGTTATGTCCGGCAGTGTGATCGTTGTCAAAGGTACAAGGTATCACAACAACAACTTCCTGGGAAAATGCAGCCGTTTGTCAGCAAGGGGCCATGGGAGGTCGTGAGTATAGATCTGGTAGGACCACTACCCCGATCCAAGAAGGGTAACTGCTACCTGGTCGTCATGCACGATAGGTTCACTAAGTGGGTAGAAGCGAAACCGTTGCGAAAATCGTCGGCTAAAGCCGTTGCCGACGTGCTCTTCGAACAGGTTATGATGCGCTTCGGGACCCCACGAATAGTTATTAGCGACAATGGCCCCCAATTCACCGGTCGCGTATTTAAAGGATTGCTCAAAGAAATGGGCATCAAACACCGCTTAACACCCCCGTATACACCCCAAGCCAATCCCGTGGAGAGAAGCAACCGCACGCTAAAGACCATGATATCGCTGTTTTGTGACAGCGAACAGGCCAGGTGGGATGAGAGATTGCCCGAGCTAGTGTTCGCCATAAACACCGCTAAACAGCAGTCGACCGGCTTCTCTCCAGCGTTCCTCAATTTTGGGCGGGAATTGTCGGCACCGAACATGATACCGACTACCGAACCAGCAGACGGAGACGACGCCATCGTGGACGCTCCCCAAATCAACCGCCAATTGAATCGAGTGGAGAAGTTGCGGGAGACCTTCGAACTCGTGAAGATCAACCTCGATAGGGCCTTTTCTCAGCAGAGCGGCCATTACAACCTGAGGCGTCGCGACTGGCGATGCGCCGTAGGTGACCGCGTCCTACGGGTAGATCGTCCACTGTCTTCGGCACCCCGGGGCTTTGCGGCAAAATTGGCCCCGAAATATACGGGACCGTACACAGTGAGCAAAGTCGTGTCGCGGGTGGTCTACGATCTGAAAGACGAAGCGGGTAAGAGGTATCACAATATCCACATCAAAGACCTCAAACCGTACCACCCACCGTCTCCGCTGTTCCCGGTCGACATGAGGAACCCCGTCCGTCAACTACGTAGTGCAGGTGAACCCCAGCCCAGGTCTCCTGGACACCACCCGGCACATACCAAGAGGCGCCGACTACAAGGAAGGCACCGCGTCATTCCAGACCTTGGGACGCAACCGCCAGCAAACGTTGTCGTAAGTGACCGACCCCAATGTACACTGTTACACAATAACTAGTATTAAGTTTATAATAGGTTAAGGTTTAGTTAGTAGAGTAAAATTTCTTTTTGTGAGAATTGCAATGTTTTGTTTTCATTATTGTTCGTTGTAGGTAGGTGACGGCCAACAAGTCGGTAGGGATAAAATATTTGTATGCAAATATTTTTCTGTACGAAGGGGGGGCGTGTGACGAAGTCTATATTTTCAGAACAGCTGTATGTACTGGAAACGGCTGTTCGAAAATAAATATAATATAATTCATACAAATAAAAATTCCACGCAGTAAAAATTATTATCTTCATCATTAACATTTCTTAAAAGTACGCATTTTCGAATTATCGCGGCGGTGTAAAAACATATCTGCAGAGATAAGGATAAGGTATCTTGCACCGATTAAGATGTTTCAGCCGGGGACTGCAGACAGAGAGAATTTAACTACTGAGATAGATAGTTGACCGTTTGCCGTAGCGTGTTGAAGAATATTTAGCTGGAAATTACATTCAAAAAATTAGAGTCAATTTATAGAAGTGGTAGAGGAACGTCAGTATACCGTACCCTCTTGTCCGTGATTGTGAGAGACAAGTCCGTGGCGCAATAAATCTATCTGACGCCGTCGAGGTAAGAATATTTTAGTTTTGCCTTATTTGATATAATTGTAGCGAATTTTCGGATATTTTCTCTCAGTCCCCACGTGCCTACCCGTCGACGTCGAGACCACGAGATTTAGTGCCGTTCCCCTCCATAATCCTATCCCCTCATTGTCAGCGTGTCATAATACTTCTGGAAGGTGATGCTGTATCTAACACAGACCTTCTAAGGGTATTAACTACGACGGTTCCAAGTCGACTCTGGTCTGGACGCTGTAGTACACAAGCAGGCCAAGGTCGAGTTGGTACACGACAATATCCTTTCGCAGGGTGCTCCCCTGTAACCCTCCCGCTCCATATCGACGCCCTGACGTCGAGGCGTTGGATCTCTTGTTGTCGACTCCGTCGGATAGGCGCCATTTTTGCTATTTGAGGAGCGCGTCTCCAAGTGACCCATTTAACGGCTGCATCCGCGGGTTGTAAACCACCGCACTCGAGGTTTCCGTCCGCGTGACTCCCGCATTTTCTTTCCGTGGGGAATAAGTGATTTCGTTGGCCCGTCACCAGCAATACGACTTGTCTTAGAGTAAGTTAGAGCGATAAGTACATTTCATATTGTGAGCATACCAGTGTGTTGTAAAATCTTATAATGTAATAAATAGAGTGGAAACTACGTTCAGTCTGTTTCATAATCTTAAATAAATCTGCTACACCCTTATAAACTTTCGGAAGGTCAGGTAAATACCGGGGGAGCGATTAAAGCCCGCAACCCCGTGGGTATCTATACGGCCTGCTACATCACAGGCCACCGGACCCTCTCCACGGAGCTACCCAGGCACTCCGGCCACGTCGGTGGTCGGAGTCTTGTGACGAGGTCGCAGACACCCTCGTAGGGAGTAAACCCTCTAAAATCTGGCGCCCGGGACCGTTCCTGTAAATCAATTGATCCGTTTTACCGTATAATTCACCCCGCAAGTCAGGCCTCGTTACAAAGTTTTTTCATTTTTTAGTGCGACCAGAAAAAGTATCAATGCGACCAAGCTATAAACTTACACAGAATCACTGCTGGTAACTGTCTTCTTGCTGCCAAAGTTTCACTAAAAAATCTTCATATTTAAGGGTTGTTTACTCTTGAGGTTTTTTCGTTTTTTAGTGCGACCAGAGAAAATGTGAATGCGACCAAGCTATAAATTTACACAGAATCACTGCTGGTAACTGTCTTTCCGCTACCAAAGTTTCACAAAAAAATATTCATATTTAAGGGTAGTTTATTCTTGAAGTTTTTTCATTTTTTAGTGCGACCAGAGAAAATGTGAATGCGACCACGCTCTAAATTTACACAGAATCACTGCTGGCAACTGTTTTTCCGCTACCAAACTTTCACAAAAATATATTCATATTTAAGGGTAGTTTACTCATGGGGTTTTTTCGTTTTTTAGGGCGACCAGAGAAAGTGTGGATGCGACCAAGCTATAAATTTACATAGAATCAGTGCTGCTAACTGTCTTTCTGATACCAAAGGTTCACAAAAAAAATATTCATATTTAAGGGTAGTTTACTCTTGAGGTTTTTTCGTTTTTTAGTGCGACCAGAGAAAGTATAAATGCGACCAAGCTATAAATTCACACAGAATCACTGCTGTCTACTGTCTTTCCGCTACCAAAGTTTGACAAAAAAATATTCATTTTTAAGGGTAGTTGACTCTTGAGGTTTTTTCGTTTTTTCGTGCGACCAGAGAAAGTATAAACGCGACCAAGCTACGAATTTACACACAATCACTGCTGGTAACTGTCTTTCCGCTACCAAAGTTTCACAAAAAAATATTCATTTTTAAGGGTAGTTTACTCTTGAAGTTTTTTAATTTTTTAGTGCGACCAGAAAAAGTATGAATGCGACCAAGCTATAAATTTACACACAATTACTGCTGCCAACTGTCTTTTCGATATCAAAGTTTCACAAAAAAATATTCATATTTAAGGGTAGTTTACTCTTGGGGTTTTTTCGTTTTTTAGTGCGACCAGAGAAAGTATGAATGCGACCAAGCTATCAATTTACACAGAATCATTGCTGATAACTGTATTTTTTGCAGCCAAAGTTTCACAAAAAAATAATCATATTTAAGGCTAGTTTACTCTTGGGTTTTTTTCGTTTTTTAGTGCGACCAGAGAAAGTATGAATGCGACCAAGCTATAAATTTACAGAGAATCACTGCTGCTAACTGCCTCTCTGATACCAAAGTTTCACAAAAAAATATTCATATTTAAGGGTAGTTGACTCTTGAGGTTTTTTCGTGTTTTAGTGCGACCAGAGAAAGTATGAATGCGACCAAGCTATAAATTGACACAGAATCACTGCTGGCAACTGTCTTTCTGCTACCAAAGTTTCCTAAAAGATATTCATATTTAAGGGTAGTTTACTCTTGAGGTTTTTTCGTTTTTTAATGCGACCAGAGAAACTATTAATGCGACCAAGCTATAAATTTACAAAGAATCACTGCTGGCTACTGTCTTTCCGCTACCAAAGTTTCACAAAAATATATTCATATTTAAGGGTAGTTTAATCTTGGTGTTTTTTCGTTTTTTAGTGCGACCAGAGAAAATGTGAATGCGACCAAGCTATAAATTTACACAGAATTACTGCTGGTAACTGTCTTTCTGCTACCAAAGTGTCACAAAAAAATATTTATATTTAAGGGTTGTTTATTCTTCAGGTTTTTTCGTTTTTGAATGCGACCAGAGAAACTATTAATGCGACCAGAGAAACTATTAATGCGACCAAGCTATAAATTTACACAGAATCACTGCCGGCACCAGTCTTTTTTCTACCAAAGTTTCACAAAGAAATATTCATATTTAAGGGTAGTTTACTCTTAAGGTTTTTTCGTTTTATAGTGCGACCATAGAAAGTATGAATGGGACCAAGCTATAAATTGACACAGAATCACTGCTGGCAACTGTCTTTCCGCTGCCAAAGTTTCACAAAAAAATATTTATATTTAAGGGTAGTTTACTCTTGGGGTTTTTTCGTTTTTTAGTGCGACCAGAGAAAGTATGAATGCGACCAAGCTATAAATTTACACGGAATCACTGCTGGTCGCACTAAAAAACGAAAAAACCTCAAGAGTAAACAACCCTTAAATATAAATATTTTTTTGTGACACTTTGGTAGCAGAAAGACAGTTACCAGCAGTAACTCTGTGTAAATTTATAGCTTGGTCGCATTCACATTTTCTCTGGTCGCACTGAAAAACGAAAAAACCTCAAGAGTAAACTACCCTTAAATACGAATATTTTTTTGTGAACCTTTGGTAGCGGAAAGACAGTGGCCAGCAGTGATTCTGCGTAAATTTAGAGCGTGGTCGCATTCACATTTTCTCTGGTCGCACTAAAAAATGAAAAAACCTCAAGAGTAAACAACCCTTAAATATGAAGATTTTTTAGTGAAACTTTGGTAGCAGAAAGACAGTTACCAGCAGTGATTCTGTGTAAATTTATAGCTTGGTCGCATTGATACTTTCTCTGGTCGCACTAAAAAACAATAAAACCTCAAGAGTAACCTACCCTTAAATATGAATATTTTTTTGTGAAACTTTGGCAGCAAAAAGACTGTTACCGGCAGTGATTCTGTGTAAGTTTATAGCTTGGTCGCATTCATACTTTCTCTGGTCGCACTAAAAAACGAAAAAACCTCAAGAGTAAACTACCCTTAAATATGAATATTTTTTGTGAAACTTTGGTAGCGGAAAGACAGTTACCAGCAGTGATTGTGTGTAAATTTATAGCTTGGTCGCGTTTATACTTTCTCTGGTCGCACTAAAAAACGAAAAAACCTCAAGAGTCAACTACCCTTAAAAATGAATATTTTTTTGTGAAACTTTGGTAGCGGAAAGACAGTAGACAGCAGTGATTCTGTGTGAATTTATAGCTTGGTCGCATTTATACTTTCTCTGGTCGCACTAAAAAACGAAAAAACCTCAAGAGTAAACTACCCTTAAATATGAATATTTTTTTTGTGAACCTTTGGTATCAGAAAGACAGTTAGCAGCACTGATTCTATGTAAATTTATAGCTTGGTCGCATCCACACTTTCTCTGGTCGCCCTAAAAAACGAAAAAACCCCAAGAGTAAACTACCCTTAAATATGAATATTTTTTGTGAAACTTTGGTAGCGGAAAGACAGTTACCAGCAGTGATTCTGTGTGAATTTATAGCTTGGTCGCATTCATACTTTCTCTGGTCGCACTAAAAAACGAAAAAACCTCAATAGTAAACTACCCTTAAATATGAATATTTTTCTGTGAAACTTTGGCAGCAAGAAGACTGTTACCGGCAGTGATTCTGTGTAAGCTTATAGCTTGGTCGCATTGATACTTTTTCTGGTCGCACTAAAAAAATGAAAAAACTTCAAGAATAAACTACCCCTAAATATGAATATTCTTTTGTGAAACTTTGGTAGCGGAAATACAGTTACCAGCAGTGATTCTGTGTGAATTTATAACTTGGTCGCATTCACATTTTCTCTGGTCGCACTAAAAAACGAATAAACCTTAAGAGTAAACAACCCTTAAATATAAATATTTTTTTGTGAAACTTTGGTAGCGGAAAGACAGTAGCCAGCACTGATTATGTGTAAATTTTTAGCTTGGTCGCATTGATACTTTTTCTGGTCGCACTAAAAAATGAAAAAACTTCAAGAATAAACTACCCCTAAATATGAATATTTCTTTGTGAAACTTTGGTAGCGGAAATACAGTAGCCAGCAGTGATTTTGTGTAAATTTATAGCTTGGTCGCATTCATACTTTCTCTGGTCGCACTAAAAAACGAAAAAACCTCAAGAGTAAACTACCCTTAAATATGAATATTTTTTTGTGAAACTTTGGTAGTGGAAAGACAGTAGCCAGCAGTGATTTTGTGTAAATTTATAGCTTGGTCGCATTGATACTTTTTCTGGTCGCACTAAAAAATGAAAAAACTTCAAGAATAAACTACCCCTAAATATGAATATTTCTTTGTGAAACTTTGGTAGCGGAAATACAGTAGCCAGCAGTGATTTTGTGTAAATTTATAGCTTGGTCGCATTCATACTTTCTCTGGTCGCACTAAAAAACGAAAAAACCTCAATAGTAAACTACCCTTAAATATAAATATTTTTTTGTGAAACTTTGGCAGCAAGAAGACTGTTACTGGCAGTGATTCTGTGTAAGTCTATAGCTTGGTCGCATTCATACTTTCTCTGGTCGCACTAAAAAACGAAAAAACCTCAAGAGTAAACTACCCTTAAATATGAATATTTTTTGTGAAACTTTGGTAGCGGAAAGACAGTTACTAGCAGTGATTCTGTGTAAATTTATAGCTTGGTCGCATTCACATTTTCTCTGGTCGCACTAAAAAACGAAAAAACCTCAAGAGTAAACAACCCTAAATATGAATATTTTTTAGTGAAACTTTGGTAGCAGAAAGACACTTACCAGCAATGATTCTGTGTAAATTTATAGCTTGGTCGCATTCACATTTTCTCTGGTCGCACTAAAAAACGAAAAAACCTCAAGAGTAAACAACCCTTAAATATGAATATTTTTTTGTGAAACATCGGTAGCGGATAGACAGTTACCAGCAGTGATTCTGCATTAATTTATAGCTTGGTCGTATTCATACTTTTTCTGGTCGCACTAAAAAACAAAAAAACCTCAAGAGTAAACTACACTTAAATATGAATATTTTTTTGTGAAACTTCGGTAGCGGAAAGACAGTTGGCAGCAGTTATTGTGTGTAAATTTATAGCTTGGTCGCATTGATACTTTTTCTGGTCGCACTAAAAAACGAAAAAACCTCAAGAGTAAACAACCCTTAAATATGAATATTTTTTTGTGAAACTTTGGTAGCAGAAAGACAGTGGCCAGCAGTGATTCTGTGTAAATTTATAGCTTGGTCGCATTGATACTTTTTCTGGTCGCACTAAAAAACGAAAAAACTTCAAGAATAAACTACCCCTAAATATGAATATTTCTTTGTGAAACTTTGGTAGCGGAAATACAGTAGCCAGCAGTGATTTTGTGTAAATTTATAGCTTGGTCGCATTCATACTTTCTCTGGTCGCACTAAAAAACGAAAAAACCTCAATAGTAAACTACCCTTAACTATAAATATTTTTTTGTGAAACTTTGGCAGCAAGAAGACTGTTACTGGCAGTGATTCTGTGTAAGTTTATAGCTTGGTCGCATTCATACTTTCTTTGGTCGCACTAAAAAACGAAAAAACCTCAAGAGTAAACTACCCTTAAATATGAATATTTTTTGTGAAACTTTGGTAGCGGAAAGACAGTTACTAGCAGTGATTCTGTGTAAATTTATAGCTTGGTCGCATTCACATTTTCTCTGGTCGCACTAAAAAACGAAAAAACCTCAAGAGTAAACAACCCTAAATATGAATATTTTTTAGTGAAACTTTGGTAGCAGAAAGACAGTTACCAGCAATGATTCTGTGTAAATTTATAGCTTGGTCGCATTCACATTTTCTCTGGTCGCACTAAAAAACGAAAAAACCTCAAGAGTAAACAACCCTTAAATATGAATATTTTTTTGTGAAACATCGGTAGCGGAAAGACAGTTACCAGCAGTGATTCTGTATTAATTTATAGCTTGGTCGTATTCATACTTTTTCTGGTCGCACTAAAAAACAAAAAAACCTAAAGAGTAAACTACCCTTAAATATGAATATTTTTTTGTGAAACTTCGGTAGCGAAAGACAGTTGGCAGCAGTTATTGTGTGTAAATTTATAGCTTGGTCGCATTGATACTTTTTCTGGTCGCACTAAAAAACGAAAAAACCTCAAGAGTAAACAACCCTTAAATATGAATATTTTTTTGTGAAACTTTGGTAGCGGAAAGACAGTTGCCAGCAGTGATTCTGTGTAAATTTATAGCTTGGTCGCATTGATACTTTTTCTGGTCGCACTAAAAAACGAAAAAACTTCAAGAATAAACTACCCCTAAATATGAATATTTTTTTGTGGAACTTTGGTAGCGGAAAGTCAGTAGCCAGCAGTGATTCTGTGTAAATTTATAGCTTGGTCGCATTTATACTTTCTCTGGTCGCACTAAAAAACGAAAAAACCTCAACAGTAAACTACCCTTAAATATGAATATTTTTTTGTGACATTTTGGCAGCAAAAAGATTTACCGGCAGTTATTCTGTGTAAGTTTATAGCTTGGTCGCATTCATACTTTCTCTGGTCGCACTAAAAAACAAAAAAACCTCAAGAGTAAACTACTCTTAAATATGAATATTTTTTTGTGAAACATCGGTAGCGGAAAGACAGTTACCAGCAGTGATTCTGTATTAATTTATAGCTTGGTCGTATTCATACTTTTTCTGGTCGCACTAAAAAACAAAAAAACCTCAAGAGTAAACTACCCTTAAATATGAATATTTTTTTGTGAAACTTCGGTAGCGGAAAGACAGTTGGCAGCAGTTATTGTGCGTAAATTTATAGCTTGGTCGCATTAATACTTTTTCTGGTCGCACTAAAAAATGAAAAAACTTCAAGAATAAACTACCCCTAAATATGAATATTTTTTTGTGAAACTTTGGTAGCGGAAAGTCAGTAGCCAGCAGTGATTTTGTGTAAATTTATAGCTTGGTCGCATTCATACTTTTTCTGGTCGCACTAAAAAATGAAAAAACTTCAAGAATAAACTACCCCTAAATATGAATATTTTTTGTGAAACTTTGGTAGCGGAAAGTCAGTAGCCAGCAGTGATTTTGTGTAAATTTATAGCTTGGTCGCATTCATACTTTCTCTGGTCGCACTAAAAAACGAAAAAACCTCAAGAGTAAACTACCCTTAAATATGAATAGTTTTTTGTGAAACTTTGGTAGTGGAAAGACAGTAGCCAGCAGTGATTCTGTGTAAATTTATAGCTTGGTCGCATTTATACTTTCTCTGGTCGCACTAAAAAACGAAAAAACCTCAACAGTAAACTGCCCTTAAATATGAATATTTTTTTGTGACACTTTGGCAGCAAAAAGACTTACCGGCAGTTATTCTGTGTAAGTTTATAGCTTGGTCGCATTCATACTTTCTCTGGTCGCACTAAAAAACAAAAAAACCTCAAGAGTAAACTACCCTTAAATATGAATATTTTTTTGTTAAACATCGGTAGCGGAAAGACAGTTACCAGCAGTGATTCTGTATTAATTTATAGCTTGGTCGTATTCATACTTTTTCTCGTCGCACTAAAAAACAAAAAAACCTCAAGAGTAAACTACCCTTAAATATGAATATTTTTTTGTTAAACATCGGTAGCGGAAAGACAGTTGGCAGCAGTGATTGTGTGTAAATTTATAGCTTGGTCGTATTCATACTTTTTCTGGTTGCACTAAAAAACAAAAAAAACTCAAGAGTAAACTACCCTTAAATATGAATATTTTTTTGTGAAACTTCGGTAGCGAAAAGACAGTTACCAGCAGTGATTCTGTATAAAATTATAGCTTGGTCGTATTCATACTTTTTCTGGTCGCACTAGAAAACAAAAAAACCTCAAGAGTAAACTACCCTTAAATATGAATATTTTTTTGTGAAACTTCGGTAGCAGAAAGACAGTTACCAGCAGTGATTCTGTATAAATTTATAGCTTGGTCGCATTCATACTTTCTCTGGTCGCACTAAAAAACAAAAAAACCTCAAGAGTAAACTACCCTTAAATATAAATATTTTTTTGTGAAACTTCGGTAGCGGAAAGACAGTTACCAGAGGTGATTCTGTATAAATTTATAGCTTGGTCGTATTCATACTTTCTCTGGTCGCACTAAAAAACAAATAACCTCAAGAGTAAACTACCGTTAAATATGAATATTTTTTTGTGAAACTTCGGTAGCAGAAAGACAGTTACCAGCAGTGATTCTGTATAAATTTATAGCTTGGTCGCATTCATACTTTTTCTGGTCGCACTAAAAAACAAAAAAACCTCAAGAGTAAACTACCCTTAAATATGAATATTTTTTTGTGAAACTTCGGTAGCAGAAAGACAGTTACCAGCAGTGATTCTGTATAAATTTATAGCTTGGTCGCATTCATACTTTCTCTGGTCGCACTAAAAAACAAAAAAAAACTCAAGAGTAAACTACCCTTAAATATGAATATTTTTTTGTGAAACTTCGGTAGCGGAAAGACAGTTACCAGCAGTGATTCTGTATAAATTAATAGCTTGATCGCATTCATACTTTTTCTGGTCGCACTAAAAAATGAAAAAACTTCAACAGTAAACTACCCCTAAATATTAATATTTTTTTGTGAAACTTGGGTAGCTGAAAGACAGTCACAAGCAGTGGTTCTGTGTAAATTTATAGCGTGGTCGCGTTCATACTTTTTCTGGTCGCACTAAAAAATGAAAAAATCTCAAGAGTAAACTACCCTTAAATATGAATATTTTTTTGTTAAACTTTGGTAGCTGAAAGATATGTACCAGCAGTGATTCTGTGTCAATTTATAGCTTGGTCGCATTGGTACTTTTTCTGGTCGCACTAAAAAATGAAAAAAATTCAAGAGTAAACTACCCCTAAATAGGGGTGTTTTTCAATACTTTTCTGGTAGCAGATGCGGCTGGTAGGTGGCATCCAAGATATAGAGTTTCATGGAAAAGTTTAGTCTATAAGTAGTCGGTCAGCTAAAATAACTAACTTTGGTCAGCAAATTACTTTTCCCCGAGTATCAGTAACTTAGTTTAACGTAATAACTTACCAGTATCTTTCTTTGAGTTTTTTGAAACTACTGAAGTCGATGATTTTGTCGTTCGCATACTAAATCTACCACTATCTGTCCTAGAAAATACTTGAGGTTTATTCGAAACAGTTTTATTAGCTGGATACTTTGGCACATTTTTTGGTGGTTCACTTTTGGGTGGTGGTGTACTTCGTTTGGTTATATTCTGCAGATACCTACTTTGTATATCATTTGTTTTTACGGGTTTTCTGTCTACTGATATTGCTCTTTCAGTTCTAATGTTGTCAGATTGAAATTTTCTTCGCATCTCTGGAGTATTTGGACACTTTGGTAGTGTTGTTTCACTTTCTAATCTTGCTCTCCTCAAACTAAATGCACGATTATACCTTGTATTTGTTAACAGAGTCAAATCCTTCTTTTTCTGGTTTTTCTCAATGTCATCTTCTGAACTTGATTCTGTATCACCATACTGATTTCTGTCAATTTTCTGATGTTCTGTATTTATACTAGACCTTCGAAGTTGAACATACTGGGGTTTGATGCTCGCAGTTGATGCTGACCTTTGGATCACACTATTTCCTGTCAGGTTTGGGGAATTCCTTATGTTGGATTCTTTCTGCACAACATTTGTATTTTTTGGCAACGAGTTGATTTGATTTTTAGTTGAAAAACTACTTGACCGTCTTATTGGACTGTTGTTAGGGGAATTTTGTATTTTGTGCATAACTTTGTTCTGATTATATTGATTAAACACATTAGTATAAGTTTGATCAATACTTTGAAGATTCTTATTCTGAAAGTGCTCTAGTTTATTGGATATTTTCATACTTCTACCATCCAGTGAATTGTGCCTTATATGAGTTGCCTTTTGTTTTAATAAGTTGTGTGCACTGTTATTAAGCTGAAGCCCATATCGACTTTCATAATCACTATCTGCATCACTATCTAAAGAAAGTCTCTGCTGCAAAGAATTGATAATATTTACTGTTGGTTTAAGGTAAGATTCTGTTTCTAAACTACTATCAGACAAATCCACATTTAAAGAACTAACACTACTTCGACTTCTTGGCCTAGAAGTATGGACTGGTGAAGGAATTTTGGTGGGCGAGTTCTTTCCCGAATGACCACCAATTGGTGGAGGTAAATTTGAGATCTTACCCAACAGTAAGTTGCCAGTCAACACTATTGTAGAATCTTGCAAAGCATCTTCTACCTTTTCATTTTTCTCCTTTTCATTATTTTTGACCGGGATATTTTCTACATTAACAATATTTGTGGTTAACCTTGGTTTAATTTTGTTAACTGTTATAGCAGCATGTATTACATTATCACCTGTCTGATTTTTATTATCTACATAAGCCTCAACGTGAATTTCTGATTTCATAAGACTTGTTTTTCTAACTAACTTTATTTCAGGCTCCTTTTCACTTTTAGGTCGGAAAGCACCACTTGATGTTACTGATATAACACTACCTTGATCTACTAGCTGTTCTAAACCATTAGCATTTTTGGCCTTTGGACTAGGGAACATTATTTTTGTAAAAGTTTTGTTTGATGAATCAGAAACTCCATTGTTCATATGTTTTTCAGGAGATCCCTCTTCAGATGGTTGTACAATAGAAATGTTTTGTGTAGGTGATAATATGGGAGAAAGCTTAGAGGGTAACTTTTGTGTGCTAGCCTTTTGAGAAATCATAAACCTGTTCAAAGGTAATATTGGTGAAACAGGTGAATGCAAAAGATCTGGAGATATTATTCTAGGTGAGTTTTCTTCTTTGTCACCTACACTAAGTCTCTGAACTTTCTTAACACCATCAGATCTTTGCTTAGGTAAAGTGGCAGGTAAACTAGAGCGAGCTGTTGTATTAAGTTTCACTCTCTCTTTGTAAGTATTCAGATTTTGTATATAATCCTCTGTCTTTTGTTGCATTGTAACTTTTTCTATCTTAAATTCACAGTCAATACTCATCCTCTCCTTTTGTTCTTCTGAATAATTTTCTGTTTCTAATGTATAAGTACCAGCATCACTTACATTATCAGACTTGTCAAAATCAAATTCAATAGCATCCACAAACTTGTGTTCACCCACTGCACCAGATTTATTATTACTTTCACAAGGACTAGAATGCTGTCGAAGAAGTTTCACTTTATTTATTTTTGGACTCGGTGGAGGTAATTCTTTAACTTGAGACCTAAGGGTAGGACTAAACGGACTTATCAAATCCAGTTCTGGACTTGAAACATCTTTCAATTCTAACTCCGGACTTGTAATACTTGGAAGATTAGCACTAGGAAAAGATTGAGTCATTTTATCTGTTGTAACATTCCGCAATGGAAGTGTTAGCTCACTACGTTTAGTACAATTTGCACGAACATTTTTACCACGTTCACCTCTTTCATCTGAAGAAAAATAAGCTTCTGATTGTAAGCTTGCTTTTCTAGGTAAATTTCCTGTAGAAGGGTGTTTTTTCTCTGTTGTGTTTATTGGACAGTCCTCAAGTTTGGAGAGTGACTGACCTCTCCTATGTCGCTTTTGATACTTCTCCACTAATAGTTTATATCTTTCAGTGTCAACTGTTTTACCACTCCCAAAATCGATGGTGAAAGCCAAGGGTTTAGGCGAATCAGGAATTTGGGTGACATCCCCGTTTGAGACAGTTTTGTCGTTGTCTTCATCCATGATTCAACATAAAACTATTCGAATAAACCAAACCTAAAAGCATGAAAAATATAAGTGCAGTGCCCACTAATTAATATGAAAACTTATATTACCTTATAAGAAGTGCAGCTGAACAATGAACAATCCGACTTAATGAAAAACTGCACATTCCTTTAGCTAATCTTTGATAACTACAAAAAAACTAACTTGACATTTGTCTACATTTTCACACAGCTGTCAAATATGTAAGGTGTGGAACAGAACGGGAACGGAGAACGAAACGGTCAGCGTAACCGACGAACGTCAACGAAAGACAAGAGCGCAGCTCTGTGACGAGGCAGCCAGGATGTCTACATATCTGCTATAGAGTATTTTTTAAACGTACCATACGCTTATACTGCTTATACTAAATACCTACCAATTTATTTTTAACTTATACCGATACCGAGTACGAGTACCAATCGACAACAAACTAAAGTTTACTATTACAAAAATAATACATTATGTTCTCTGTTCTCTTTGTGTGTCAAGTTTACTATAAATTTAGCGTGAAAGCAAAATGTTCAGAATAGTTGCGCATATATTATTCAAGAATAGCTGTTTAATTAGAAAGCATAAACCGTTTGACGAAGATAGTGACATGTCCAGTTATCTTATCACCTATGTTTTAAATTCAACCAAATTTAGGTACCTACTTATATTTATTTCAATATAAAATACAAGCTCCCTATAAATTCCTAATAGTAGGTATACTAGGGAGTATAGGGACAAAATCATATGGGTATAGGTATTATGTAGTCTGTCGATGTTGAACAGAGAAGTCTTTCTTTGTGTCTGCAAGAACACGCTTAAAAAATAGATACAAAATGTATATAAAGGTCAAACGTTTTTGAAACTGTTAGTGAATTTTCTTTAAAAATTCACTATCATCGCGACTTTTGAATTTTGAAAAAATTTCTTCAAATAAGCGCGAACTAACCCCCCTAGAACACATCCTGTGTTAGCTTCAATTTTAATATGTATATATATATATATATATATATATATATATATATATATATATATATATATATATATATATATATATATATATATATATATATATATATATATATATATATATCTCAGTGGCGGCTCGTGAGTGTCGCGGTAGAGGAGGCGAGGCGGCAGTAATTTTTTAAATTTTAAAGTTAACACGTTTTCCTGGCACTTCAGAATTTGAGTGAAAAATCCATTTATACAAAAATATAGACTTTCACAAGAATATTTTTTGAAATTTGATACCTTTCTAAATAATTTATTCACGAATTACTGAGAATATAAATAAACAGGAATAAACACATAAGGTTTATTAAATTGTTAAATATTGTTTATAGACCAAAAATAAATTTGAATAGAAATCCTATATACATTATAGATAGTTCAATAAATAAATAAATAAATAAATTTAAATAAGTGATCCAATCCAATGAGTGGTCTATGACGAGATGCAAAACGCAGAGGCATTGTTGTCAATTGCAGTCTTTTGTGCAATTTACGATCAACGATTCAACGAATTTTAATTTACTCGCTGTATTTTGATTATATATATATATATATATATATATATATATATATATATATATATATATATATATTTATTTATATATATATATATATATATATATATATATATATATATATATATATATATATATATATATATATATATATTATATATATATATATATATATATATATATATATATATATATTCCGGGATTTATACGTCAAGTCCGGGATCCGGGGCAGGACATCTAATTCACAGTACAGAGACAGTCAATAAGTAAACGTTCTTTTGCATACCTAACTCTACTTAGCCAGCGAAACGCATTGTCTTATTTTTAATGAGAAATAAAAACAAATGTAAGCATAATAATATTATGTATTATATTTCACTTGTCTCCACCAAGTAATGCGATATATAGCCTTACATACTTTGTCCCTATATTAGGGTAGGAAATGGGCCAGGGCTGACAATTTACTAAATTGTTAGTTGGTTGTATAAAGTCTCTAATATTTAACACTTTGTGTTATTTGAAGCTGCCGTGACAACATACTACTTGGTTCCGCAACGAGGTGGCGGCACGTGCTTCGTGTCTTATATTTCACTTGGTGTTAGGAGGCTGGCTACCATAGCCGTTTTACTTTATAGGTGTATTTTCGCTGCAATTAGTATGCCGTAGTAACCCGCTCCAATTAGAGCGAAACCGGTCTACGGTTCTAATTGTGGTGAGAGTGCAACTAGCCTTACGTGTCGCTGTTTCCCAGCAAAAACCTACGCGGAGGTGTAGAGTATAACTTGCCAAGGGGTGGGGCGTGGTGTCAGGAATCAGGGAAAATGGGAATCGGGGATTATTTACATATTTACAAAAATAACTAAACAATAAAATTTAAATAACAATAACGAAAATAAAAATAAATAAATAAAACTAAAAAAAAATAGGTGGTGTAGAGCATCTGTTATTGAAATATTTTTGTAAATTAATGGAACTTGCCAAGAGGTGGGGCGTGGGACGTGGTGTCAGGAATCCGGGAAAATGGGATTCGAGGATTATTTACATAGTTACAAAAACAACTAAACAATAAATTCTAAATAACAATAACGAAAATAAAAATAAATAAATAAAACAGAAACAAGAAAATATGAGGTGTTGAGCATCTGTTACTGAATTTAACTGATAAACTAATACGTTCCTAAATATTTTTATAAATTAATGGAATCCGTCTATCTTTTTGCTCGGCAAAAATATCGATTACTTTATCGTAAAATGAAGTCCGCTGTGTCAGTTCTTTAACAAGCCTTTTAGTGAATTTTCGTAGAAAAAATTCACTAATGGGGGGATCCCGACTTTTGAATTTTGAAAAAATTTTTGCAAATGAGCGCGAACTAGGACCCCTAGAACCCATATCCGGGGTCAGTTTCAATTTTTATATGTTTATATACAGGGTGCGAGATTTCGCTGGTAAAGCTAGACTGTGCTTATACTAATGGCACTATCAAAGAATTCACTTCAGAAAATCACTAGGCAGCATATACTTCATAACCTAAAATTATTTTCGAATACACTGGGTGTTCCGTTTGAGTTGGCCACTCACCAACTTCGTTATTTTAAATAGAACACCCTATATATTTTCACATTTTCGGATTTCTCGAATGATTCTACGTCGAAAATGTATACGGTAGTATGAGCGGAAACTCATCCATTTTTGAGTTATTTCTTCTTTTTCAAAAATAATGGCCATTGCAGTCTCTATTTTACAAGTCTCTATCTTGGTAAGTGATAAACAAAGGACCATCATTTTAGCAAAGCAGGTGCGCAATACTATTGTGATTATTCTATTGTACACTAAAGCGTGACTAGATATACAGTGGGTTCACAAAATGGCATCCACTTCTGACAACTTCAACAATCAAAAACTATTTTTTTTCAAATGGAACACCCTGTATATTATTATATCGTTGAACTTGAAATTTCATTACCTTTCATCCTATGTATGCATACCTATACAAAAACTTGTAACATTTTGAGATATATGATGAAACAACAAATTTAGAATGAATTATACGGCTGTTCGTGTGTAGGAGCTAAGAAAGACCCAGTATAAGCTAATTAGTTGGACTTTTAATAATTTATTGAATCGATTTCCTGATAAACCACTCATATTTTGGAAATTATGAAATCAGAGACACACCTAATATTTATTATATTTTTTACGAATTTTACGCAAAGTCTATGCAGTTAAAAGTATACATTTATCATTCTTAAAGGAATACCAACACATTTAATGAATACTCAATCTTTCACTTGGTTGCAGCACTTTATTGTAAACAACATTGTACATCAACATTTTCCTCTTTAATCGTGTTGACTGCTTTGCTTTACTTTTCATCGACAGGCTTTACATATTACCTGCTCTTGTTTACAAAGTGTGCTTTGCTTACAAATTTAAAAGTTGACAAACTCACCCGCGACGCTATTTGACACTGTCAAAAAGTATTCTGTTAATTGTAGTTTAAACAATATTCCGAAAATAAAATAAAAAGAATTATTCTGAAGCTAAATTACGAGATGTCCTCTTAGCTTTGGGCGAATGTGATAGTAATACATTATTAGCATCCATAATTTATCACCAACGTTTTCTTGACAGGCGTCAGACATCATTCGAAAGGCTAAACACCCGTTTTTCCACTACAAGCAGTGTAAAATATTGCAATAGTGCCAGGGGTCCGTACAAAAACGATGAGCTAACGCAATTAGGTATAATTTTATCTGTGATTGAGGATCTACCAACCAGTACGAGAAGAATATCAGGACAACTTAACATAAGCGATTGTCAGCAAGAAAGGCTTTGAAAAGAAACCGTTACCATGCCTGCCATGTTTTAAGGCAGCACGCTTTACAAAAGGCCGACTACAGGAATAGGGTGCAATTTTGTGAGTGGGCAGTAGAAATGATGGACAATGATCCCAATTTTTTGAATATGTACTTTTCAGTGATGAATGCTCATTTAGTAGTACAGGTAAGCCAAGCCAACACAATCTTCACTACTATGCAGATAGTAATCCCCATTTTAGGCATACTGTGGACAACCAACATCGATGGACTGTAAAAGTATGGGCAGGTTGTTTAGGAAACTACATCACTGGGCCATATTTTTATAAAGGTACTCTGACAGGCCAAGGGTATTTTACTTTTATAGAAAATATTTTGCCTGAATTTTTAGATAACGTGCCACTAGAAACGCTGCGACGAATGTGGTTTCAACAGGATGGCACACCACCTCACACAACGTTACGTGTCTGAGATTGGCTTAATAATAATTTTCCTAATTGCTGGATTGGTCGCGGGGACCAGTCCCCTAGCCAGCTCGGTCTCCGGAACTCACATCCTGTGATTTCTTTTTGTGGGGGTATATTAAGGATCTTGTTTATGCTGTGCAACTAATCACTGCAGAGGATATGATTCTTAGAATTAGAGAAGCATTCAACTCGATAACACCAGCAATATTGCAAAATGTTAGAAACTCTTTTAGACGAAGAGTCCATTTATGTCTGCAGGAAACTGGACGTAACTTCGAACATCTTCTTTAGTTTACTTTCATTAATATTTAGTATCTCATTGTTTGTTATAGTGGTTCCAATCCTTTCTAAAGTTTTTAAGTTAATTTTTTTTGTTGTTATCAAATAGGTACTATGCAAAACCTTTACCAAACGTATTATCTTTAAACTTTAAAATATTATTTTTCAATAAACAGCTGAATAATGTTTAAGGGGTTTTATTTGGAACTGTAAATTATTCAAAGTCCAACTAATTAGCTTATACTGGGTCTTTCTTATCTCCTACAGACGAACAGCCGTATAATTCATTCTAAATTTGTTGTTTCATCATATATCTCAAAATGTCTTAAGTTTTTGTATAGATATGCATACACAGGATGAAAGGTAATGAAATTTCAAGTTCAACGATATAATAATATACAGGGTGTTCCATTTGAAAAAAAAATAGTTTTTGATTGTTGAAGTTGTCAGAAGTGGATGCCATTTTGTGAACCCACTGTATATCTAGTCACGCTTTAGTGTACATTAGGATAATCACAATAGTATTGCGCACCTGCTTTGCTAAAATGATGGTCCTTTGTTTATCACTTACCAAGATAGAGACTTGTAAAGTAGAGACTGCAATGGCCATTATTTTTGAAAAAGAAGAAATAACTCAAAAATGGAGAATCGTTTCCACTCATACTACTGTATACATTTTCGACGTATAATCATTATAGAAATCCGAAAATGTGAAAATATATAGGGTGTTCTATTTAAAATAACGAAGTTGGTGAGTGGCCAGCTCAAACGGAACACCCAGTGTATTCGAAAATAATTTTAGGTTATGAAGTATATGCTGCCTAGTGATTTTAAGGAGTGAAATCTTTGATAATATCATTAGTGTAAGCACAGTCTAGCTTTACCAGCGAAATCTCGCACCCTGTATATATATATATATATATATATATATATATATATATATATATATATATATATATATATATATATATATATATATATATATATATATATATATATATATATATATATATATATATATATATATATATATGTATCACACCGATAACTCAAAAAATAATTGGCCGATTTTAATAAAATTTGGCATGTACCTTTCTTTTGTAAATGGCTTGGATAAGTTCGTTAGTCCGGAAAATCGGACGAGGTTTTCCGGGAAAATTTTGAGTTTTCATTCGAAAAAAATTCTTATCTCAAAAAATAATGGGCCGATTTTAATAAAATTTGGCATGTACCTTCCTTTTGTAAATGGCTTTGACAAGTTTGTTAGTCAGGAAAATCGGACGAAGTTTTCCGGGAAAATTTTGAGTTTTCATTCTAAAAAAAATTTTATCTAAGAGAATAATAGGCCGATTTTGATAAAATTTGGCATATACCTTCTTTTTGTAAATGGCTTTTTTTCTATAGAAATCATTGATATGTTTTTTAACCTGTCTTGACTAATACTATTGGAAAATGTTTTGATGCGTTTAACTGCAGAAAAACTTATTTCTACTGAAGCAGATGTGATAGGAATTGTGACTATTAACGCAAGCATCTTATAAAACTCGGTTAGACAAGAAATTAAGTGATTCTGGTAAATAAATGAAATCATTTCGATAGGCGTATGGCAATCTTGAAACAGTTCTGTATCTGTGTATACAGTGGTCAGTTCGTTTTTTAATGCAATTGAATCAAACAAAGGATCTTGTTTTAATAATAATTTAAAGATATCCTTGGAAGGTCTTTTGAATACGAAACAAAATGGTCTCTCTTTATTAAAATTCTAGTTGGCTTAAATCCGAAAATCTTACTTGCAGTTGATTAATTATTGTGTATAAATCTAAAATTTCATTAAAAATTTGTTTATAATTCTGTTTTAAATTTTGAATACTTAATGTTGTCTTTCTTTTCTTTAATGCTGGTTTGTTATTTTCAAAATCCACAAAAATAAGAAGTTGTAAATTTGGTTAAAATGAATTTCATTATGTCTAAAATCTTTCAATGTAGTAGTTAATAGTTAATACAATCAGACGTTTCTTAGCGTAAGAAATATCTGTGCTTTTTTTTGTAAAATTAAAAATACAACATCGGTATGTTCAAATATAAATTTAAAAGTGTGTAAAAGAAAAAGAAAATGGGGATCGTTAAGATGCCGTTTTAGGCCAATAGATTCTCTCACAGTTTGTTGATCTTGTTTGAAATCATCCTGATTCAAAATAAAATCAGAAACTTTTATTAATTTGCTTCTCTTTGACAACACTGTAGAAACTATCCTAGAAGTAAAATTCCACCTTACCAACGCTCACATTAGCAGGGGAGTCTGGTCCCCGAGCACGTGATTTTGAGCTCGGCTTTAATTGGTTTGCCAGGGCGATAATGCTTGCATGCATTCAAATAAATGTGTTCAAGTTTGATCTAAAGTCGAAAACATCGGAACCGGGCCTCCGTGACGTCACACAAGCACACAAGAAGTTCGAGCCGTTTTGGTAATATACTTCTCAGCAGCGTTGCCGGTTGTAATTGTAATTGCAGATTTAAAAAAAATTTATATGAATATGGTTTGAATAATAATTAATAATATGAATAAGTTTAATATTAAATATTGGATTAAAGTTATATGTAATTAACTCACTACTTGAATAGGGAGGATGTAACTAATTCTGATTAGGGAGGCCCTTGACAGTTTTGACAATCAAATCCTTTTAGAAAAAAAATGCAAAAACTGCTTGAAAACGCAATATCTTTTTAATTACTAGAGATATTAAACTAAAACTTTACAAGCACGTACACATTGTACAAGTGGTCCTACCTAATTTGAACTCCATTGGTTCAGTAGATCTTGAGTTATAACTAAATAAAAAATCAATAATCTACGATATAACCTGACATTGCCTCTAATTGGATGCCTATAATGTTAGACAAGGTCAGACAAATAAATCGGGGTTCCGCTGCCATTGAAAACAAAATCTCCAAATTAAGTTTTAAACGGACAGGCTACTACAATCGGCGGGGTTACCATTTACGACAACCCTAAGCTGAATCTGTAGTTGTCAGAAAAATGTAAATGATTAAAATTTTAATGAATGTGATTCAATATGTTTAAAAGAAATCTGGAATTACGTTTTATTATGTATAAATATTAAGCTTCCTATTTTCACGGCATTTAAAAGCCATCTCCATCTCTCTGGTTTAATCTGACAACACCACTATTTGTCATTTGTTAACTGACATGAGTCATGAGAGAAACGTGTGCGCGCATAACCTCGAAATCGACTGCGCTAATACCTTAGAATCTCAGAATATAAAACAACTACCTATATTCTAAGGTTAATACAAATAGTAGGTAAATAATAACTCAACTTTTAATTTTAACATAACTTTAACAAATGCCTCTGGCTCTCCACTGTGACTGTAGTATATTATGAATCTAACATCCAATCAAACAAATAAGAAAGTGGTTATGTACATCAGATTCAGGTTCTTAATCAATGCATGTAGGTATTGTATTACCAAAATGAAACAAAATTATTTCAAGAAGAAATATACCTACCGCAAACTAATATAAGTATAATACTTAGGTACTTATGGTTTTCTTTACTCTTAGTTTTTACTCTCTATGAAACATTTGAAGTAAAGGAAACTACATAATATCATAAAGCAGTTTAAATTACATATATAATCAGATGTACAGTGTAAATTATAAAAAATTTAAATTCAAAATTTTGTATTATATTTATTTCATTTTCAAAAAGTATGGATGCAGTAATAGTAGATAAGTGTTGAAAAGAGTTAATGTGCAGCAAGTGCGTTATGGCAGCGAATCTTTGTAAAAATATTTCAGATACTGATAACTTAAATTACCATAATCTTGAGTTTTGAGAAAAACCCATATAAAGGCAGCGTGGGTACTAGATTTGAAAAATAACTACAAATTTCTTTTGAAAACCCTTTTTATTATTTTGTTTGCAGAAACTGGTTCGATTGAGTTGACTAAAATGGATCATCGAAGTGATTAATAAGGAAAAATATCTGCCACGTTTATAATTTGGCAGGTGCATTCCTTTTGGAAATAAAAATTAAATTTTTGGTAAATTTGCAGTTTAGTACACGGGGGACTTTTAGAAAAAACTCAGAAACATGGTTAGAATCCTTTCTGAATGCACATACCACAAGAAAAATTTCTTACAAACGGCCTCTAAGAAAGTTAGAGGACGAAGAGTGAATAGGGGTGCTGGGCGGAGCAGAAGATAAAAAGGAAATGTGAGCGGGAAGTCCCAAAAAACCAGCTTAGTTGGACCTCTATAAGCTACATTTTACCCATTTTGCAGCTATAGTTCCTGAAAATCCTGTTTACTTCGCCCAGGACCCTTATTCACCCCAGGTACCGCAACTTTCTTGGGGGTTGTTCCTAAGAAACTTTCTTGTTTATATTGTTCTTGTTTATGCATTGAGGGTGGTTGTAGGCATGCAGAAGGAGGAGAACTCCCGTGACGAAGCCGCGAACGAAGATTTTCAATTTATGTTTAAATTGTTACGTCATTTCAGTTGTTTAAAATATTTTTCCAAAAATGAATTTGAGGTTGTCTTGTTTGCATGTAGAAGGGGGAGGAGAACCACCGTGACGAAGCCGAGAATCAAGGTTTTTAATTTACTTTTAAATTGTTACCTCATTTAATTAGTTTAAAAAATTCTCCAATAATGAATTTGAAGTTGCCTTGTTTGCCAGTCTCACATAGAGCGCTACAATTTTTTATCATTAAAAATCGATCGATGCAGCAACAGTAAATAAGCGATGAAGAGGGTCTGGGTGCAGCAAGTACGTTGTGGTAGATAATTTTCGTAAAAAGATTTCAAATCCAATAACGCAATTTCCCATTAAGCTATAATCTTCAATCTTGAGCCATATTAAAACCTATGTAAAATACCTTTTTGGTTGTTTTGTTTGCAAAAACTAGTTCGATGGAGTTGACTAAAACAAAACCATCCAAGCAATTAATAAGGAAAAATACGTGCCATTTTGATAATTTGGCAGGTACATTCCGTTTGTAAATAATTAATTTTTTTCTGGAAAACTTTTGTAACTTTAATGAAATTTGTAACACATTTTTTAAGCGACTTGCAGTATTTACATAACTGTACCAAATTTTAATTTTCTAGCTCCATAGAAAAGAGAAATTTCTTCAAGTAATCGCTTGGGAACCACTACGACCTCTAAAACCAATTTCCAAGATCCATTTAAATTTAAAAAATTAGTTTATTAATTAATTAATTAATCGCACAGCAAATAAGTGATAATAAACGACACGTATCTACAGAAGCCGTACCTACGCCAAGGTATTAATACAGTTGAAATAGAAATCGAATTATCGCAGCTTCAAACAGAAACAACTCAAACCATAATGATACAATTGTCAATGAGAACTATTATAACGTAAATGTCATTTAAGTCTAAAGTCTAAATAACTATCCAGAGATTTGAAGAGAGGGGCATTGTTAAAAATAAACCAAAATTAGGTAGACCAAAATCTGCAACAACTGAGGAGAAACAGCTAGATACACTATTGGCTATTGCCGAATCTCCCCATGTCTCAACTAGCCAAGTTGCCGGAGATCTTGAGATCTCGCAAACGTCGGTTCGTAGGGTGTTGAAAAAAGAAAAATACCATTTCTATAAAATTCAACTTGTGCAGGAAATATCTGATGATGATTTTGATAGAAGGTCAGAATTTTGTTATGTCATGATGGATAGGTGTGTAAATGATCGCCAGTTTATTTATAAAATTTGTTTCTCCGATGAGGCAACGTTCTGTTTAAATGGAACTGTAAATCGCCAAAACTGTAGGTATTGGTCCGATAATAATCCTCACTGGATGGGGGAAAGTCATACTCAACACCCTCAAAAGGTTAATGTTTGGTGTAGCATTATTGGGCGACATATTGTTGGGCCTTTCTTCATAGATAGAAATTTAAATGACGACAAATATTTAGCACTTATAAATAACTCCATATTACCATTTCTTGAAAGATTATATCCAGGAAACAATGGAAACATTCACTAAAGAATTTGGTTCCAACAAGACGGTGCACCACCACATTATGCGAGAACTGTGCGTGAATTATTAAATTATATCTTTCCTGGACGATGGATTGGTAGAAGAGGTCCATTGGAGTGGCCGGCTAGATCGCCAGATCTAACTCCGTTGGATTTTTTCTTGTGGGGATACCTCAAGACCAAGGTTTACAAAAGTAAGCCAAATAATCTTGATGATTTGAAAAATCGATTTTCCGAGGTAATACATGATATTAATACCAACAAGCAAAATTTTTTAAAAAATTCATTGCATTCTTTTATGGACAAATTAGGCCATTGTATTGCAGCAGAAGGCCAACAGTTCGAACGTTTGGTATAACAATTATCTGATGCGATTGTTTCAAACTAACTAGAGATGATTTAGTTTTTTTACATTTATGTACGTTTCGATGAAAATAAAAATTTGAAAACTTAGTTTTTTGTTTTTATACCCCAACACCCAACAACTAATGTTTGTAGACAACAACAAAAATTTTAAAAGTTAAAATATTTGGGGAAAATACGGATAATTATTGTCCAGTTCGTATTCGTGTCTTACTTCACATTTAATTTTTTCTGTAATTTTTTCTTATGCAACCCCATCTTGTGATACATTGTTAGAAGCAGAAAAGATTGTACTTTCAGAAATTAACAATTACTTGCCCTGTTACCATTTTTTTTAAATGACCTACACCCTGTATATTCTGTAATAAAAGGGGTAAATACTTAGAAATCACGTCAGAATATGCGAAAATACGTCCCATATGCGCATATCAAATTTCAGTTTTTTTGGCCGCTTACTTTAGATTTTATAAGTCCCGGTCCATACATATCGCGCACACTGTATATAAATAATTAAATAAATAAATAAATAAATATATATATATATATATATATATATATATATATATATATATATATATATATATATATATATATATATATATAAACATATAAAAATTGAAAATGACCCCGTATAGTGCACGATCATTTGAAAAAGATTTCAAAATTCAAAAGTCGGGATCTCCCCATTAGTGGATTTTTTCGACGAAAATTCACTAAAAAGGTAGACTGGTTTCACTTGCTTTCAGTATAGATATTAGTGAACGTATTTCTCGAAGTAAATCCTACCCAATGAAATAAACTGATGAAATAATTTCATAATTTCCCGTTAGAATTTTATCACTAGCGCGTTCGTAAAGTGTTACTTACATACTGGCTAGTTTGGTAGTTCATTCAACTTGTCAAATTCTATAAAAATGACGTTTTACTGTGAATGCTCCTTAGCGACGTACTTATTATTAGGTTGTACATTTCTGATCAAAAAGTCAGAGGGACAAAAGTCACAAATCAATAAGCAGATATTCGTTAAATGATATTTAATTTGCCACTTAGAAAGAAATAAGTAATGCTGAAATGTAGTTGTCTAAAGTTAAGATAAAAAGTCTGAGCGCAGTAAGTGCCTAATGGTAACTACTTTTCATGCTGATTTTTAAATCACAAAAAAAGTCTGGACGCAGCAAGTGCATTATGGTAGTGAATTTTCATAAGAGAGATCTAAATTTTGATATGCAGTTTACTTTTTACAACGTAAACCTACGTAGCAAATTTGGCTACCACAACTTTGCTATTTTCGGATAAAAAAAAATCCGAAATAAAATCAAAAATTTTCTCGGTATACCTGGTTCGATTTTCCTGGATAACGAACTCATCCAAGCCACTTACAAAAGGAAGGTACTTGCCAAATTTAATCAAAATCGACCCATTATTTTTTGAGTTATCGGTGTGATACACACACACACACACACACAAAAGTGTTTTCCATGAGGATTACAAAAAAAAACAACAAAATGCCCTTAAGCTTATATTTATTCTTATTCTTATGCTTTGCTTAGGCTAATAGTTAGGTTTATGCCTAAACTTATAATTACGCTTATACTTGCACTTATGCTTACACTTACACCTAAGCTTACACGAAAACTTCATTCTTACACTAATACTAATACTTACGCTTATACTAATACTTACACTTACAATTACACTTACACTTACACTTACACTTACACTTACACTTACACTCACACTCACACTCGCACTCGCACTCGCACTCGCACTCGCACTCGCACTCGCACTCGCACTCGCACTCGCACTCGCACTCACACTTACATTTACACTTACATTTGTACTTATATGTAAATATAAGTACAAATGTAAGTGTAAATGTAAATGTAAGTGTGAGTGTGAGTGTGAGTGTGAGTGTGAGTGTGAGTGTGAGTGTGAGTGTGAGTGTGAGTGTAAGTGTAAGTGTAAGTGTAAGTATTAGTATAAACTTATTAGTGTAAACTTATATTTGTACTTATACTTATACTTATTTATTAATGATCAAAATTATACATTATGCTTCACAAAGAAGTTATTCTAATGCTTATTCTTTGCTTACGCGTATACTTATGCTTACACTTGCACTTATGCTAACACTCAAACCTAAACTTACACTTAAACTTCACTTACACTTACATTAATACTTATACTTACGCTTATACTCATATACTTACACTTATATTCATATACTTACATTTACACTTACATTTGTACTTACACGTACCTACACGTACACTTACATTTGTAGTTTTACTTATGCTTATTTATTAGTCATCAAAATTATACATTAATGCCTCACAAAGAAGCTATGCTTCTGCTTGTATTGACCTGATTTTGTTAAACTCCTCAAAAAAGAACTGTCTAAAGAAAAATCGTATGTCACTTTCTAAATTTAGTCATTTCCATCTTAAACAATTACTTCCAATTATCCGCAAAAAAAAATTTTTCAGCAAAATATGCTAAAAGTATTCATTTCTACAGAAACTGTGTGAAAAAATTCACGTAAAAAATGAGATAAAATATTTATTACGAAAATTTCATCAAGCAGTTTTCTGCACGAAAATTCATTAAATTATTATTATTCACGAATTTCGCAAAAATAAATCTTCCGTGAGAACTTCGCAAAATATTTTTTTACAAGAATTCGAGACAAAATTTCCTTTTAAGAAAATTAGAAAAATTATTTTAGGAAAAAATCCTAAAAAGTTATAAGAAAATTCGCTATTATAAAAAAATGAGAAGATGAAAATTCACCATTAAAATAATATAAAAATTATACAATCTTATATCTCAAATAATTATAATAAATGCTCCTTATAAATTGCTTCGTTACTACCTCCGCTTGCGGCCTTTAATCGGCCAACCCGTTTTAGTAGAAAAGGAGACGCATTTTGTGTCAAATTACCCACTTGTCGAACGGTTCGTTACGATTCTTCGTCCTTCCCTAGAGCATGTAAGCTTTGGAATGGCAGCCATATTTTCGAAGACATATAATCTTCAACTATTCAATAAGTGAGTAAACACCCATTTTGTGGCACAACAATCAAGTTCATGATTTCTTAGAGACAGGCTTTGCATTTCATAAACTATATCATAAAAAACAATCTGATCTAAGCACAGACGTAGATACTTTTTTTGTGACGTTACATGAAAAAATTTCGTTTGCTTGACGACACCGTAAAAAGCGAAACCGGTTGCAGAAAAGAAAACAAGCACTTATGTGAAGCCACAGCAAAAGTCCTCACGTCTGTATTAAGTATGGAACGGTTTTACCAAGTTAGGGCAACAACAAACAATCTGATCTGCGATTAAAATTTAATTAAAAGCCTTGCTAATGAATGTTTCTATATAATTCGTTGAAGGAACTGTTGGAATTACATAATCTGATCAGATAACGTTAAAATTGAAGAAAATGTTAAAAAATATTGAAAAAATCACTCACCATTAAGGTTTGAAGCCGCGTTAAATTTGTTGTAGCACAGGTATGACATATCGATAAGTAATAACGAGGGCGAAACTGGTCTATGCCCCCTGTATACACCATATCGCAAGCCCCGGCATGAGTGAAATGATGGTGGCTGGCAAGTTATGTGATTCAATGCCCGTCGTGCTATTAGCCAGGGAATAGTTGTTTTCGCTTGCTAGTTTTATTCTTACAGATTCCTTCTTTTGTACTGTGTGTACGTGAAAGCCTAGAACCATCACAAAATAAGATATTGCACTTTGAGCTATGGAATTATGATCAATGCCTGGGTTGTACTATTAGCCAGGGGACTATATGACCTAACCTGACCTGACCTCGATTATGGGTTCTAGGGGTCCTAGTGCATGCTCATTTCAAAAAAATTCGCGTTCTCTTCATTAACGAATTCTGTTTACGAAAATCCGCTAAAAGGTCACAGTTAAAAAAATCAGTAAATGAGCCTACGATGTTTTCGATAAATAAACTCATTACAAATTTAGTCATAATGTCTTTTTTTTTTACAAAACAGAAAGCAGAATCACCACAAAAATAATAACAGAGAGCTATGCGCTACGTATTTTGATAACGAATTTTTCTTCATCAGAAGCTGATGTTAGTTCTGTTACTATTTTTGTGGTGATTCTGCTTTAGGTTTCAGATTCTATACACAATATTACAATGCCGGTCTTTAATTTCTTTTCAGAATATCTACCGAAATGAAAGATTGTATAGTATGTGGATTTTTTATGTGACTCTAAGAATGATTAATACACATGGTCTACGGAGAGTGTAAACTATTCAGTATTCTACCCAGCAATGGTATTCACATCAACTTATGTAAAAACCATGGAGAATAACTTCATTATAACTGTGTTTCCTGGAATTAGATATTTTAATAATGTTCTAAATGATAACTATGTAACTGACTACTATTAACTTGATATGAGGTCTAACGTAGGCCATTCACAACATTCCATTATCCATTAGAGGTCCAAGAACAAACGTGATATTAATCAATAATTACTACACGATACCATATTTAATATTTTATTATGCGTATCCTAAAATTATATTATTTCGCGCTTAATGCCACTTCACTTATTTGTGAATTTTATTTTGTGTAATACCTATGCAGATACATATTTGCGACAGAAGATGACAATGTAGAAACTGCAAAATTTAGATTGTCAAGCTTAGGCAAATAAACAGATAAGATTTTCTGCCTGAAGTATAATAATTATCTTCCCATTAGTCCGGTGCAGTTAACTGTAAAAATGTAAATTGTTGTGACCTGTCTATACTCAATAGACTTTCGTGGGATTTGTTTCATTGAGTTTCCACACGCAAGTACTTTAATCTTTTATACTAAAAAAATATTGCCAAAAATTATTTAATTAATAATTCTCAGCTATATAATTAATCCATATTTTTCGGAATAAAAATGATTAAATTTTTTTCTTAATTAACCACAGAAACAGAACAAAAAGACAATAAAATAGTGCTGCAGATTGAATCATAACTTCCACATAGCTGTGATAATCTACCCTCCTCGGAAAGACATTCTCATGAAATTAATTTAGGGTCCATTATTTGACCACAAAGAAAATATTCGTATTCCTGTGCCCATAAACTTCTGAAACGTTATATTACTCGAGTTTTAACGTAAAAATTAAAATTTTCACCAAATCACCCCTCATTTCTCCCCTCCCCCCTGAAGCGGTTTTACCCAAAAACAATTAGAGGCTTTTCTTTGTCTGGTGCTAACAGGATACCAAATTTGAAGATCATATCTTAATTCGCTCGAAAGTTATTGCTCCTGCTAACAGACCCACCGACAGACAGACCGACAAACAAAAAAATTTCGCTCCAGCATCATGTTTTCTATCATCTATTTTGAGATTTTTACTCCGTTTTAGCAACAACAAAATTCCGAAATTTCTGTCACCGATATTCCACCCTTACACATTCAACCCCTTATTTAATTTCAGCACAAAATACCAGATGTTTGGTTAAATTGAAAGTTTTCTCATAACCAAACCCTAAAACGTTATATTACTCGAGTTTTACCGAAAAAATGTTAATTTTCATCAAATCACCCCTCATTCATCCCCTACCCTCTAGAGAGATTTTACCCAAAAACAATTAGAACCGTTCGTTTGTCGGGTGCTAACTGTGTACCAATACGCTATCTCAATTCGTTCTAAAGTTACCGTGGCTGCAAACAGACAGACATGCAGACCGGCAGACCTACAGACACAAAAAAATATTCCCAAATCATGTTTTCTATGTTGTGACACTTTTTACGACGTTTAAGCGAAAAAAAAAATTTGTCGCCGCTCCCATACCTCCACACATGTGGAAGTAAAAATATTAGTACCCATTTATAACTTTTTTTATAAACGTGGAATGTACGTGTAAACGTCCCTGTATATGTTCTACACTATAGCACTTCGATCTTGAAACCGTTAGTTGTTTTTGCCTTTTCAATTAAATACTTAATTTTTCTTCTTAGAGAATTTTCGAAGAAATAATTCATTATTGAGGAGATCCAGACTTATGAATTTAGAATACATATCCTGGGTTAATTTAAATTTTTATATGTTCATATTATATATATATATATATATATATATATATATATATATATATATATATATATATATATATATATATATATATATATATATATATATTTGTGTGTGTGTCTGTCTGTCTGTCACATCAAAAAATAATCAGCCGATTATGTTCAAATTTGGTGAGTATTTTCCTTTTGCAAGTGGCTTGAATAAGTTCGTTAGCCAGGAAAATCGGACCAGTTTTTCTGAGAAATACTTTTAGAAATAACAGAGCTATGACAACCAAATTTGGCACGCAGCTTTGTATTATATAAAGTCTGGATGCAGAAAGTGCGTTATGGAAGTGAATGTTCGTAAAAATGAGTTATTGAAATATGAAGTATTTCATGAAAATTTGCTACCAAAACGCACTTACTGCGTCCAAAGTTTCTTTCTTACAAACATGCATTATATTTAGATGAAAATGTCCAAATGCAATAATATAAGGAGGTTCGATTATTAAAAAAAAGTTTGTATCACCAACGACTTATCGGCCTCGCTGTGATTGTAAAAATAATTTTGTAAGATGCAGCTCAAGACACCCTATAATTAACACATACAATTTTTGTTCGTATCTTGTATAATAACGGATACATGGAGCTTTACCGTAAAAATGCGTCACCCGTCTATATGTAAACAGGTAAAAACTGTAACCAACCCCGGATATGGGTTCTAGGGGGCCTAGTTCGCGCTCATTTGAAAATAACTTTTCAAAATTCAATAATCGCGTTCTCCTTAATGGAGATTTTTTCTACGAAGATTCGTTAAAAAAAAACATACACTCTGTAACTAAAACTAGTGCCAATCCATCATTAATTCCAAATCGACCCTATTTGGAATTAATTTACTACAAATATTTTAGTAAAATGAAGGACAATGACAATTGAAGCTGAAACTTAAGGTTTTGTAAAACCCACTTCTTGCCACATTTTCTCTACATAACGTATTTGCTTCAGGCTTTTTACCTAGAAGCTAATTTTGACGTTTTAAATCGTGACTTTGACGTTTTAAGATGAATAACTATAAAATTTTCTAAGTAATTTTTTTGGTGCTTTTCGATCATTTTGCGCTAAACAACAAACCTACTCTTTGTAATAGACAATAGATTATGTTATCGACACAAAATATATTGTTTTTTTTATTCTAAATTTAAATGGCTATAACTTTTTTTGATTTTAACCTACATATCTAATTTTTGGCATGTAGTATACTTTTTGTAATATAAACGTAGGTACCAAATTTGGTTGTAATAGCTTGTTATTTCCGGAGACAAAAAATGTTACGAAAGAAAACTCAAAATTTTCCCGGAAAATCTGTTCCAATTTTTCTGAATAACGAACTTATCAAAGTCACTTGCAAAAGGAAAGGGCTCACCAAATTTTATAAAAATCGGCTTATAATTTTTTGAATTATCTATATGTATCTATATATATATATATGTATATATATATATATATATATATATATATATATATATATATATATATATATATATATATATATATATATATATATATATATACTTAAAAAATCCAAACCGACCCTGGATATCAGTTCTAGGGGGCCTAGTTCGCGCTCATTTGAAGAGATTATTTTAAAATTCAAAAGTCTAGATCTCCTCTTTACGAAAATTCAGTAAAAGTAAACTATGTGCAAAGATTTAGATCTCTAAGTTAAAAGAACAAAAAGTTATAGCCATTTAAAGAAAATAATTGGGTGTCGCTGGTGATTAGAAAAACGCACAAGACCAAAAATCCTAGAAACCACATCTGTGGTCAGTTTTAGTTTCAATGTTTACATATATACAGGCTGGCGTATTTCTACGGTAAAGCTTAATATGTATATCCATTATTATACAAGATATGAAAAAAAAATGTACTACGTGAATTATCCTCTGTCTTGAGCTACATCTTATAAAATTATTTTGACAATCACATGTGGCCCATCTCTGGTGATCAAACTTTTCTTTTTTTAAAATAGAACACCCTTATATTATTACATTGTCCCACTTGCCAACGCATTATAATGCATATTTGCCAGGAAAAAACTTCGATATCGTTCACCGTTCTCAAGTTATTTCAATTGTTTTGCAACTTTTTACGTTTTTAGCACGTATCAAAAATTGTGAGACAGTGTTTTTACCAATAGATAGCAGGGTTTGATGAAAATGACTCATTCAAGGAGGTTTTTCTTTATATTACTTTTCGAAAAAATCGAAACACTATATACAGGCGCTTTCAAATAGTGACCGAATTTGAAACATTCAAACTGCCGTAACTCAGTTTTTTCAAATGGAATACCTGCATTTTTTCAATTTTGATAACAGATTATATAATTTAAATTTTATGTGTTTTATCAGCAAATTTTCGTGTATTACCTTGTTAGTTTTCTCGTAGAAATTTTGTTTTCTCAAATTGTTGTGAATTGTTAGTAACAAATTAGTGATGTTTAATAAGTTGTAAAAAAGATGTTTGCGAATTTACATGAACAATTTGTTTTCGAATTTTCGTGAAACATGTTTGTTTAGCGAATTGTCGTGTTAAAAAGACTTCTATATGAATTGCGTGTAACCTTACTTAAGCCTATTTTTGTAACGAAAATGGCTAATTTTTGTGAAAGGGATTGTTTTCACGTTTACATGCAAAAATTTTTTTGGAGTTTTTGTCAAAAGGCTTTTTGCGGATAATTATAATTTGACAAGTGCAGTTTTTGTGTAAATTGCTTGAATTGGTTCATTGGACCAGGACAAACGAACCAGTTTTTTCGGGACAATTCTGTTTATTTTCAAATGTAATATATTTTTTCAACAATAAAGTTATTTTAATGAACTATGGTATATGGTTTTTACTATAAAGGTTATACTATCTACCAATTTGTGGCTTTCATTAAACAAAACAAAATTTGGAATTAAAAGTATTTTTATGAAAATTCACTGCCATAACGCACTTGCTGCGTTCAGACTTTTCTAAATTAACCACAGAGACACAGAAGAGGTATACTTAAAAAAAACAAAGTTTGTCTAAAAAAATGTTCACATGAAAAAAAGCAATGTTAAAAGGTAATAATAGCTGAGATTCAAATGTCATTGTCAATAGATAGGATTCTTATGGTTTTTGGGACCGCTGGAAATGAATTTATGTTCAAAAATCAAAATTACAAATTTCAGATTCAAAATCGCGAATACAACGTTACAAAATATGGATAATTCTATTTAGAAATTGTAATGGAGATAAAATAAGTCTCTAAATAAAACAGCATAAAAGTTATATAGATCGTAGCAAAATATTTCTTTTGAAAGAATCAAGAATCATAAAAAAATTATACATTTTTCTCGCAGCTTTCACAAAATTGACGAAATGTTTGACAACAGTGTCTCTTTGCATGTTGGTCCAAATAAACTTTACAATTACATTGCCTCTATTATTACTATTGTTGTAACTAGTGTTCCTATTTAGTATTTTTTGACACTCCCCATTAACTAATGTGATTATTAGGGAGACTAATTTTGCTGAATATTAATTCTACCATGGCTAGATGAGATCCCAAGCTTGTCACCTACTCAGAAATTTGGTCATCTCCGACGTTATTGAATTACAACAGGCCGAGTAGATGTGTTAGATAAGTAACCTGTAGAAGTCGGTTTGTTAAAGTCGGCTTTTTTCGAGTATAAGACTGTTGGGTAATTTACAACATGCTATATATACTCCGCTAGATTCCCTTCGTGGTCGGATACAAGCAAGAAAATATAATCCTGCTTATAGAAGTACACCTGGACACATATGAGAAACTGCCTGTTTACGAAATTTTAATGAAACTTAAAAGAAAAAAAAAACGCTCCTTTTCAGTTTCATTTTGGTGATACCAATACACAAGATAGATTATGTTGGAATCAATTTGACGGGCAGATAAATAAATCCGCACCATTGACGAACATTTAGCCCTTTGTAAAAATGCTTAACAATAAAGAAGCAAAAAACTGCCGAGCTGTTTTAATTGAAGATTTTGTAGGGAAATATTGTCTAGATTAGCACCACCTGAAGCTGCACAATACATGCGAGTAAACTGCACGTGCACCAAACCATTAAATCGTATGTTAGAACAGGCCTTTACTACGTAGAACTAGAAATTTGACTGAAAAATGCGAATAGTTTTTCCACAGGTAAAGATAAATTTCATACAGAATACTACAAAAAAAGGCCCAATATTTTTGTTAGGTATATTCAATGCATAATGGTGGCGTAATGCTGAATACTATGACAATCTAAAATAACTAGTCACATGCTTGATCTTGATAAGAAAGCAGAACAAAGACATAGATGATCCAGCATTTTATAGCCCCATTTCACTAATATAATGCATTGCAAAAACCCTAGAAAGGTTCATCAAAATATGGCCACAATGGTTTGGTGAACACCAACTAGTAATAGCAGCATGTCAGTTTGGGTGTCAAAGCGGGAAAATCACAATGCATGCTGTGACAAAATTAGTAAGTGATATTCAAATAGCTTTTACTAAAAATTATTGTCTAGCATATGTATTTTTCTCGACATTGAAGCTGCTTACGATACAGTTAATCTGGAAAAGCTTAGAAAAGAACCTATGTAATGATAAAGATATACCCAACCAACAACATATGTAATTAATTTAATATATATATATATATATATATATATATATATATATATATATATATATATATATATATATATATATATATATATATATATATATATATATATATAAGCCATAAAACAAACAAAGAATGCATACATCAGCTAACAGATATTATGCACAACTTACAGACATGGCTCTCAGATCATGATTTTCATTTAAATAGTAGCAAAACCGTAGTAACATTGTTTACCCGACATATGCCCAGTTTCACAAAGCATGATTACACATTTAAAGGACGGTTGGTTAATCAAAACTTCAGACGACCGATCACAGACTATGAGTCGCGTTTTTGCCATGACAACCAAATATTTGGAAGCTGTGATTGGTTGTATTAAGTCTTGATTAACTAATTGGCCGTTAAATATTTATTCAAGCCTTGTGAAACTGGGCAAAGAGTTAAACATCCAAATATACTAAAATTACGACATAGGAAATATCAGTAACAAATAACTGTAGATATCTAGGGATGGTGATTGAGAAGTTACTATATTGACAAAATACATCAATAATATATTAGCCAAATGTGAAAAAGGGGTCAACTTGCCAAGATCTAATACGCACACAAAATTGCCCTGATTTTTTTATAGATTATAGGTATATTAGATCGGTTTTAGACTGTGGGTGTATAAGAGTAAGTGTCCAGTAAAACGGCATAGCGTTTAAAATGGCACAGATCAATTATTTTATTAAGTATGACGGCTTTATACTTGAGAATAGCGTAAACTGCAGTACAAAATGCGTGTTTCAAAATGACTTTACTAGAAAAGGTTAGTTTGCATGCTAAGAAACATAATAATACAAATGTAAATTTCTTAGGTTTTTGGTGCTAATACGTCAAGTTAAATAAGAGTGCTTATAGTCCAAAGTGTGAGCGGTATTAAGAGCTACAAATTTTCATCGATAGTTCTCTTTTTTCCAAAATTGAGGTAAGATAATGCATATTTCATCAATGCAGGTAAAATGGTAAAGCAACTGCTCGGAGAAAATGGCATAGCTATGTCACTTTACCCGCCTACTGTAGAATATGTGGCAGATAACCATGATAATCGTAGTAGTCTCGTAGAGAATCATCATAAGATGGTTGGAAATTGTAAAACGAAGACGGAACGACAATCGTGGGATGAGGTTGCAATAGAAAAGTATGCAGAGTGGCGAACTGGGTTGGTTAAAGGCAGCACGAGCATTTATCGTTCCACAAACAACGTTAGGAAGGAGGGATAATTGTGTAAACAAGAGAGCTAAAGGTAACACTAAGGTTCTGGGTCGATTTGCAACAACATTTGATGAAGCATTTGAAGATCAAATTGCGAACAACATAGTTTTACTGGAATCGCAATTGTTTGGTTTTACAACCACAGAAATAGAAAATTTGCTGATTAATTTTTCATTAAACATTGACAGATTTAAGGACGAAAGTGCTGGCAGTGGATTTAGAAAAAGACACCCGGAGATATCCTTACGTCAACCCGAACCGGTTTCTGCTGCTAGCGCCGTGGCGTTTAATAGGCCACATATTCAAAATTTCTTTGATACATTGGAATGAATTTTAAAACAGTACTCAATCGACTCTCAACTTATTTACAACATGGAATAATCCTAATGTGATTTCCATCACACTGCACTCACCGTATTCAGCCACTGGATGTTTCGTTTTTTGGTTCGCCTAAAACATTTTATAATCAAGAGTGTTTAACATGGCTCAAAAATCATCACTGGAGACAGATTAACGAACTGTTTGCTAATGCTAATGGAAAAGTTCTGACAACTCGAAACGCAATTGGTGGTTTCTTAAAGACCTCACTCACTTAATGCCAAAATGTTTCCTGATGAGTTTTTCGATGCAGATGAAACAACTAATGTCACAGTTTAGAATAATGATTTTGGTGAGACATTTTCATCTTCTTGCACTAAAGATGCTGGGAGATCGACTAGCATCATTACGTAAAACAGCGACAATAACAAAAATCTTCAAAACCACCAGGAGAATCCACGCATAAACATTCTGGAAAATATTATGCAACCAGAAAAAATCAGGATAAGAGAAAGGTGGACAAGGAAGACAATAAACGTGAAGACTTAAAGAGAAAAGTTACTTTACAGGAAATATCTCCAGTTCCAGTAGCTAAAGAAGTTGAAAGAAGAAAGGAACTTACTGCATTTGACACTTAATTTAGAGGAGCTTAAAGAAAAGGCCGAATAAAAGAAAGGTGCAATTGCTTGCAAAAAGAGGACTGAAAAGGCAAGAGGATCCAAACGTGACTTGTTTCAAAAGGTTGCTGTACCTGTAGATGATGGAAGTTGTGATGATGAGGGTCCATTTGGAGGTGAAGACGATGAACTTGATTGTGCTTGCTTGTATTGCAATGAGTTAGGTACATAAGAATTCCTGTGCAAAGAGACTTGGATTAAATGTATGACGTGTAATATGTGGGCCCACAGCGAATGAGCTGGAGTTTATCTGAAAAAAAATGCATTTACGTGTGATATCTGTTTTTAGGTACTATTTTCGTGAAATTTAAAGTATGTTATTTTAGGTATGCCATTTTAAAACCTACCGTGCTGGTAAAATCGCAATCCTGATGTTATTTCCAAAACCAAATGTTGTTCATTTTGTGTTCGAAAAATGCCGTTTTAGTTGCAAACGTTAATGTAGCCTGTTAATATGATAAGAAAATTTCCGTTTGTATATTATTGTAACGACAAATCAACGAAATATATCGCTTTCAATAAAAGTATGCCGTTTTAGGACACTTTCCTCAACATTATAGATCTGCCTCAAAAACCGATCTACTGGAAATACATGGAAAACAATTTAAAACCATCAGAATTTGCTTAAGTAGGAGAAACAAAATCGCCACCCTGTCAAGCGCTTCTTAGCTGAAGCCAATATACCCCCACTTCAGATAAGAGTATATATCAAAGCTAAGAATCAGTAATAAAAGCCTGCTAAATTTAATGAGTTTTATAGCCGTAGAGTACTAACTAATGCTTCCACTAGCAGCATCATTTATTCATACCAATGTTATACCCAAAAAAATACCAGCAGAATGCTACCTAATTTTTGTATTTTTTGTTCAAATAACACTGCTGAGGCCAAAACAATTCTCATGGCCACAAACTGGCAATCAAAGAATGGAAAAATGCACTTATACTGACCGATTCGCAAGCGGCACCGAAGGCAATTGACCAGTTTTATTTAAAGCAATATGGACTATACCATCTAGTGCGACATAATGAAGAGCTACTACAGCATCATTGTAAAAAAATATGGTTTTTGTTTGCGTAAAAGGACATACAGATTGTAAGGAAAATGAGAAAGTCGATAACTTAGCATATGAAACTGCCAAAGAAGACTTGATAATATTAAATAACGATAAGGGTGGTTTGGAAATTGCATGTGAACTATTTGTGGCCTCTTCGAAAAATCAATATTCTCTACTACATCCTCATTTACCAGAATATTATGTCTATAAAGATACTGCCTATCCAAAAGCATTTTATTCCATTCTTATGCGGTTCAAATTGAACAAGTGGAGGTATACCCTGTATATCTGTATACTATTGACATTAGAAATACACTATTATGTCAAGGTGACACTATTTTACTTGGAGACCTAAATCATATTTTTCTGTCGGTAATTAAACCATTGACCATTATACGATTCACTAAGGTTTCTTGAGGGTAAAGGCGTACGATCTCCTATAAACATTGCAAGTTTACGTGTTACAAACAACAGAGAGATACCTATATGTAAGACTTGTGAAGTATATAAAAGACTTCAAATTGACAATTGAGTGTAAAAGTGTGCTTATCATCAGTAAAAATGTTGTTTTTAAATATAAAGGAGTAAAGAAATTAGTACGTTTTATGAACATTTTATTTGTAACTTAGTTTTATCCAAAGAGGGAAAAATAATAATCCAGATGGTAGCTTATAGACATTGTTCCGCACAGTATATATTGGTAATAGATCTAAATGAAGACGTGGACTTAATTATTGTACAAATCTATAAGTAACTTCCTAATGTTTTTACTTTGGCTTACCTCCTTACCGTAGCTCAGTCTGCTGTATTTCTAGAGAGTGTTAAAGGCTCTGGCGGGTTACTGAACTGCGCTCTTGTATCCCCGTTGATCCCAAATATATGTTTGACAAGATAGAAAAGAAAAGGTGGAAAACAATAATAAGAAAAAGAAAATGAAAGGAAAAAATAGTAAAAGAAAAAAAAGAAGAAAACAGAAAAAAAAACAAGAAACATAAAAATTTACATAAAACAACAATTTTCTGATATAAGAAAAAACTGCAAATACAAAAAAAGAAGATGTATACTTCTCTAATTAGGCTCTCTGCTTACATCTCGTCGTCTAATATTAGTGGTTTTACGCAATTTCATAATTAAGATGAGGGTTAACTGCTTTGCAAAGATTTTGGATAGAGCTTTTACAGCAGCCACCCCTCTTTTAGCTACAAAACTTAAAACACATGTACTAGAATTGTGTTTAAGTTAATTGATTTTTGGACGTTTTGTTCTTTGGGGAACGCGCAACGCAGTTTGTAAATTTTGAACAATTTTATCTTTAGTATACTTATCGGTTACCTCAAAATTTTTACGTAGGATCACTCAAACCCAATAGCATATTAACCGTTTGTGGAAAAATAATGGTATTAAAATTATAAAATTTAGAAATCAAGGATTCCTCAATTGTCCTTGATTTTATTTTAAATATTTTCATTGGCACATTGCTTTTCTGATTTTATATATGTTTTGAGACTTTTTGCGCCGTTTTAGCAACAAAAAATCGAAATTTCACCGATATTCCACCCCCTTGCATTGAACGCCTACTTCACTTTAATCACAGAATACCACACGAGTGATGAAATTGAAAGTTTTTACAAACCCTGAAACGTTGTATTACCAGAGTTTTTATGAAAAAATGTCAATTTTTACCAAATCACCGTTCGTTTGTCGGGTGCTAACTGGATACCAAATTTAAAGACGATATCTCAATTCGTTCTAAAGTTATCCTGGCTACTAACAGGCATAGACATACAGATATAAACGTACACCGCTACATACCGACAAAATGTTTTCTATATGATTTGACACTTTTTACGACGTTTAAGCGAAATTTTTTTTTTGAATACCATACTTTCACACCTATTTACGATGTAGAAATAATAATCGACATTTAATAAAATAATACTTTTCCCCCGAATTTAAGACTTTCAAACAATTTCTTCACATGTGAGCGAACTACGATCTCTACAGCAAGGAGTCCTTTTGTATATCCGAAAATAATAAAGTTATTTTGATGAACTTAGGTACAGTAAGCTTTTTACTATAAGAAATATACTATCTACAAAGTTTAACATATCCTAGTCTAAGAAATATTGTCATTTAAAGGGTGACCCACCCCTAATTCACCCCTTTTTGTGTTTATATCCACACGTTGATAAAAGAAAACGATTATCAAATTTGGCTGTTCTATGTTGGGGCATTGTTACAATAGAGCTGTTTCTTGTAATTATTAAAGAATCTTCTGAGGTAAATATCTCACAACCATGGGCGTCACAGTAAAATTTTATATAAAAAATCCGGATGGATTGAGGTCCTCTACACGCATACGTTCTGTGTCCATTCCGTTACGAATCACCCTGTATATATATGTATATATATATATATATATATATATATATATATATATATATATATATATATATATATATATATATATATAACAAGGCTAGACTTGAAAAGGTCAAAGCTCACAAAACGCTTCTACACAATCCCAGTCAAGAAAACCGTCTATACATATATTTATTTATTTACATATAATGTATACTCAGACACAGATATTGTCCATACGTTGCTGACAAATGCCATTCATTTCTCTCATTATATGTTATATAGGACTGCATACGCGTAATCTTTAGTTAAATGATTTTTATTTTTATTCCAATATAAAAAAATATATAGGCCCAGCAAGTTATGGCACAAAATTTTTATAAAAATGTTTTTCATTCCAAATATGTCTTTTATATAATGAAAGACATTAAATTTGGTAGATAGTATAACATGTATATTAAAAACCATATACCATATTTCATTAAAATAACTTTATTTTTTAATTGAAGCAATTTACACAAAAGCTACACATTCCAGGATATAATTATCCACAAAAAACTTTTTGACAAAAATACAACAAAAATTTACATGGAAAGTTTCAAAGAACCCCTTTCACGAAAAGTAGCCATTTTTTACAAAAATTGGCCCAAGTAATGTTACACGAAATTTATATAAAAGACTTTTTCCCGAAAATAGCTAAAAAGCTTTTAACACGACAATTTGCTAAACAAATTTCTTTCAAGAAAATTCGAAAACAAATTTTTTATGCAAATTCGCAAACATCTTTTTCACAATAACCTGTTAAACATTACTTATTAATTACTAACATTTCACAACAAATTGACCAAAAATAATATCTAGGAAAAAACTTTAAAAAATATGCGAAATCTGACTAATATAATTTACACGAAAATTTGCTGATAAAATACAAAAAACTCAAATTATGTAATTTATGCTAGTTAATCATATTATTCGGTAAATTTCATTTTCACAGCTTACATATTATCTATTATAATACATACCTAGCTAGATAACTTACGGACGAAGGTTTTTCTGTTGTCTGTCTAGCTAGTTTTTCTTCTCTAGACTTTTTATATGGATTGAAGAAGTAACCAATTCGTTACGAAATTGAGGCTTGAATTTATCAGTTCTTGAGTATTTCATTTTTCTGTTTACCGAGTTCAGTTCCAACCCAGTTGACAGTTTTTTTTGTTGCTTTTTTTATATATTTCTTTCAAATTCTTATTCTATTTTTATGACAGTTGAAGTCGGTGCAGGCTTGTTTATTTTATTATGGGTACTAAAAAATCATGTCTGCACTAAAAGAAGTCTTTTAGGAAGCTGAAAATATTACCGGTAGTCTCCGACCCGAGCACTGAGAACTGAGAACGTTATTCGTTGTATATGTTTCAACCAGTCAGGGGCGAGCGGCATGTTGTAATGTCGAAAATAAATTGAATTCGTATTTGTGGAAGGTCAAACTCAAAGAGTCCCAGATTACCAACTATCAGAATGGAAGAACGGTATCTTCATTCACTAAAGGAGTGGCGTCCAGATATTATTATTATTATGACCTGTTATTTATTCTCGACATTCTAGCCCAGCCAGCACAGCATAGGGAATAGGGACTAACCTACCTTATACAATACTATTGTTTATTGCTATATCATACCGCGAACATCGGCAACATATAAAAATACAGAACTCGCATAACTCCCGACATAGTTGATAAATTAAAATAAATAGTTGCAAGCTTTTAAAAACCGGTCTCATTCACTTCAGTTTGTTATGTATGGTAGTATGGTGATAGTAAAGCCATAAGTAAAACAGTATGTTAGTAATTACTATGTACTTATTTTATCTACGGACACCAGTTAACACGGCAGGGACAGAGAACTACGTTAATGAATATTGAATTTTGTAAATTGAAAAAGTTTTATATTATATACTTCCTGTTCCAACATTTGAAAAAATGTGTGTACCTATTTCGTACTCTTATGACATATTATTTTTATTCCTGGGGAAGTAATTACCTCCTCTTACCCCCCCCCCCTATCTACGTCCTTGAAAAAACCAACGCTTTTAAAGATAAGAAAGATAAGTATCAAGTACTGGTGATTCATCAGGCTTTTGAAATCACAGTTAAATTATTAGTGAAATAGACCGTCTGGAAACTTTTGCTGGTATTAATTACCTATCTTACACAATTGCTACTTTTGTAAAATTCACGGTCCGGAACATCTCTTGAATCTGCTTGGTAGCTGTCTTAAATTATGTTGCTCAATACAATAGCAGTCAGAACGTAAGTCATATAGCGGAAATATACCTACACACTGCTCCAAGCCATGTGATTTCTCTTTTAATTATTATCAGTTAAAATATATAGAACATAAAGCAAATTATAATAGAAGTATTTTAAAGCATTAGCTATTGCTTTCTATGGGAAATATTTTACAAGGTAAAAAAATATACATAGGAATGGTTTTCAGTTGACAAATTTCGCTACTTACCTAAACTAATTAGGTACCTACCTACCTACCACCAGGTTCTTTATAAATTATCTTTGGTAGCGAATTTTCGTAAAAGTCTTTGAAATATTAATGTCTTCATTTTCCATTATCCTAGAACCTTCAACGTTGGTATGTATATAGTAAAGTCACTATAGATTCAGCATGCCTACCAAATTTAAACAAAACAACTTCATCATTTTCAGAATATTTTTTTTCAAATAAAGTTGAATTATTGCGATAAAAATTCTCTAAAAAGGCAATAGGTTAAGTTTATTATGGAAAAGTTCACCAGTTCATTAAACTCAATGATATAATTATATTTTTACATAAACTTTGCAACCCAATCAATTTCGACATACAGGGTGTTAACAAATTAAAATATTTTTCAGGTTTTTGTTCAATTTGTCTAAAAATATAAAATCAGGCTTCATGCGCACAATTAAAATTGATAATCAAATCAACATAACTTAAGCTGCTTTAATATTAAAATTCGTGGCATTCCTCTGTAGCTAAGGTTACCTGAAATTTCTACAGAAATTAATACGACACTGATATCTTTAAAAGATAATAGGATAATAAAATTCACTGTTATTTTTTAAATGAAAAATTACTTTCATAACATTTTTGATGGATTAAAAAATGTTCAAGTGAAACGTCAAGATAGTTTACCAACTAATATACCGGGTGCACGGTATCTGCAGGACCAACATGAAATGTTATATGTAAAATCGAATTCTGATCATAAAATAAAAAATCTGGTATCGAATTTTCATAAACATGTTTTTAAAGGTAAATATGTCTTTTTTTATTAAAAGGCATTAAATTTGAGTAACAGTATAACCTTTATAGTAGAAATATTGTGCGATAGTTGATCAAAATAACTTTATTGTTTGAAGAGGTACAAAAATTTTCCGAAAATAAACATAAAACGTTTCCGAAAAAACTGATCCTATTTATCTGGCCAAGGAACTTCTTCAAACTCTTTAAACACCTGCCACGATAAAATTATTTACAACAAGCTTTTTGACAAAAATTCCAAAAAAACAAAGTTACATGAAAATTAGCCTTTCGTTTACAAAAATTGGCCCGAGGAACGTTACCGAATGTCGCCATCTCGGTGCATGATCTTTTATCACTTACCTTTTTTTTGTACCAAAGTTAATTGAAATATTTTAATGCTAAATAATCACCTAATCAGATTGGTTGTTAGCAATGAATGTAAAACTTTGAAAAAACGTTAAAATTGATCCCTACATGAATCATGATATATGCGATTATAAATGTAAATATTTCCAAAACCAGAGTCTTTAGGTATAGGGAATGTTATACAAACATTGAAGCTAAGGGTATGCCCTTCATTTCCGAAACACAAAATACAGGCTGTTCGATTTGAAAAAATTGAGTTACGCAGCTTTAATTTTTGAAATTCAGCCACTATTTGAGATTATATGTCAACTCAATTTTTTCAACGAATAAAATAAGCCAAAACCTCGCTGAATATGCCATTTTCATGGGATTCCGCAATATATTGGTAAAAACTCCGAATCACAATTTTTTATATGTATCAAAAGCATAAAAAGTTGCAAAACAATGGAAATAACTTGTAACGATGAACAATATAAAAAAAAATTCACAAAATTGCTTCATAATTCGATGAAAAATGCAAAAATGCATTTATATAAGGAATATTCTTAAAAAAAACACAGGAATATTTGCATCACCAACGACTTATGGGCCACTCTGTGATTGTCAAAATAATTTTATATAAGGTGCAGCTCAAGACACCATATAATTAACGTAGATAATTTTTTCTCATATAGTGTTTTATAACGGATATGAGCTTTGCCGTAGAAATGAGCCACTCTGTATGTATGTAAACAGATAAAAACTGACACTCATATGGGTTCTAGGGGAACGAGCTCGCGCTCATTTGAAGAAACGGTTTCAAAATTCCAAAGTCGCAGTCTCCTCAATAGACATGGGTTCTCAGGTATATTATTTTAAAATGCTCGTCTTATAAAAGAGTTTAAGTTGATTTCCCGTTTCAAACTCTATCAATTTTATATCCATTTAAGGGATTGTTTTGCCATCGCCCTTTTTATTCTGTCTACTAAATTTGAGATTGGTAAATTCCGAAGTTGATAATTCCTTCACTTAACTCACAATAGTGATTTTCTGAAGGCAGTTTTAATAAAGTTACATTCGTCTTGAGACACTTCCTATATCTCTAGTTGTGGCCAATATGTCTCTTTAATGCAAGCAGATATCAATTTGGTCACCGGTATAACCTATATAGTAGAAACAATGTACCATATTTTATCAAAATAACTAGTTTGAAAATGTACAAAAATTTTCCGAAAATAAACTTAAAATGTTTCCGAGAAAACTCGTTTCCTAGCCGACGAACCTTAGCTTAATACCAAATTGTGTTACTGAATTTTGAGGCATTTATTGAAAATTCGCAACCAAAACGCACTTACTGCGTCTCGATTTTTTTATAAAAGTGCATTATATTTCGAAAAATGCAAAAATGCAATAAGGGATGTTCAAAAAAAATTGTAGGTATGACCAACGACTTATGGGCCATCATGTGATTGTCAAAATAATTTTAAAAGACGCAGCTCAAGACACCCTATAAGTAACGTATACAACTTTTTCTCGTATCTTGCCTAATAAGAATTATATTGAGGTTTACCGTAGAAATGCATCACCCTGTATATATGTAAACAGAAAGTCAACTCGGATATGGATTCTAATGAGCCTAGTTTGCACTCATTTGAAGAAATATTTTTAGAATTCAAAAGCCGCGGTCTCCTCATAACGATTTTTTTATACGAAAATTAGCTGAAAATTATAGACCATATACTTAACTAAAACTACTGCCAAAGCATCAGAGAAATAGTCTATTTAAAATGAATTTTCTGGAAATATTTGAGTAAAATGAAGGGCAATGATGGTTGAAGCTGAAACTTAAGCGTTTTCAGAACACTCTTTACACAATCCGTATTTCTTTCAGTTTCTTTACCTAAATGTTGTCAATTTTGACGTTTCAAATCGCGCCTTTTTTTCGTTAAATGCCTCTTTTTTGTTTTTAAACCTACAGACCTAAATTTTGATAAATTGTTCACCCTTTATATATATATATATATATATATATATATATATATATATATATATATATATATATATATATATATATATATATATATATATATATATATATATATATATATATATATATATATATAATTGAAACTGACCCAGGATATGGGTTCTAGAGGGCCTGGTTCGCGCTCATTTGAAGAATTTTTTCTAAATTCAAAAGTCGGGATCTCCTCGATAGTTATTTTTTTTAGAACAAGCACTTGTAAACCCACGAGAAAAGTCTACGACTGTATTAAATATGGAACGGTTTCACTAATTTAAGATAAGAACAAACAACCAGATATGCTATTCAAATTGAATTAAGTCTTAAAACTTTAATCTTCTCTTTATCAAATTATTTTTTATACAAAAACTCGCTAAAAATCCATCGGAACAACAACAATCTGATTAGATAACTGTAAAGTGAAATGAGACTAAAAAAATGATAAAAAGTAAAGTCACTAACTAGGATTAGAACTCGTCATGTGGTCGATTATAGGATGTACACGGACTTAGCCCACTGAGCTGCGCACTACCTGCATTTAGTAGCAGGTATATCCCATTGTTCAAGGTGTTACAATTTACACAAAACCGTTTTGATTTACAAGGGATTTTTTGCTCATATTGTAACGAAATCAAGAAAAATAACGACTTAGACACATATCTAGGAGCTTGGTCGTCATTTCTTGTAGTGTTTTTCCTTCATATTCTGATCAAACAATTTTGGCGTTTTAACTTTCTTGAATCGGATTTAATTAATTAAGAATGAATTTACCTCTAACTATTTTGTCTTTTAAGGTAGCAATCTTTATGACAGAAATCAGCGTACCAAATTTGGTTGTCCTCACTTTGTTATTTCCGGAGATATAATTTTTTTTCGAAAGAAAACACAACATTTTCCGGGAAAACCTGGGCTGATTCTCCTGACTAACGAACTTGTCCAAGCCACTTGCAAAAGGAAGGTATGTGCAAAATTTGATCAAAATAGGACTATTACTTTTTGAGTTATCGGTGTGATATATACATATATATATATATATATATATATATATATATATATATATATATATATATATATATATATATATATATATATATATATATATATATAGGGGGGTGTGGTCCCTTAGCCTGGTCGTGCGCGCTGATCGTTCTCTTGATCGATCAACGAGTGACTTAGCTACTGGACTCCTAGAGACTGGCTCCCCTGGCGCGACTGTCGGCAATGGGAATAACGCCCAGGGCCGATGGTCTACTAAAGTCTCAAACCTTCACACACACATCATACACACGCATACAAACACAGACACGAGACACATAGATCGGGTTGGGCTTCTCGGCCTTCGGCGCGGACTCCGAGGAGGGGCTCCGAGCAGAGCCTGCTCTGGACTGGCAGCGCTGTGCAAACCAGGGCTGGCACACCTGGCGCCGTATGGACAGTACAGGGTCCCACCCTTGCCTTGGCCGGTGTAGGGGGCTGCCCTATCATCCATTCGAAAAATGCTCGATCGTGCTAGCAGCACCGGGTGGCTCCGGAACAGGGGGTTAGCTGCACGCTTCGGGTCGCCACGGCGTGGCCGCAGAGCCGCTCTGAACGGAATCAAGTCTCATCACGGATGAAGCGCCGGGGGGCGGTGGGGTGACCTCCCGTATCTATACGCTCACCAAACCATAAGCACACCATCACACAAAACTTTTCTAGCAACCATGAACGAGGACAAAGAAGATAAAGGTAACGTGCCAAAAATAAGCGAGGAGGTAGAAAGTAGAGAGATCCCTGTCTCTCCAAGCAGTTCCAGCAGGGAACTGGAAGAAACGCTCCTCCGCTCTCCTGGCGGGGTGTCCGGGGTGGAGCCGTACGGGTCCGTCGGGGACGTTGCTGCCGGGGGGAGCGACGGGGGGCGAACTTCGTCGGCTGCGAGTCTGGCCGGGCCCATGGACGTGTCCATGGGAGGGGCCGAGGACGAGGAGTCGCGAAGGAAGCGGAAGAGAGGAAGGAAAAGGAAGTGGAGAGCCCAGAAAAGGAGGCGAGAGAGGGAGGAGCTGAGGCAGCAGCGTCATCAGGGGGGTGTTGGTCCTCCAGAGGCGCAGGCTGCTTCGGCAGCGGCGACCCCGCAAGGCGGGGGGCCGCCGCAAATCCCCTTCGCCTCTGCGGCCGGTCGGGCTGCTTCTGAGCCGGGTGAACCCTCAGGGATCGTCAGGGCTGGGAAGCTGCCGGATCGGGCGGCCTGGCGGCAGGTGCGATGACGGCACCGTGAGGCGAGAGAAAAGGAAGTGAAGGCGATTGTCCTGCCGACGGGACCGCGCGAGGGCCGAGGTGTGGGGGAGGGGCCGAAAGGCTCTACCCCTGTGTCGCCCCCCGGGCGGTCGGCAGAGAAGCAGGAAAAAAGAGATCTGGGGCGCAGCCGGGCCCACAGGAACGGAAGCTGGACAGGCGGCCACCGACTCAGAGGGGACCATCAGGCTCTCCACGGTCGAGGCCGCCAAGCTGGCCCAAGTCAACTGGGGGCGCGTACGCGAAGCGCCCAAGACCGGAAAAAGAAACACCGCCGGAGAGGCGGGCCAAGAGGATTAGCCGCAGGTGTGCGCCGGCGGCCGGGGGGGAAGCGGCTAATGTGTCCCCACTCCTTCGGGGGCGGGGCGCGGTCGCGACCCCGGCTGCTGGGGCGGGCCCTGGCCCCTCGGGAACGTCAGGTCCGGCGGGTAGGAGGGAAATGCAGGTAGTCATCACCTCCAACAGGGGGGATGGCGTAGTCCTGACGGAAGAGGCGGAGCCAATAAGGAGGAGTTTGCTGGCGGGGATGTTGGACGCTATGACGGTATCCGACAGGGCGTTGCAGCTCCGCTTCCGCAACTCTGGGATAGTCGATCCGGGGTGGTTCTTGGTGACCGCCGAGGATGACGAGTCCCTGAGTTGGCTTCTCAACGGCTGGTCCGGGACGACGGTGGGGGAGATCGCCTTCAGCGCCGTAAGGGCAGGGGGCGCCCCATGGCCGGTCCGGATCAGCAGAGGAATCAGGTAAGTACCGTCCAATTGAAGACCGTCATGGCCTTCATCTCGAGGTCGAGGCGGTTTGGCGACGGAACCGAGGAAGAGTAGAGCATGGTTGCTGGGGTTGGCAAAAAGGGCCCATTGTGGCCTACTTGCTTGGCGTTGGCCTCCCCAACACTGCTACTACTACACACACACACACACATATATATATATATATATATATATATATATATATATATATATATATATATATATATATATATATATATATAACATATAAAAATTCAAACTGACCCTGGATATGGGTTCTAGGGGGCCTAGTTCGCGGTCATTTGAAGACATTTTTTCAAAAGTCAAAAGTCGGGATCTTCTCAATAGTGATTTTTTTTAAAAGAAAATTCACTAAAACTACGAGATTTATATTTTATTTAAATGAATTTCCTCATTTAACGTCTTCTAATTAAATACAAATGATAATTAAAGTGTTAAGCATCTATACATATTTACATTCATACTATTCTTACAAAATCGCCACAAAGGTAAAAGATTTCCGTCTACGAATTTACTAAACAGGTAATTTTGAGAAATATTAGTGATGTAAAAGGTGACTCATCAACATTACATCCCAACAATGCAAATAAGTAGGTACATATAATAATTAAAGTAATATGAAGGTTAAGAAGACTATGATGATAGCACAAGTATTTGATTTGATGACAAATCACTTGACCATATATCTAAAGTAATTATTCCCGCATTTCTAATAAGTCTAAAGCAAAATATATGGAAGTAAATAAATACTGATTACTGGTTATAAATGAATTTAAATATTTATACTAACTAAAGTATAACGCACAAAATTCAAAATAAGTTTTTTTGGCATACATGTGCGTGTGCGTTATGGTGCGAATTTTCATTAAAATATTTCAAATCATGAAAAAGCAAAAAACTCGTGTTAAAAGCAATTGGTATTTCGAAAATAATAAAGTTGACTTGATGAAATTTGGCACACATGTTGCCTATATAAAACACTTTAGTTACATACCCAAACTGAATTTTTTAGGTTGCTAAAAAATTATAATATGTTATCAAAATGTAACATTTCTTTTCAAAATCGGCGACCATATCGCACTTGCTGCGTCCGGAGTTTTACTACTGGTTATATAAAATATGGTTTGTCCATTTATCGATTTATTAACTGGGATTTTTTTCAAAATTATTTTGTTACATAAAAAATCTGGATGCAGCAATGCGTTATGGTAGCGAATATTTATGAAAATATTTCAAATCAAGAAAAAATTACAAAATAGCTTGTTTTGGAAATAGTTACAAATTTGTTTTAGGGGAAACTCTAAAGGTTTTTTTTCGGGTAAACCCGTTTGATTTGGTCGACTCAAGAACTCATCCAAGTGACTAACGAAGGCGAGATTATAAATTAGGCAGGCAACACCCGTTTTGTATATAGCTTAGATAAGTTCATTAGTCCCGATCGAACCAGTTTTTTTCTAAATAAATATTTACATTTTCTTCCGGAAAATGTTTGCATTTTTGTCATTTTGGTAAAATTCTGAACACAAGTCTCGTTATATAAGTCGATATAACGTCAAATTTTTGGTGTCATAAAAATATGGTATTTTTACGAATTATGGAAATTTGGGGAAAATGGTTACAAAAGTGAGGAATAGTAACATGATTAGTTGGTACCGTGTGGGCAACTGGAAAGAAATCATAATAATATGGTCAAAATTTTAAAAGTTATAGTTTAACAAGTGAAGATTGATAAGTACACTTTGAGAACCCAAATCACCACACCACATATTTCTAAGACCTGAAAATCGTTTCACTAACAAGGTTAGCGTAATCAGAGGATGAAATGACGCTAACCTTGTTAGTGAAACGATCGTCAGGAATTCAAAAAGATGTGATGTGGTGATTTGGGTTCTCCAAGTGTACTTATAATTTACAATAGTAGTAGTTAACAATATTATTTGGCAGCTATAAATAATACGGATGGGTTAATAGAAAATTGTATCTTATGCATACAAGCAACATAAAACTTATTTGTATGGTACAATGTTACAATTAGCGTCAAATACACTATTATAAACGTAAACTATAGAAAATTTAGTTACAGGCATTATTTTCTTCAGGAGACCAAAAAAGAGCGTCCCAAGTTTCGTTACAATAACTTTGTGATTTTCGAAGGCATAATATTTTTTCGATAGAAATATCCAGATTTTTAGGAAAATCTCGTCTGATTTCCTTGGCTAACGAACTCATAATTAACGAACTTATCGAAGCCATTTACTAAAGGAACATGTGTACCAAGCTTAATAAAATCAGTCCATTATTCTCTGAGTTATCGATAAGTACAATTTGGAGAACCCAATTCATCACAATACAGCTTTTTGACCCGACGATCATTTCGCTAACAAAGTTAGCGTCATCAAAGGGGATGAGTAAACTGCTCTTTGAGTTAGCGTATATATACAGGGCGTGCCATTTAAAACTCCATACGCCATTTTCTTCAAAACTACAAGAGATTTTTGAAAATTGTGCAAGGTTTTAGATTAAGGACGCGAAAGGCTTCAGCTTTGGTGAAAAAATATTTTTATTATGACACATGTAGATGGCGCTGCTGGGAGAAGAAACTTTTCGATCTTCAGATCATTGAAACAGTTTGCATTTGATAGAGAATTCAAATCCAAATAAATTTGTTTGTATTCAAAATTTTCATGAAATCAACTGCTTTTTAGTGAATTTTCGTAGAAAAAATTTACCAATGGGGAGATCCCGACTTTTGAATTTAAAAAAAAATTTTGCAAATGAACGCGAATTAGGACCCCTAGAACCCATATCCGGGGTCAGTTTATATATATATATATATATATATATATATATATATATATATATATATATATATATATATATATATATATATATATATATATATATATATATATATATATATATATATATATATATATATATATATATATATATATATATATATATATATATATCACACCGATAACTCAAAAAATAATGGGCCGATTTTGATAAAAATTGGCATGTACCTTTCTTTTGTAAATGGCTTGGATAAGTTCGTTAGTCAGGAAAATCGGACAAGGTTTTCCGGGAAAATTTTGAGTTTTCATTCCAAAAAAATTTTATCTGAAAAAATAAAAAAACTATGATAACCAAATTTGGTAGGTAGGTTTACGATACGAAAAGTAAACTACACAACAAAATTTAGATTTCTATATTACAAGGAAAAAAGTTATAATAATAAATAATAAAATTTTTATCTCAAAAAATAAAAAAGCTATGATAACCAAATTTGGTAGGTGGGTTTACTATATAAAAAGTAAACTATACACTAAAATTTAGATTTCTATGTTACAAGCAAAAAAAACTTATAATAAAATATTTTGTGCCAGATCATTTCTATGAAAATTCACTACCATAACGCACTTGCTGCGTCTTGAGGTTTTTATATATTTGTGGTTAAGTGTAACATTCCTTACCAGATAAAAAAAGTCCTGGACACTAGGTTCTTTAGAATAATTTACACAAATAAATGGATATATATATATATATATATATATATATATATATATATATATATATATATATATATATATATATATATATGCATCACACCGATAACTCAAAAACTAATGGACCAATTTTGATTAAATTTGGTGAATACCGTCCTTTTGCAAGTGACTTCGATAAATTGTTTATTTTCTTTCGAAAAAAAATTATATATCCGGAATTAACAAAGTAAGGGCAACCAAAGGGTACACGGGTTTATATCATTATAGGTAAGTTACCTACCAAAATTGCGTTTTTCTAATCACCAGCGACAGCCAATTATTTTCTTTAAATGGCTATAACTTTTTGTTCTTTTAACTTAGAGATCTAAATCTTTGCACATAGTTTACTTTTACTGAATTTTCGTAAAGAGGAGATCTAGATTTTTGAATTTTAAAATAATCTCTTCAAATGAGCGCGAACTAGGCCCCCTAGAACTGATATCCAGGGTCGGTTTGGATTTTTTAAGTATATATATATATATATATATATATATATATATATATATATATATATATATATATATATATATATATATATATATATATATATGCATCACACCGATAACTCAAAAACTAATGGACCAATTTTGATTAAATTTGGTGAATACCGTCCTTTTGCAAGTGACTTCGATAAATTGTTTGTTTTCTTTCGAAAAAAAATTATATCTCCGGAATTAACAAAGTAAGGGCAACCAAATGGTACACGGGTTTATATCATTATAGGTAAGTTACCTACCAAAATTTAGCTCTGTAGGTTAAAGGACAAAAAAGATACAGGCATTTAAAGAAAAATAAATTTGGGTTTTCCTCAAAACGTCAAAGTCACGATTTAAAACGTCAAAATTGGTAATATTTAGGCAATGAACCTGAGACCAAATACTTTATAATGACAATACAGGACACTCCGGCTGATTTGGTGTTTTAAGAGTATCAGCGCCCCTAGCGGATAGTACTGATGTTACGTCGTTCGAGAACGTGTAACACTAGCAATTGCTGCTGTTTAACTGTGTATAATTAAGTTTGAGTTGTGTTTTTTACAATAAATGTTAGTGGTTGGGTGTGTGCAATCTATAAGTGTTCTAATTATAACGTGCTAAATCTATCAAAGACATTTCATAGGTTTCCCCAAGGATGGCGAAACGTGAATATGATTTTTTGTGTTTTCTTGTGTTATCAGCGAATTTTTTTACAAATTCGCCTAATAATTAATATTAAACAATAACTATAATATGGACTGACGATAATTTTGTATTATAGATGCAAGAAAAGGGTACTGTTATCAAAAAGAACTGATTTGGATATAGTATTAGTAGATATGGGGGCACCTGGGACCATCCCCTCCACTTTTTCTACGCATGCGTGGGGACGTCACACGCATGCGCCTGATGTTGACATGAACCAGTGTTGACCTAATTCTGGCCGCGCAGACAGCCCGGAGGACCGTCTGGCTGTCCGAGCAAATGTATACACATTTCTCGGGGCTCATCCTCACAGCCTGTCGATTATCTACAGACAGAATAGCGTACACCTTCGTCTCGAATGCCGTGGTATATGCGCCCAGAGCATAACTCTCGCGCACCCCCAGGCTGTCGATGTATATTCCTGCCCCGGAGAATTGTTGATCCTCCAGCCGCGATCCGTTGGTAAAACAGACCAGGCTTGCGGGCTGGAATAAAACCTCATTTTCCCTCCACTGATCCCTACTGGGGATTCTGAGGGTATATGGCCTAGTCAACCTAATATCCTCTGCATTCTGTACCTTGATGGTGGAAATCGGAATTTCCTTTTCCACGTCCTTGGCGACTTTTGCATGTCCTATTATTGCTCCCTCTTCGCACCAGTTTCCAGAGTCTCGCATTCTAAGATGCGACGACATAGCCTCCCTTCTGATACAGATGGGAAGCGGTAGCAGCATCAGCAAGACCTCTAGCGCGGCTGATGGTGTCGTCCTCATAGCGCCTATGATACCCAGGATTGCCAGCCTTTGGTGTTTGGCCAGCTTCTGGATAGCAGTTTGGTTCACACCACACCACCAGACCAACGCCCCGCAGATGATTCTCGGCTTGACGATCGCAGTGTAAATCCAATGAAGGATCTGAGGATTAAGTCCCCAGTTCCTCCCTATCACTCGACTCACAGCTGCCAGAAGGTCGCTACTCCCTTCCTTACTAATCGTTCTATTTGCGACCCCCATGTTAGTTTAGAGTCCAGGACCACCCCCAGATTTTAGATCTCCCGCACTAAAGCTAAAGGTTTTCCAAACATCACGGGCGCCCTGAACCCCTCCATATTCCTCTTCTTGGTGAATAGGATCATCTCCGTCTTCGCTGGGTTTACGGAGAGTCCCAGCTCACCACACCACCTTTCAATTGTGCTACAGACAGCTTGCATGCACTCACAGACCGTGACGTATCGTTGAGCCGACACATCGTAAAGTCGACACTACAATAGAACGCCGATTCGACGGAGAATACCGCTTTTTTCAGTGTTTGTCTGGCCGACTTGCTCTAATATTGATCTCTGCTGCTCTTCATATTTAGTTACAAAACGTGACATATAAGCGAAATTGAAATAAAAATGCCAATTTATATGCACTCTTTATATGTTTAAGATGAGAACCTCGATGGTTCAAGGGTAAGAACGTGTGCCCTTGAACCGAAGGGTACTGGGTTCGATCCCAGGGTACTCCTTTCACTTTTTCAGTACAAACTGTAAAATTAACATCAACCGAGGTTCTGACATTGTATTTGAGCAAGTTGAATGTCTGCACGTTCCGACCTTCGGAGGGGACGTAAAGCCGTCGGTCCCGTGTCCATGCGATGTTGGTCCCGTTAAAGATCCCTACCCTCCTTACAGAAAGGCAGGGGTTCGGCAAAATTTCCAGGATAGTGAGGTGAAACTGCTCCCTGGCGTCGGTGATTGGCCATAATCGCGGAAATAGGCCGACGTAAAAGAAACAAAACAAACACACACGTCTATTTAAGATGGCTTACATAATAAAGTTATTTGTGTAAAAAAATATGTTGAGTTATTAGATACAAATAAACATACTTATGGGTAATTGATTGTTATATATGTAAATATGTATGAAACTCAATCCTGACTCACCATAATGAAAACGTTATTTTCTAATAAAAAAATCGATTAATACAAGATTTTATTCCATATTTTAATTACAAAAATGTGATTTAAAGTGAAGCCACATATTATTAAGCATTTATTTTCAAGAAAGTTATCTTTGATGGCATCTACTTTTTCACATTTTATAATGCATAGCTGCACGTATTTTTTACAAATGTATATAGGCAATGAAGAAAAAATCATTGGAGATTGAATATATGCTTTTAAAGTTATTTGTGTAAAAAAATTGTTGAGTTAGATATAAATAAATATACTTATGGATAAATCGTTGTTTTTGAAGAAGACATAAATAGTTGTAAGACTGAATTACAATGTCCACACTTAAAGAAACTACGAAGAATGACAGGCAGTTCTGTTATTGTCGTAAAAAAATCGAATGATATGTTTTATTCATTTTTTTCATTAAAACAATTTGATTTAAACAAAAACCAGATTTTCATAAACTTTCCATTTTCTTCTTTTATTGCCAAATATTTAAAAAAACTCGTCTTACATTATTTTTTAATGCTTTTATTGGCGGCAAATTTATTTTTCAAAATTTTTATGCCTTTTTTTAAAATAATGAACAAAATAAACAAGGAAAAAGCTGTCTTTTATATTATTTTCTAATGCTTATTTGTTGCAAATATATTTTTTAAAATTTATTATTGAGGGCGAAAGGGTTTAAAAATATTTCACTGCCATAAAAGAATAATATATATATATATATATATATATATATATATATATATATATATATATATATATATATATATATATATATGTATATATATATATATATATATATATATATATATATATATATATATATATATATATATATATATATAACAAAAATTTTAGATTTATATGAACACTCATTTCCATAGCGCACTTTGTCGCGTCCAGGGTTTTTATTATGAGTAGCAGAATGTTCGCCACATGATTGTACACTTATTTTCTTATGCTGGTTGCATTTTCGCGCATTCACTGTTTTTTAATACCTAGTAATACTTTAATTCTTTATAAACTCAGTGGGCAGTTCTCCCGACATATAACATTTCTCAATATGCACGTTTTTATAATTTTCATTGATAACAAATTAAATTGTCCGGTTATTAATACTAGACTGACAGTTAAATAAGGTTGGAACTGAAATGGTCTCAAAAACCATTTAAAATTTTAATTACAATTTGGACATATATTTACTATTTTAGTTTAGGTATGTGTTATGAACATTCGCTGCCATAACGCACTTGTTGCGGCCACATTTTTTGTTGTTATAGACAAACCTTATTAAGGCGACTTTTATTATTTTTTTCAAATATGTCAAATAAATGTGTGCTTTCGTAAAGGTGTGACTATATATGCATCAAGATTATTCAAGATTCCCACTTATTAACATTTGAAATATTTTTATAATTATATATATAATTTTTATACTCTTTACAACAAAGCAGTGGTTGTATGTAGATTTTTTTTATACTTTTATTTACTATTTACTCATTTTTTTCAATAAAACTCGCTACCATAAGTAACTTGCTGCATACAAGTTTTTATAAATATTTACTGTTTACCAACAGGCATTTTTTATGCAAATTTGTTTCCATTACGCATTTGCTTCGCCCACACTTTTTTCTTATTACGAATCAGCCTTTTATTAATTTTTCTCAAGTATCGGAATAAATGTGTGCTTTTCTGAAGGCTTCACTTTATATGTATCAAGATTTTTGAAGATGCTAGCTGAATGGGAAGGATTTAAGATTCGAAATGAATGAAAAACTTTTTTAATACTTTTATTTACTACCTATTTGATTACCAATTTTTTTAATTAATACTCGCTACCACAACAAATTCGCTAACAAAAGGCACTTGCTGCGTCAACACTATTTTATGATTGCAAATGGATAACTCTTATTAGGTGCCTTTAATTATTATTTTTTTCAAATATCATAAAAGATCTGTTAGTTTGACTATTTAGGTTTGCTTAAAATGGTCTTATAAATTCAAAACAAGGGTTATTTTAAGTTAATCATAGGTATACTACATCAACATGCAAATGTGTTAAGCAAATTGCCTATTGCATAAACTTATGTAGAATTACAGTCGACCAATAAATTAGTGCACGTCCGCCTAAATGGATTGGTGTATGCAGGGGTTGCAAACATGTAGGCGCTGTCGGTCGAACGACACGCACTCCTCACAGACGACGCCGAGGAATTTGCCGGTGACTAAGACCAGCCCATCAGCGTAGGCCTGGGCGTAGAAGCCGTTCTTGGAGAACTGCTCCATGAGGCCGTCCGATGACCAGACAACATAGATGAGGCGAAAGGCAGCTGCCCTAAGGACAGCCGCCCGTCACCCCAACGTCCAGCCCCCGGCCTCTCAAGGTCAGCGAGACTCTCCTATCCTCCAGCATGATCGCCACCCAACTTATTAGGGACTAGGCGATCCCCTGCAGGGCGGCACAGACCGTATCCGTCGTTGCCCTATCAGAGGCCCCCCTCCACATCTAAGAACACAGCTAATGTGCTCTCCCCGTAGTGTAGGGCCCTTTCCATCTTTGGCGTCGCAGCGTGGAGCGCCGTCTCCGTCGTTTCCCTCCGCTGGTTATATCTATGTTATAGCTTTTATTGAAGAAAAAAATTACGTCAACAATAATATAATTTTATACAATGTGATTTTTTGGAATCCACCAATTGTGTGATTTGCCGAGACCCAACCATTTCACAAACAAATTATCACCTGTCCTCCTAAGAATTTTTTCAACCAAATGTACATCAAGGTATTTTACTTTCTGTAGTTCCTCTTCATAAAATCCTCCTTTTATGGGCTGCTGTTTTCCATATTCCAGGTAGTGCATACGAGTGTTAGTTTGTTTATTCTGCATAATGTGGAAAATTTCATTCGACCAATTCGGCGTATAACCTTTAGCCAACATTTCTCAATGTTTGTTGATGCGGACATAGTCGCCAACATGAAATTTCTGCTTCATCGGATCAGCGAACTTCATATGACTAAACGCTGATTTTAAACTAGGTTTTTCGTGCTTCTTCTACACAGCAGCAGGTTTCATTCCAATGGTTCTATGTACCCGGTTGTTACATTGCGAAACAATTTTGGGAAGTAAATCTAGCCACTTCTAGTTTCCTTGCATGCTGAATTCTTTCCACATCATAGTTTTTAATGTTCTACTAACGCGTTCATATATGCTAGCTTTCAGATTTGAATAGGTGTTGTAATGGTTTATTTTGAATTCGTTCATTAGAGCCTTGAAATCTGAATTCATATATACTTTCCGAGGCCTGTCTGCCAATTTTTGGGTGCATTTTTTAATGATTGTAGAATTTTGTTCATAACTTTTGATACTTCTTTAGCCGTTTTACTTTTTAAAGGTTCCGCCCAGGCACTTTTGAGAGGACATCGTAAAGTTATTTTAATATGGAAAATCTTAGTCATAGTATTTTCCCCATAGTTAAAATGCATGCTGTCACCAGACTTTATTTTCCTACCAACCAGTTTATCTGCAGATATTTGTTCTCAATTAAAAAGATTATCATTCCAGATGCTGTTCTTATATTAAGTTTATCTATTTCTGCAGCAAACATAAATATTTTTGTTTGCGTTAAATTAGGTGCTAGAAAGATTGTGTTATGACATGATTTTTTGCCTAAATATGTTAATATTATTGTTAGAGACAGTTTTTTCTTTAGCTTATCTACATCGTTATAAATTTTTCTTGAACTTATCCAAAGTCATAGTCGCACTAGTAATGCACAATAAAAATGATGTTTATTTATACAATTATATATTTCTCCCTCAACTCTTCAATTACTGAAACAATCTCATTATCATTGTCGTTATTACCAGCATTCCTAGATGCAAGAAGGCGTCTCAATCTATCAACTAACTCGTTAGGCTCATCCCAGTAAAGACTTCTCATTCCACGTCATAAGTCCCTGTCCTGTGTGCGTTCTTGTAGGAAACGTAAAAGTAGGTTGTGAACCAGAGTGGGGACGTTTCGCATTTGGCTGAATTACAGTCCCATACTTTCTGCATTTATTACCGGCAATTTGCTCATTTGGATTATAGTTCCTGCAACACACACACACACACACACACACATATATATATATATATATATATATATATATATATATATATATATATATATATATATATATATATATATATATATATTTATGGTGATTCGCCGGCAGAGCACGTTTCGCATCATTTTGCTTAAATAGAACACCCTATATATTTATAAATTTTTTGATTCATTATCAATTAACATTTCCGGCAACACTTCCCTTTCTATTTTTCGATGCGACATTGTCGAGTTGTTCTAGAAAATGTGAAAATTTTGGCCAAAACAAAGTCAAACAAATTTATTGGTTGTATTTGTGTGAGTACCATTAGGAATGAAGATGAAAAATTTTGCCATTATGTAGCTGACAGTTGTAATTTGAGGATACATTGGCCAAATATTGTGCATATCAAACAGACTGTTCATCACACAATTTTCAAATTGATGAAACTCGAATAGCATTTTTTCTTTTATTTGAAATGGGACCACCTGTATTTCATCTGATAACTCAATGTGCATGTTCAAAATATGAGAGGAGCATATTAATGATGTTTACCGCTTAGGACGGACGGATAAGTGCCCAATAAAGATTGAATTAGTTTCCTTCCAGACAAAGAAACAGATTTTCAAGAAGCGCTGTAAATTGAAGGGGTCCAGCGTATTTTTTAGCGACGATCTGAACGAGAGGCAGCGAGAGGAGCAGCAGATTCTTCGCCAGTATTTGAGACAGATGAGAGAGAGGTCGACTGTGAAGTGTTACATCCGGGGAAATAAATTGGTTAAAAACGGTACATACTACTCGCTAGAACAACTAGAGACACAAGAATATCATGGCGAAACATGCGGTGTCCCGAGGCTAAACAATAGCGCCCCTGCAACACCATCTTCAACTCTCGATACCCGAGATATATTGGAGACTGCTCAAGAGAAATCCACAACCAGTAATAAGTTCGAGAGTAGAGTCAGGGAACCAGAAGACATACTGGGATCGTTAGACGGACTAAGAAAGGTGCCCCAGTCGGTTAAGTACTCTTCTCCAAAGACTGCATTACCAAAGAATAAGGTCAAGTCAGATAGGGTAAATGAAGGAACCAGGGACAGATTGAAGACGAGATCGCAGAAGTAGCCTCCTTGGGGCCAGGACGAGTGCAGGAATGGACCAAAAAAATTCGTGAATTTGGTGGAATTGTACTGCGGGAAAGGGACTGGGTAGTGTTATACGGGTGGAACCACATTTATTGTTTTTGTTTCATCATTTTATACTGTGATAGTTACTTATGCATGTGTTTTAGATAAGTTTGATTTTAAATGGTGTTTATATTTTAACATAGGTTTGTATTATTCATGGATTTTATAGATTGATAACTGCCATTGCTGGTATACATGCACGTAGATTGATAACTGCCATTTATTGTATACACTTTTAGAAACATGAATTTCACGGAGATTTCTGATGGTGCTCCTTCCAAAACGAGGGTTGCTGAGGATAGCACTCAGTGTAAAAATTTCCTAGTCTCTGGTCACGGTATTGGCTTTAGGATTTTTCACATGAATATTAGAAGTCTGGCAAAAAATTTTGACGAGCTAAGAGTTTTGCTTGCTGATTTGGGATGCGATTTTCATGTGGTGGTATTGAGTGAAACATGGCAGGTTGCGGATATAAGTTTGTTTTCTTTAGATGGGTATAAGTTGTTTTATAGTGGAGGACATTTCAACCAGAATGACGGGGTTGTTGTTTATGTTAAATGCGACTTAGCCTGCTCACACAATTTAGTGAAATTGGAGCAGTCAACTGACATTGAAGTCATGCCTAAATACAACAGGACGAAAATTTTATTGACGGCTGCTTACCGATCTCCTGCTACTGGTGCGGCTATACTTAATGAAGAACTACAAAAGTATTTGCAAACAGTTAAAAGGAGGTGGCAGATACATTTATTTTTGGGTGACCTTAATTTGGATATATTTGCAAATGATGGGAATGTCCATCACTACCTGGATATTTTTTCCTCGGGGGGTTACCTTTCATTGATTGATGAGACGACAAGGAGCTGCAGATACTCGAATACCTGCATCGATCACATGTTTATAAAATCAAATATTCGTCAGATGGAATATGTGCCGGTTGTATTAAAGTCAGGTATAACGGATCATTTCTCAACGATATTGCAAATACAATTTCCTGTGTATGAGTCGGAGGGTGATGAAATGAATTATAAGTATCATTTGGATGTTAAGAGATTGAAGAGAAGGTTGCGGTATCAAAGATGGACACATGTTTATAACTGTGGGGATATCGAGGAAGCAGCTGAGATTTTCATGGAAAGTTTTCAAAAGATCATCGCTGAGTCCACAAGACGGTATATACCCAAAAAAAGGGGAAAACAGAGTGGATTACCAGTGGTACAATATGATCGGTACAAACAAAGCATAGATTGTATAGGGAAGTGCAAAAGGATCCTGACAATGCTGTGTTGTTTGATGAGTATAAAAGATACCGAAATAAACTCAACGATTTAATTAGGACAACCAAGAGGAAATTCTATGGAGATTTGATAAGCAAGGCAGGAGACAGCTCCAAATGTCTATGGACAACAATTAACAGGATGAATAATGGACACAGAAACAAGAACATAGAGAGCATAAAAACCAAGGAAGGCAGGCTCCTGCAAGATCATCTTAGTATGGCGGACTATTTTAATGATTACTTTTCCTAAATTGGTAAAAACCTTGCTGAAAGCATAAAGAGCTCTAGAAATTTTAAAGACACACGGTTTTCACGTTCGATGGCTCTGTTTCCCACAGATGAATATGAGGTTAAGAGGATGATACTGCCCCTAAAGAACAAGAGAGCTCCTGGGCATGATGGTATACGTTCAGAGGTCCTTAAAGAGGTTGTGGATCTAATCCTGACCCCACTTGTCTTTATATATAATAGATGTATTGAGGAGGCAACGTTTCCCAGGGTTTTCAAATTCGGCGTTGTGAAACCTTTTTATAAAGGCGAAGATTGCCTAGATGTGACGAATTATAGGCCGATTTCTTTGATTTCCAATGTTGCAAAGGTTTTGGAGATGATACTGAAAGAGCGACTAAACAGTTACCTGCGGAAATATAATCTCTTGTCTGATAAGCAATATGGTTTTTGTGGAAAAAAATCAACTCAGGATGCTGTAAACGATCTAACCTCCAGCATATATGATAGTCTTGACAAAGGCAATCATCCGTCATTATGCGTTTTTATAGATTTAAAAAAAGCCTTTGACACTGTCAGCCATGTGAAACTGCTGGAGGTTCTGGAAAGTATTGGCGTAAGAGGTAAACAACATAAATAGTTTAAGAGCTATATGACTGACAGATTTCAAGTAGTCAAGATAAAAGAGACAGTGAGTAGCCCTCAAAGAGTGGAGTTCGGTGTTCCTCAGGGAACAATTTTGGGTCCCTTGCTTTTTAAAATATATATATATATATATATATATATATATATATATATATATATATATATATATATATATATATATATATATATATATATATATATATATATATATATATTAATGACCTCTTTAAATTACGCTGTATGGACAAAGTAGTAGGGTACGCGGATGATACTGGTATTTTCTATACGGCAGGCAGTTGGTGTTCTCTAAAAAAACTAGTTGAGAGGGATCTTGAAGTGATTATGGCATGGTTTTCTGATAGATGGTTGACCGTGAACGTTTCAAAAACCGTGTTTATCCCTTTCTCATCTTACGTCCGCTGTTTGCCCTCTTATGATGCAATCACATTTTACTAGATATAGCACACACTCTTTTAAAATGCAAAAGGTGAGGAAGGCAGTTGCGTAGAGATCGTTTGCTTACCTATGTGTAAGGGTTTATAATTCGGTGCCTCCTGAAATAAGAGAACACACTTCTTTGAATTTATTTAAGAAGCGATTAAAGAGCTGGATTTTTCATACCCCTAGAAGTGTCATTCACTCTTTGTTTAGAAGAAATTGACAACAAGGGGACAAGTGCGCGCTGGTTCCAGCATGAGTCGGTGGTTTTGTGTGTGTGCGGGCGTGTGTGCGCCTGGAGGTGTGTGTGGTTGGTAGCGTGAGTGTCGGTGTTTCTCTGCTTCTTTGTTTTTTTTTTTTGAGTGGAGAGAGAGCAGTGTGTTTAAACTGGGGACGGGCAGGTCGGAGTGGATATCGGTATTGAGTCATGTATACTGTGATTGGAGACTGGAAACTTTGGTTTTTTTAGATGTTGGTATTTTAAAGTGCATATATGCTTTTTTGTTTTTGTGTAGCAGATGCGTTACGATGTTTTTAATTAATGACTTCTTTGGAGGGAAGCATATGGTAGAAATGATAAAAAATGTGTTTTTTGTGTAGTTTTGTTTTTGCTATACTGCCAACAAGTCTTTGACTTAGGCAGTTTTTTTTCTCTCCATTTGTTGCGGCAGATTTTTTGTTTGTTTGTGTAAAGTGTGCATTATTGTATTCAACTATACTGTAACAAGTCTTTGACTTAGGCAGTTTTTTTTCTCTACATTTATTGGGGGAGATATTTTTTTGTGTGTGAATGTTTCATTATTGTATGTTTACTTGTATTTTCTCTATGGAGGGAAACCTTCTCAATAAATGTATTATTATTATTATTATTATATTCCCTATGATTTTCGTAAGTAATGTTCTATGCCTAAAATTAATATTTTCACAATTATTCTTACTTTTTAGTGAATTTTCTTTAAAAATAAATCATTATTGAGGAGATCGCGACTTTTGAATTTTGAAAAAATTTCTTCAAATGAGCGAGTTTGGATAGTGCCCTTTTGGCACTTCAAAACAAAAAAACTTTATTTCGAAATTACAACAAGTTTAATTATAATTTTAAAACAAAGGAGAAATACACGATGTTTAATGTTGAAACACTCTTAATAAATTCTAACATAATATCGTATCTTACTTGTATATATAAAGTCGAATATGCTTAGCTTACATTATAAAATAAAACAACTTAAACTAAATAATTATGTTGACTATGATTAATCAGCGGTTTTGGTGTTTCCGCGTTCAACGACTGCTTCGATCCTATTACTATACTAACACGAGATATCATTACAGCATTATACAGGGTGCTGTAACTCCTCCCTTGCCAGATGAGATTTAGGGTACCTAAATCTTGAAATTGATGTCCTCCAGGGGAACTTCGTGGGTCTTCTTAAGTTCATTGATCAGTTTGGACTCGGCTACGGAACTGGTTATTCTGCCTTTAAATTTCGACAAACAGAAACATGCTACTGTTAATAAAAGAACACAAACAGTTAAAGTAAAAACACTTATCGAAGTATGAATTACAGGAACACTTATTGTTTGTAGTAATTCCTTCTGATGTTGTAGTTGGGATTTCACTAAATTCAATTCATCTAAATTTATAGATTCTAGACGTAAAGGCACAATGTTAAGTTTTGAGTTCATAGACAGTTCACTAGATTTAAGTTCGGGTAACGGCACATAGAAAAGTTTTTTAATTTCAGATTGATGAGAACTTACGGTTTGTCCTTTGATTTTTACCTCACAGCCTTCTTCTATTTTTACAAGATAACTACCATCTATGGCCATGATTTTACGGTCATCGCTGCATCTGTAGTTGACTATATTTTCTACTGGAGAGATGATAATCCATTTACTTTCGCTGATCTTCTGAATCTTCACATCTTCTATTAAAATTTGGTGATGCTCACAATTGTTATACTGGGTGGAGAACTTTATTAATTGTATTTCACAAGGGCTGTTTGGACTGATGTGATTCATTGTTTGAGCTTGACACAGGAATTCAGTTGGTCGGACTTCTCGACATGGTCCATCATGGAGTTTGTAATTTTCATCATTCAAGGAAAGGTATTTTGAATGGGGAATTAATGTTAGGAATGTGTGGGTCAAACTATTACGAATGGGAAAGGCATATAAATGATAGTAATCGTAATATGCTGACTCAACCAAAGGTACATCTAAAATAAATGTTAACTGAGTGGTTTTGTAATAGCTTTTAATAGTAATTATTTCTTCATAAAGGGCCATATTATCTATATTTACCTTATATGGCAAATTTACTTTATGTCTCTGAATTTTATTAAGCTCTATCAATAAATCATCTGTTTCTAAAATAGAGGGATGCATTGTCTTTAATTTAGCAAACGTTATTGCATTAACTAAAGTCTCCAAAATATTTTTAATTCCCGTTATTTCGGTAATTAACTGAACAAAGAGCATTTGAGCTATAATTACTATGTCCATGTAATCCTGTCTTAAGTCTTCAGCTTCAAAATTTTTCGTTAGAAATTCAATACGGTCTGCTATCTTTTTTTGATTGTTAGTCAAAATGTAAACTGTTTGATTAAATTTGGTAATAGCGGTTTCTGTTAGTGACATTTGATTTTTTTGAATTATTTCTAATTTATTTTGGTTGCTAGTTAGCTCTAAAATTGTTGAGTCATAACGTTTAGCATCATTATCATCTAAATTTCCTGTGATTGACTTAATTACTGTTCCGAGTCCGTTTATCAAACCTCTCTTTTTTCGATTTAAACTTAATGGTATAATTTGTTTGAAAATTTTGTTAGTTTCACTTATTTCATGGAATAACACATTTTGAGAGTTTCGTAGTTCTTCATAATAGGATTCATTATAAGGGGAGTTTTGTATAGAGATGTTCAGGTGATAGGATGTGTTTTGTAAAAAGTTAAAGTCTTGTAAAAGTGGTTGTAGTTCAATCGTTCTAATCAATGTCCATTTATCGATTGCGTTTTGCATAGTTCCTATTTTTAGGGGTAGCAGTCCAGGGTTGTCATTCAGTCTGTTAAACTCTACCTGTCCAAGGACATGGGTGAGGAAGAGGATTGACCTGAAACATTAGGTCGTTTTAGATTTCGTAGATGTCGTTTAGCTATTTGTTTATTTTTTCTAATTAATGCAACATTTTTATCTGTAACTTTTATCAATTCAAATGGACCTTCGAATTTTGGATTATTTTTATTTCGTTTATCTACTTTAGTATAGACATGTGTTTCCTTATTAAATAAAGCGGTATCATCTTTGAAATTTCTGCCGGACACAACTCTTAATTTATTTTTTTCTAAATTCTCTTTAATTTTTTCGTACATTAAATTTAGTTTATTTTTATGTTGTAATAGGTACTCTTGCAAGAGTTTTTGTTGATCGTTTATATCATACACATCTTTACTAGCAGTATGACCTAAGACAATATCAAAAGGGGTAAAATTTGTGGCTGAATGAATAGAATGATTGTATGCCATAATCGCATAACACATAATTTTTGTTATCGGGTCTTTTGGATAAATTTGACGTAATAAGCGTATGTGTTCTAATAAAGTTGAATGCAAGCGTTCTATGAGACCGTTAGAATTTGGATTTCTGGGGGTGGTGAAATGAACTTTTATCTTGTGCAAATTAAATAATTGTTTAACAGTTTCTGAGCATAGCTCTGAACCATTGTCACTTACTATTTTCTCGGGTGTTCCGTAGTAAGAAAAATACTGAATTAAAGCATTACAGGTTTCGATTGGATTTTTACTACTAATAGCTACTGTTTGTCCTAATTTGAAAAATGAATCAATTAAAGTTAGATATATTTGATTTTCAATTATAAATGTATCTATATGTAAAATTTGGAAAGGTTTACTTGGAGTTTCTGTAAGCATTAAAGGTATATTAGGTGGGTTACGGTCATATTTTGCTCTTTTACATATTTCACAATTATTTATAAACTCAGTAACTTTTTCTTTCATGTGTGAAAAATAATATTTATTAGCTATTTCTTTAAGTGTCTCATTAATACCACGATGATTAGTTTTAGAGGTGTGATAACTTTGTATTACTTCTTGAATATCAGCTGTGTCGGCCAAAGGAATTCTACGTTTCGGACAGCTTATTATTTCAGGGCCATTATCATTAAATAGTTCAGTGTAAATATTACTAAAGTCCTTATATAATTGATCGGTTTCAAAATTAAAATAATAACGTTTATTTGAAACGGTATAATCTCGTAAAAATTTTACAATATGGTCTTTATTATTTTGTCGAGGAATTTGCACTAAGTATTTAGTTTGATTATAAATTTTTACCTGTTTTACTGGTCTGGGATTATAATTTACTGGGGAAATATAATATTGATTCGGTTGTTTTTCTATGGGATTTTCAGATATTTGTATACTTTTTTTCGGTTCAACATTTACTTGAGAATGATCACTTTCGTCCGAGTTTTCATTTGGTTTTTGTGCGAGTAAATTACGTCTTAGTTCACTTAAAGGGATATCTTCTGAATTTGGACTATTAGGAATTTCGATTGGGATAAAAGGCATTTCCGGTGGAGTCATAGGTGGTATATATTCATTTGTCGGCTGTGGTAATATCATACTTAAAGGAGGTGTATTTAGTTCACGGTCAAAGTCCTGTAAACGTCTCTCATTACTGTCTACATTATTAAACGTAGATGAAATCTCATCATCTAGAGCATTTACCTGAATGCGAGATAATGCGTCAGCGTTTGTATTATATTTTCCTTTTTTATATATAATTTCATAGTCGTACTCTTCCAATTTTAGTCTCCACCTAGTTAATTTTGAATTTGGTTCTTTTAATTTCATTAACCAAACTAATGGTCTATGATCGGTGTAAATGTAAAATTTACGTCCGTATAAATATGGCCTAAAATATTTAGTCGCCCAAACTATAGCTAAAAGCTCTTTTTCTATAGTCGAATATATTTGTTCACTATTATTTAGGGTGCGAGATGCATAACTTATTGGTTTATCACTACCTAAAGGTCCTTGCGATAACACTGCCCCTAAAGCTAAATTTGAAGCGTCTGTCGTTAAAATAAAAGGTTTTGTAAAGTCGGGATATTGTAAAATAGGGTCATTCATCAAAATGTTTTTACAAGTTTCAAAAGACTCAAGGAAATCTTTGTCATGATTTATATTGGCATTTTTCTTAAGGCATTTAGTTAGTGGTTTGGTCAATTTTCCAAAATCGCGTATAAATTTTCGATAATAACCTACAAGACCTAAAAAGCCTTTGATTTCTTTACGGGTCTTGGGAAGTGGATACTGTTTTATGGCCTTAATCTTATCTGGATTAGGTTTCACCCCCCGATCTGTGATTATATGCCCAAGATACATTACTTCCTTCTTTAGAAATTCGCTTTTATCGAGCTGAATTTTTAGGTTGGCCTGTCTTAATCTTTCAAATACGTCTTTTAGTCTTTCAATATGTTCCTGAAGGGAAGTTGAAAATACTATGATGTCATCTAGATAGGAAAAACATTTTTCGTTTTGTATACCCCTCAGAATATTTTGCATTAGGCGCTCAAAACAGGGTGGCCCATTGATTACTCCAAAAGGGAGGCGCATATATTCAAAATGGCCGACCGGAGTGGAAAAGGCAGTTTTTTCAATGTCTTCTGGTGCCATTTCAATTTGATGGTAACCAGAAGCTAAATCAAGAGTGGTGTAATATTGGCTTCGTCCAAGTTTGTCTAAGATGTCGGAAATATTAGGAAGAGGATATTTGTCCGGGATAGTTTTGGCATTTAATTTACGATAATCTATTACCATACGAAATTTTTGTTTACCACTGCTGTCCTTTTTTTTGGAATCACTAATACAGGGCTGGACCATGGGGAACAGGATGGTCGAATTATACCTTGTTTTAGTAAGTCGTCTACTTGTCGTTTAACTTCTTGTTGTTGAGCATGGGGTAAGCGATACGGTCTTACATAAACTGGATCTGGGTCAGATAATCTAATATGATGTTTTATTTGATGTGAAAATGTGAGAGGGACTCCTTCACAATAAAATATATCTTTATATTCCCTACATAAAGCTTCAATTGCTGTTTTATCTTCAATATTTAAATGATCAAGTCTAAGTTTTTCTAATTTTTGGTTTTGAAGATATTCTAATTCTATCCCTGAGAAATCTACGTCCATGTGTTCGTCAATGTGTTCAGTGAAATTTAATTCTGTTTCCGTAATTGGGTCAAGTTTCAATGGCGAGTTTAATATTACTTGTACATGTTTATCTGTACTATTCAAGACACTCACATATGAAAAACCCTGATCTACGTTAACTAATGACTCTGGTATTTCTACTCCAGGTCGCAATGTTAATTTCGATAAAACTCCAGTATTTGTGGAAAAAGAAACTGGAATTTTACTAATTTTCTCTGTTCTTGCTTCTATTTCAATTTTAAAATTTTGATACGTTCTTTTATAGGTATTATGTTGTTCAGACGGCAAATAAAGTGGAATTACTGCTTTATCTGTAATTAATTTTCTATTTTTAAAATCTATTCTGGCTCCTAACCTTTGTAACAAGTCAGAGCCAATCAGACCATGATATATTAAAAATGTAAAATTTATATTTTGCTTTTCCTGTGTTAAACATTAATGGTAAGGGAATTTTTGCAATTTCGTTATGTGTACTTCTCTGATGGACGGATTTGATTTGAAAATATTCATTTTCTATAAATTTTTTGTAATAAGTATAAGCTAAAGATGGGCACAATAAAGATTTCGTACTACCACTGTCCAACATAAATTTTAAATTTATACCAGGCACGATTACATAGGGTAGTTTTGGGCAATTATCTAAATTAACCTGTATTATCTGTTCTGATCTAAATTCAGGCTCGAATGAAAATTTTCTTTATGTTCGGTATAATCATTAAAATTATCTCTAGGTTCATAATAATTTTCAGGGTAAGGTTCTGAAAAGTTATCAGGTTCATAATATTCAGAATTTGTTTCATTATATTCATAATTTCCTTGACTAAAATTTGTGTCGTTGTAGTCATTGTTTTGTATAGGTCTGTCAGATTGTACTTCGTGATGATAAAGTTCCTCACTCGTATATCGTCTGTTTTGTGTATTAGGTATGGTATTTGACGGTCTATGATTTCTGGTCGACGTTTCTATAGGGGTAGGCTTGTAAGTCGGAACAAAATTAGGGTTGGGTCGGAAAACATTTCTATTAGAATTTCTTGCGAAATTTTGTGAAGCAGGTTGATAATGAGGTCTCTGTTGTTGAATGTTTTGTTTTCTCTCAAAAGGATTTAGTTGCGGAAAATTATTTCTCGAAAATTGTGAATTAGATGGTATTTGATTAAATGGTTGATTACTAGAAAATGGTTTATGAAAATTACCTAGATTTTGAGAAGTAAAACTATTTTGGAATGGTTTATTTTGGAAATGGTTACTATTACTGTTTTTATTAGGTGTGTTAGTATGCATATATTTCATTTGTTTTTCGCCATATTGGAAATTTTCTTCCTCTACGACTAATGCCATAGCTTGCTCCAAATGTATCGGTTTTTGTAATCTAATTGCAAGTCCTAATTGTCCGTGCAGTCCATGTAAAAAGGTCTGCAAGGCCATTTTGTCATAAATTTCATTTTTTACTAAACGAATATTGTTATCATCTATAGTTAATCTTAATTTACTTTGTAGCAAACTTCTAGCAGCTTGTATTCTCATACCAAATTGATATGGCGTTTCATTTTGATTAGGTTTAAGTAACATTAAGTCTCTAGCTAAACAATCTTCATCTCTCTGGTCTGAAAAATATTGTTGTAAGAGAAGTTTTATTCTGGGCCAATTTGTGGCATCTTCTCTACTAGCTATTAAAGATTTTGCTCTTCCCTCTAGTTTATTAACTATTATTCTAAGTATCCAATTATTACGGTCATTATTTAAATTTTGTGTATCAACAAAAGATGATAAGAAATTTTCACAAGCTCCAATAAATAATGCCAAAGTGGCTTGATCCCCGTCATAACTGGGAATTGCATTGATATGATAAGATTCAATTTTGGTTTGTGCAGCAACGTTTTGTTCAGTCATTTTAATTATTTTTTTTCTAACGTAAAATTATTTTCTAAATTTAACACAAATTTGGCTGGTTTAATAATATTTTGTCTAGAAATGTCCTTAAATTTTTTATCTGAGTCAGACATACACAATTATAAAATTTATGGGATAAATATATATAAAGGATAATGAAAATTACTCACAATAATTTTTCCATATGCTTAATTATGAAGTCGGCAATGTTGTCCTTCTTCGCTGACGATTTTTGGTAACTTCTATCTATACTTGACTTGGCCCTTCGAGGTTGGCGATGATGTCCTTCCTTTTGTGGCTGTGTTGTCTTCTGCTAGTGGTGGCTTCTGCTGTTGAGGTTGGCGATGATGTCCTTCCTCGTTGACGATGTTTGTCACTTTAAATTTTGTAGGTTACAGGTTTTTAACGATAAAAATCGACGTGTACCTTTGCGATTTTTGTCAAAAATACACTTAAACCTATACTAACGACTGCGCCAGTTTGGATAGTGCCCTTTTGGCACTTCAAAACAAAAAAAACTTTATTTCGAAATTACAACAAGTTTAATTATAATTTTAAAACAAAGGAGAAATACACGATGTTTAATGTTGAAACACTCGTAATAAATTCTAACATAATATCGTATCTTACTTGTATATATAAAGTCGAATATGCTTAGCTTACATTATAAAATAAAACAACTTAAACTAAATAATTATGTTAACTATGATTAATCAGCGGTTTCGGTGTTTCCGCGTTCAACGACTGTTTCGATCCTATTACTATACTAACACGAGATATCATTACAGCATTATACAGGGTGCTGTAACTAGCGCTATTTGGGACTCCTGGAACCAAATCCGAGGTCGGTTTCAGACTTGATATGTTTGATAAAATTTTGTGAGTACCTTCCTTTTGCAAGTGGCTTGGATAAGTTCGTTAGCCAGGAAAATCGGACTAGTTTTTCCCGTAAAATTTTGCGTTTTCTTTCGGACAATTTTTATATCTCCGGAAATAACAAACTTAGGACAACCATATTGGGTGCGAGGGTTTATATCATAAAAAGAAAACCATGCACCAAATTTTGAACCTCTACGTTAAAATAAAAAAAAAGTTATAAGCTTTTTAGTTTTTATTCTTAAAACGTCAAAAAAGTCGGGATTCAAAACTTCAAAATTGGCATGTTCTAAATAAAGAATCTACATGAACGGCAGCATAAATGTCGTAAGAAATTAAAAAGTCTTAAGTTTCAGCTGCAATCTTCATTTTTGTTTATTTTATTAAATTATTTGCAGAAATTAATTTAAAAGAGACCCTTTATGTGATGCTTTGATAGCAGTTTCAGTTTTAAGCAATCAGATTACGCTTGTTATTTAGTGTTTTTTTTCAATTTGGCAAAATGGAAGTTTTTTATGGAGAAACGGTGTTGGTAAGTTGTTTCTCCTTTCTATGGACTTCTGTAAGGTGAGTTTTTTACAGTTTGCATTTCTAGCTCCGTTGTAGCGTGTTTACCTTGCACCAAAGAGGTTGTATATGTTAGAGGGAACAAAGCCGAGTTTGCAGCCTGTCGATTTCCCACTCCTGTCACCGTCCAATCACAAACAAAATTTTGAATAACGCGCTAATGTGTTTTGTTTTGATTCGTTCCCCCAACCGCGCTTGAAGTTATTGTCAGCTGTCAACAAGTATTTGAAGTGTTTGTTGATTTGCGATTAGAGGTTATCTTGTGTGTTTTGCCGTTTTTTAGCAGTGTTTTAAGAGTGTAAAAGTTAAAAAATGCCAAGGTGTATTGTGAAGAACTGTATGTACAATAAAAGTGCCAATTATGAAAAGGATAAAGCAACTGTGCATTTATTTCGGTAAGTTGTTTACATGTCTTCTGTTTCCTTGTTTGGCGCCAAATGTTTATTGGTTTTCACAGGTCCGTATTTACACATTGTATTGCTTTTGTTAAATCTTTAGCATTTATTATTGTCAATTGTGTTTTTTCAAGAAATAAAATCTTAATAATGCATTATTTATTGAATATTTGTAATGAAATTAGGCATTTTGTTTGGCAATTATTATTTGAATTAGATGTATTTACCTATGTAGTTCCAGTAGAAGCAGAAAAAAAGTAGAATAGTTTTGTTTTATCTATTACTGCATCTTTCTAGAGGTTCAGTCACTGATAAAGTAGATAATTTGAGATATTATTTTCAGATTTCCCAAAGCTGGTGAAAGATACGAGGCTTGGAAACGAGCATTAAATTTAAGCGATGAAGATATTTTTATGAACTCAAATGTGTGCAATTTACATTTTACCGAGGAATCTTATGATTTAGAAAAATCACCTTTTGCAGTATACTTAAAAAAAAGTTCTATACCTGTATTGGTAAGTACTGAATCAAGGTTATTAATTTATGTAACTATTAGTGATATATATATATATATATATATATATATATATATATATATATATATATATATATATATATATATATATATATATATATATATATATATAGCCAAACAGCGGTTTTTCAATGGCACTGATATCAGTGATGGCTATTTTTAAATAACAGGGACTTTAAACAGCTACTGCGATTGTGGTTTAGCCATTTACAATGCTGCATGTGCGTATGCTATTATTTTAAACACTTACAAGGTGTTAGTGTTAACCGCTTAATTGAAACCACAATATGATCTTCAGATAACTTTTAAATTATATATTAATTTTAAAACTACTCAGATTTTTACTATTAATAGAAGTTCTATAAAATTAGCATATTATAAGAATATACGATGAGAGAAATCTACATATTATTTTTATTTTAATATAATGAAAAAGTTGGAAGGCATATATATGCTACAGTTCGGTGCTGCTTTAATTCTAGATTCAGCAGGTTTTTCCATGATATAATGACTTACAAGATATATGATATTGCGCATATGCCCCGTCCCCTCCTATGACATCACATGGTGAGTAACGTTATAGAAGGCCAACTACACACTTAACACAAAGTCATTCGCAATCAAAAAGTTTCTATACGTCACTTTAATGTGGTTGAAGTTACATTCCATTCCATTTTTATATTACATATATATATATATATATATATATATATATATATATATATATATATATATATATATATATATATATATATATATATATATATATATATATACAGGGTGTTACTTAATGATAGGGCGTAATTTCAAGGGCGCGTTCCTGAACAAAATTCAAGTAGAAAAGTTCATATAAACATGTGTCCTGAAGAGTCTGGTTTTCAAGATACAGGGTGTCAAATTTTAAAAAAAAAATTGGTTTTTTATTAATATCTTAATGATTCTTTTGCCCATTTTGTTGAAATCTGGCAGGGTTATTCACTGTAATAAGGCGCTAAGTTGGCACTAACTAAAAGATAATTATAAATTCCAGTGGCGTCTCGAGAGGCAGTCTCACGAATAATATTGACTAAAAAAAAATGTACGCTACTGAATTTTTTTAATTTTAATTTTTTTCAGATTAAGTACCTAAAAATAAAACTTTTTTGCCTCTTAATATTTTTTCGTATATTACTTCCTTTTCGAGGAAAAAAATGAAAACGACTTCATTGCATGTCGAATAATTGTTAAAATGAAATCAAGTTAATTGTGAGCGTTGCTAGGAAACGTTGTTTTGACATTATGAGCATAATGTTTTTGACTTTCTGTGACAGTTTGTTATTATTTTCCCTCTGGTCAAAAGGTTAATTGTGCTATTAAAAAATGGTAAATAACTATTCTAATTTGGAGATGACACAAATGCATTTCCTTTATGGTCTTGCCAATGGTAATTCGGCGGAGGCCCGGCGGCTCTATCAAGAAAGGTATCCTGATCGTGTCCTTCCAGGTAGACAAATATTCATAAACATTCATCGTCGTCTGACTGAATCTGGCAGTTTTAAACATAATACCTCTGACGGAAGACCTCGTACAATTCGAACTCCAGCAGTTGAGGAGGCTGTCCTACATGCGGTCGAAGAGAATCCTGCAACTAGTACCCGAAAAATAGGTAGGGAATTAAATATTTGCTATAAAACGGTATGGGAAATTTTAAGAGAATCCCTGTTGTATCCTTATCACGTACAAAGAGTTCAGGCACTTCTGCCAAGAGATTTTGAACCGCGTACGCAATTTTGTAGATGGTATCATCAAAGACTTTCAGAAAATCCTCACTTTGATTCCATCATTATGTTTACGGACGAAGCCCATTTTTCCAGAAATGCAATAATTAATTTTCTAAATAATCATAACTGGGCCCAAGAAACTCCTCATGCTATTACAGAGACACAGTTTCAGGAACAATTTTCTGTCAACGTTTGGATCGGTATCCTAGATGACTATTTGATTGGACCATTTTTTTTACCACAACGTCTTAACGGACAATCTTACAGTCATTTTCTACAAACTGATTTGCCACTGCTTCTTGAAGATGTCCCTTTATATTTACGTCAACAACATTGGTTCATGCATGATGGTGCTCCTGCCCACTTTAGCATATTGGTTCGTGAGTATTTGAATGGAGCTTACCAAAATCGGTGGATAGGTCGTGGAGGATCACAATTCTGGCCACCTAGATCGCATGATTTAAACAGCCTAGATTTTTATTTGTGGGGGCACCTAAAAGCATTAGTTTATGTTACACCAATCGAGACAGAAGAACAACTAAGGAATAGAATTGTTGACGGATGTGAAACCATACGTAACACTAATGGAATTTTCTAAAGAGTTCGTCGCTCGATGAGAAGGAGAGCACAAGCCTGCATAGAAGCGGGAGGTAGTCATTTCCAACATTTTTTGTAAATAGTTATTACTTTTCGTTTGTTAGATTTTAAAAAATGGCTTAGAAATAAATATTCTGAACGATCACAATTAACTTGATTTTATTTTAACAATTTTTCGACATGCAATGAAGTGGTTTTTATTTTTTTCCTCGAAAAGGAAGTAATATACGAAAAGATAATAAGAGGCAAAAAAGTTGTATTTCTAGGTGCTTAATCTGAAAAAAATTAAAATTAAAAAAAAACTCAGTAGCGTACATTTTTTTTGTCAATATTATTCGTGAGACTGCCCCTCGAGACGCCACTGGAACTTATAATTATCTTTTAGTTAGTGACAACTTAGCGTCTTATTATAGTGACTAACCCTACCAGATTTCAACAAAATGGGCAAAATTATCATTAAGATATTAATAAAAAACCAATTATTTTTTTAAACTTTGACACCCTGTATCTGGAAAACCAGACTCTTCAGGACACATGTTTATATGAACTTTTCTACTTGAAATTGGTTCAGGAATGCGCCCTTGAAATTACGCCCTATCATTAAGTAACACCCTGTATATATATATATATATATATATATATATATATATATATATATATATATATATATATATATATATATATATATATATATATATATATATATATGCACAAGTGAAGTATAATAATTAAGGGGAGCCCTGAATTAGCATTGGTGATACACAAACTTAAAAAGTAGAGAAGACGTTCGTAGACATTTACAGGGGGCCTTAACATTCATAAACTTGATTTGATCATCATGTCACATAATCATAGTATAGTATTCTGATCTTAAAAAGTTAATTCCAACTGTATGCACTCAAATATCAGTAAAATACCTAATTTGTTAAGGGGTTGTGATGAACTGTCAAACTCCACTGTACGACAGCATATTATTATTGCATTGGACTCACCACATGACGCCATGCGCGTGACGGTTCTAAAAATAGATAGTCTCATTATCATATCTCGCGTTATTTGTATCATGAGTTTTTCGTTTTCTACCTATAAGAAAAGGAGAAATGTTGTATTCTAATAATGGCGAGAAGGAAAGTATACAGATACTTCTACTCGCTCGCACAAACTGCGATTGCGTGTATTATGAATACAGCAATTGCTGTTTGTCATGGAGTTTTTAGTATAAGATGAATTTCATAGAAATAATTACTCTAATGATTTGTGTAAATATCGGTTTTCACAATCGCTGTTGTTTTGTGTTTTAATAACAGCTACTAACAGCGATCTTTTAATAGAAGCGATTAAATCACCGGTAGCTATATATCGCTCATCTCTAGTAACTATGCTACTAATTACATTCACGTAATATATTGTTATGATATTTATCGTAATTTAATTAGCCCTGCAAATTTACATTAATGGTATTCGTTTCAAATTTATTTATGCAGGTAACAAACAAGCCATCAACACAAGTCGTTTTTGGCGAGCAGCCAATGACTGATATAACTGCTATCAATGTGCCATTTGCAGCTAACCCGTCAACTAGTACTTGGTCTGGTAGCAATGTACCTGTAATGGATTATTCTCGGCCATCAACAAGTGCTGGTTTTTATGAAGAGAAAACTGTTGTAGAGGTACCGCAAAGATCGTTTAGTAGTTTAGGATTTGCTGAAATGAAAACACCTTCAATGCCACCCACTTTGAAGGACATGGTGAGTTAAATTCAGTTTTTGCTGTTTATGAAATCAGTATAATTTTAAAAAACCTAATATGTTATTCCATCACATTTTATATGGTGTTTAAGTTTGTATAGTCCATGATTAAATAAGTTAGAAACAACTGTTTTGCAATTTATCTCAACCACTATTAACCAAAATGTGTTGTTGGAAATTTTGTTTATATATTCATTTTACTTGAGAAAATAAATGGTTTATCACTGAACATTTTTTATAGGTTGTTACACCGCGCAAACGTAAACTGAAGAAGCAGTTATTCGATGCACGAAAAAAAATTAAACGGCTCAGCAGTAGTGTTCATCATTATAAGAAGAGAACAGCAACCCTTGCGAATATAATCAAACAACTAAAAGGTAAAGTAACCGACGAAACATTAGAAACATTAATGCAAATAGGACCTAATGAAGAATTTTTACAAAGACAATTAGGTCGTAAACATAAGTATGAAAATCAACTTAAAGCTTTTTCTCTTACGCTGCATTATTACTCTCCCAAAGCTTACAGTTTTGTCAGAAACACATTTAACTCGGCTCTTCCTCATCCAAAAACTATATCTAGATGGTATCAAAGCGTTAATGGGGAAGCTGGTTTTACGTCAGAGGTGTTCAACTTATTAAAGTCAAAATCAGAAAGCACAAATGGAAAACTTATATGTTCTTTAGTCATAGATGAGATGGCAATTCGCCAACATATAGAATGGGATGGGGTAAAATATTATGGGTTTGTAGATTTTGGTATAAATCTTGAGACCGATTGTAACCCTGTAGCCAAAGAAGCTCTTGTTTTTATGCTTGTTAGCATTAATCAATCATGGAAGCTTCCTCTTGGATATTTTTTAATCGACTCTTTAAGGGGTACACAAAAACAAAATTTGGTATTACAGTGTTTAACGCTACTAAATGAGTCGGGCATATACGTGGTCTCAATAACTTTTGATGAGGCAACAAATAACCTAACGTTAGCAAAAGAACTTGGCTGCGATTTGAATTGGAGGAACATTAACTCTACGTTTGTTGATCCTAGTTCAGGTAGGAAAATTGCAGTCTTTTTTGATCCATGTCATATGATCAAACTGATAAGAAACACATTAGGCGATAAAAAATTAATAATTGATGAGAATGGGGAAAATATAAAGTGGGATTATTTAGTAAAATTAAATGAGTTACAGGATCAGGAGGGCGTTCATTTGGCAAATAAATTAAGAAAATCGCATATATTTTATACAAACCAAAAAATGAAGGTTAAATTAGCCACACAACTTTTTAGCCACTCAGTGGCACATTCTTTGGAATATTGCAATGAAGTTTTACATCTTGAGGAGTTCAAAGAATGTGAGGGAACTGTGAAATTTATCCGACTTATAAACAATTTATTTGACATTCTTAATTCTAGAAATTTAAACAATTCAGATTTTAAGAAAGCAATAAACGCAGAAAATTTTGAAAACATTAATGTATTTTTAAAAGAGCTATCACAATATTTAACGTCACTTAGGATAATTGATGGACCGCTTCTGTGTGAGAGTGGTAGAAAAATGGGTATAATTGGCTTTTTATTTTGCATACAAAGTTTGCAATTTGTTTATAAAACTTTAATTGCCAACAATAATTTTTTGCTGTATTTTCCCACTTACAAAATCAGTCAGGATCATATTGAGCTTTTTTTTGGGCAAATTAGATCCATGGGAGGCTATAACAATAACCCATCAGCAAAGCAATTTAAAAGTGCATATAAAAGGATGATGGTGCATCTTGAATTAAAAGATTCATTTAAAGGAAATTGTATCCCTTTGGAAGCAATTCCTATTCTGTCACCCATTGAGGTAATAAATAAAACTTGTGGGCGAGAACGAATATCTGAAGAACCAGATGAAGACATGAGTCAAATAGATAATTTTGACGACGACACAGTTCTTCAAATATTAGATATGAATATATCAGAGTTTAAGAAAGAAGTCGTGACATATATATCTGGCTATGTAGTAAGGAAAATAACAAAAGCTCTGAGATGCGAAGAATGCGCGGGTGAACTTGTTGGGGAGAGGTCTGTGTTATTAACATCGTTTATAGATCAGAAAGACAAAGGTCAACTCCTCACATACCCATCTGACGATGTAATATCTATTTGCACTATTGCAGAAAAAGTTCTTCAAACATACTTAAATGAATCTGCGGTGATTATAAATGTAAAGGAAATAAACATGCGAATATTAAAAACTATAATAAACCAAAACAGCATATTTAAAAAACTTGAAGTTCACTTTCGAGAACAAAATCTTTTGACTTGCCATTATGGCCATCTAATTAAACTAATATCTTCTATGTATGTTTCTATTAGAATACATCATTATAACAAAAATCTATTTGATAAAAGTAGAAGTTTAAGGGCTGTTTATAACAAACTTCTCTTATTTAAGGGCCAATAATTCAGTGTACATTTCAAGTACTCGTATGTCCTTCAAATAATGTTATCGGAAAGTTATTATGTCTTATAATATGACCAATAAATTTTAGCTTCCTCTCTATTTCTTTGAGCAACCCTCTTTATTCTTTCACCTCTCCTAGCACACTTTGAAGCGTCTTTCTATCAACCTGCACTGTCTTTGAAATTTTTCTTGTCTACATTTCAAAAGCTTATATTCTCTTCATATCCTGCTTAACTACAGCCCAAGTTTCCGCCCCATACATTACCATACTCCATACACGTACGACTTGCATTTGTTCCTCATGTACAGGTTAAAATGTTTATTAGTGAGAACAGTACTGTGGTTATTGAATGCTTGTTTTGCCATCGCGATCCTCTTCAGACCTTTCCTACACTTACCATCATCTGTGATAATACTTCCAATCAATTATTTGAAATAATCTAATAAATCAAGCGTCATGTTATAAGATTTAAAAGCTACTTTTGTATTTGTATAGGTATTCAAAATTTGTGAAATGCACACGTAACGCAATCTACATCGATCAAACTTCTAGAAATTTTAACACCCAATACAAAGAACATATTTTTGCATTTAGAAATAACCATGCTGACAAATCTACATTTGCAAAACATATTATTGATACCCAACATAGACCCACAGTAAATAACGGCATAAAACCACAACATTTTTGTCATGACAAGTGTAAACTAGACTTGTTTTAAGCTTTAGAAGTAAAAAAGCATATACACGACAATATTTAGGATTTCTGAGATATTCTTCTTCCTAATTAAATAAATCAGACAACATAAATCTAACTATTTTTTCCAAAAAGTTGTTATAAGACATGATGTGTGTCGATATTTTCATTGTATAGTCTGCTTTATTAATGTGTTTGTTTAGTTATTTTATTGTTGTAATTGTTATTATAGTTATTACTGTTATAGGTTTCTTCTATCTTTATGTTAAATATTGATATACATCACGTAGACATTTTAAAGGCGTCATCCGTCATATTTGTTTTACTTTATTTTCACTTTTAAAGATTTTTTTGATTATAACATCATAAAATAGCAACAGATCTTTATTTGTAATTGTCATGATTTCGTATTAATTCAATTTTTTTCTGTCTGAGGATACTATCAAGCAGCAAAACCAGTAACAGAGACGTTGAAGAACATCTAGAATTCAGAAGGGCCACTTGCTTCAGTTAGCTTACGCGCTGGCTACGTCCTTCACCTACAAAAACGAAAACCAACAGTGAAGCCAGAGAAGTAGTCTCCAAGTCTGTATGAAGTATGGACCAGTTTCACGAAGTAAGGGCAACAGCAATCAATGAAATTAATCTCTATTTCTTTAAAAAAGACAAGGAATGTTAACATTAATTTGTAAACAGTACAATGTACTTTATGTTGTATTTTCTTCTGTTGTTGAAATAAAAACTATTATTATTTATCTAACCTTTTGAATATAAAACTTTATCCAATATATTCATCCAACAATTTATCCAACCAATAACCCAAAAAATATTTCACTGATTTGGAGAAAATTTTGGAATTATGCTTATTTTGCTAATGGCTTGGATGAGTTCGTTCATCAGATCTTAACACATAGTTTTTCCTAACAGAAAATTAAATATATTTTTTTAAACGCAATAGCTTTCAAATTGTTTAAGTGATTGGAACGAAAATTTACAACTTAAAAGAACATACAGAGATGTGGTTGTGTACCAATTTTCAAGTCTTTTGATCAAAGAAAAATGAAGTTATTCGAAATTAATAATAAAATAATCCTCGACATCACTTCAAATTCTGTAATGCAATATCTACAATGTTGGACAAAGGCAGAGCAATACAGCTACCTGTACTGTTATGCTATTTAAATAAATTGTAGATAAAATCTAAATAATGGAAGTCACAACCATTGCCAGATGTCAAGATGTTGCTGACCGGGGTTGCCCGATCTTCAGAAATTTCATGTAGTTAAACCTTTCATGTATAAACATATGAAATTTTTACAACTTCTGATAATAAAGAAAACATTTTATAAAATTTAATTTTATCAGTCAGTTAAAAAATACTGTGTTTAATACCTGCAAATTTCGAATTACCCATTTCTCATGATTTTCAACTTAGGTATCCCTCCGATCATAATTTACTCTATCCGACAACTTTGTTAGACTGCGTATGTGCTGAAGCTCAGCTGTCATTTGTCATTGTGTGGTAGTGTTATTTATTGACAATATCAAATTGGAAATTTAGGACAGTAGAAACAGACACCATAAACAAAGAAGAAATTGGAAATTTAGCCTCTAGTGTAGGTTTTTGACATGATACCATTACTAGAGAGATATGATAATGTGGCAGCATAATAATATTATGCTAATGCTGTGGTACAGTCAGTTTGGCGTTTCATCACATCTCGTAACACACCAGCTGTTGTGTGCATACAGTTAGATGTAATTTTTTATTATCAGAATACTACTGTAACATGATGAAATCAAGTTTATAACTGTTAACATACTGTAAATAATTTCTCCACTTTTCAAGTTTGTGTTGCTGCAATGTTAATTAAGGGTTCCCTTAATTATACGCATATTGTGCGTATAAATGTAATATAAAAAAAAATAAAAAAATGAAAATGCAAGTGAACCTATTTAATTTAGCTCTGTATTCTACATTATCTGAAAAAGACATTATAGGCGACGAAGTAGAATGTAATTTCGGTAAATTTGCAGTTGACTGCATGAGGGTTTTAGATATTTTTTTCCAGCAACATGCTTAAAACCTTCCTCGCCCACAAGGCAAATTTTCTGGCAAACAACCCCCAAGAAAATTAAGGGACTTTGAAAACATGCGTTTTTCACATTTTACAGCAATACCTCCTTTAAACCCTGTCTACCCCATATTCGCCCAGGTCCAGCAACCTTCTTGGGGGTTGCTCACAAGAAATTTTTCTTGTGCTTTATGCTTTGAAGGTAGTTGTATGCATGCACAAGGGGAAGGAGAACCCCCCGAATTTTTGGGTGAGGAGCAGAAACCCTCTTCCTCCTGGGGTTCTTCTCCTGCATGCACACAATCACCCTCAATGCATCAACCAAAGGATTTTTTTTCCAGCTTTCTAGTTTATTTTTCTAGAGTATATTTCCTGTTTATCAATTGCTTTGTTTGAGTTTTGTATCCAAATTACTCTATAAATATATGTCATAGATCATGTTTTTGCTTGTCCTTCTTTACCTTGTTTTACTGTTCCTAATTAAATTAATTAATTTTCATAACTTTTAATATAAGGCTAAATCTTACAGCTTATATAAATATATTATTTAATATTGTTATGAAAATTCACTATCATAACGCACTTGCTGCGTTCCGAACCTTTTTAGGTTACCTATTTATACAAAAGCTTAAGAAATTCATGAATAAGCATTACATTTCAATGATTGAATAATTTCAGTTTTATTTCTAACCAAACTAAAAATTCCTAAATACGTCCCTGACGTTTCTCCCACTCAAGTCACCGAACTCCGCCCAGTTAGGAAAAGTGTACAGGCTTCTTGTATTGCAAAACTGCACCTTTGTTACCTCTATCCCTTACAACCTCTTTGCCTTGCACATAACCTAAAAATTACTTTAGGTCTGTTAACTGTATTGTGGAGTTGTGATCACAGCATTTGTCCGATGATTACTGCATAAAGGGGTTCTTCTAAGCATGTTTCTGATTTTTTTTAAAAATAACGAACAATACGCTAATCTGCTAATTTACCTATAAATGTTATTAATATATAAAAAAATGGAAACAACGCTCGTGCCTCGAGTAAAGTTCTCTTCGGCCTTTTAACTTTAAATGAAATTTCCTTCTCCCGTTTCGCATCCGTTCAACACATTGGGCACAGAAAATATATAGGAATTTACTTAAAATTGTCATTTATAATTGAAGGAAAATAAAACTTGTTCTAGGTATGTCATACAAAATAGAATAATTTCTAGATTTTAAAACATACTGTGACTCTATAATAAAGCAACGTTAAATGAGAGGAAAACCATTTCAGGTATAGAGATCGAAAAATGTTTAAGCAGTAAAATAAGCTTTCGTACTCAAAAAAAAAAACAAGATTCTTATAAGGCGTGATACAATAGTACATAATAGTCCACAGCAACGGTACATGACATATTCAACTGACAAATTATTTTGATAAATGTCAGATCTACTTTTAAAGTGACATGTAATTCGTATTTTGTTTTTTGACATATGTAATACCAATGTAGGCATGCTCTTCTTCTTACATTCATCTTTATTTTTGGCCATCACAATTTTACTCATAGAGTTGGATACAATTTTTGTGACTTTTGAATTTTGAAAAGATTTCTTCAAATGAGCGCGAACTAGGCCCCATAGAACCCATATCTGGGTTAGTTTTAGTTTTTATCTGTGTTCATATATACAGGATGGCGCGTTTCTAGGGTAAAGCTCAATATATCCATTGTTATACAAGATATGAGAAAAATATTTTTATATGTTAATTATACGATGTCTGGAGCTGCATCTTATAAAAAATTTTACAATCACAGGTGACCCATAAGTCGCTGGTGAAGCAATTTTTTTCCCTAATCGAACATGCCTTGTATTATTGCAATTTTTGCATTTTCCATCGAAAGATAATGCATGTTTGTAAGAAAATAAATTCGGGACTCAGCAAGCGCGTTATGATAGCGATTTTTCATAAAATGTTTCTTTCGATAGCTTAATTTGCTAGTAACCTGAGGTTCGTTGGCCAGGAACCCAGTTCAAATCGACATAATTTGCATCATTATGTGACCGAAAACCCAAAAATTGTGAGACAAGTCGATAGACAACGTCACTGGACTATGAATGTTTAAGGAGGTATTGTGGCGACTTCATCATTGAGCCTCAGTTTTTCAATGGGCATTTGAATAGCGAGCAGTATTTACTTTTCTTAAAAAATTAATTGCCTCAGCTTCTGCAAAATATTGCAGTGCTCCACTACATTCCGCATTAACTGTTCGGAGTTCCTTAAATCTATAATTTCCAGGCCAATGGATAGGCCGCGGCGGCCCCATTAGTTGGCCACCTAGTGGCAGTGGTGGGGACGCCAACGCCAAGCAAGTAGGCCACAATAAGCCCTTTTTGCCAACCCCAGCAACCATGCTCTACTCTTCCTCGGTTCCGTTGCCAAACCGCCTCGACCTCGAAATGAAGGCCGTGACGGTCTTCAATTGGACGGTACTTACCTGATTCCTCTGCAGAGTCCTCGACGAACAATTCTGCTCGAAGACTCCCAAAAGCCTCGCATTCACATAGGTAGTGGTAGGACGTTTCTTCATCCTCGCCGCATTGCTGGAAAATGGGATCCCGCTCTACGTCTATCAATGTGAGGTGTCTTCTAAGGGCGCAGAGACCTGTCAGCACCCCAAGGATGGGGCAAAGCGTAGGTCGACTCCTACCGAGTAGCCAGACAGCTTTATCTCTGCCCTCCTCCCTATCACTCGACGCAGCTGCCAGAGGGTCGCTTTTCCCTTCCTCTACTTCTTATATTTGCGACCCCCATGTTAGTTTGGAGTCCAGGTAATCCCCGGATATTTGACCTCCCGCAATAAGCTAAAGGTTTTCCAAACATCACGGGCGCCCTGATCCCCTCTACATTCCTCTTCTTGGTGAATAGGATCATCTCCGTCTTCTCCGGGTTTACGGAGAGTCCCAGCTTTCAATTATGCTACAGGCAGCTTGCATGAACTCACAGACGACGCCGAGGAATTTTCCGGTGACTAAGAGCAACCGATCATCAGCTTACGCCTGGGCGTAGAAGCCATTCCCTGAGAGCCGCTCCAAGAGGCCGTGCATGACCAGACACCATAGATGAGGCGAAAGGCAGCTGCCCTGAGGACAGCCGGAAAAATCAAATCACAGCCTGCGGACTTGAATGAAGCGAACTCGCTCACCGCCCAGGTTATAGAGCCATCTGTGACCACCCTCTCCGCCAGCTGCCAGTCCGCATTCGGGACCATCCACCGGCCTAGGTCGGCAGCCCCTGTCACGGCTCCACCGCCCCAAGGTGAACTTCGGCGAGATGACGCAGGGTCTCCTCACCGGTGCTTGTCCAGCTCCCGTCCGGTTTCCTTAAGGATCCTACAGTACTACCTAACTCCTGTTTGAGTACCCGTACCAGCTTGGCTGCGTCCGGCAGGGAATTGACTTCCTCGCAGTTCGCGCGCCAACCAGCTCGTTTACTCCGTCGTAATTCCGTCTTAAACTCCCTTCTGGCAGTCCTAAACTCGTCCCAGGCCGCCTCACCCGATTCTCGGACGGCTCGGTTTAAGGCCCTCCGAGTCCGCCAGCGTAGTACAGCGAGATCCCTGTTCCACCATCTAACTTTGATGGACGGTTCCCCCCTGAGTTGTGACGCGGCCTTGTAGGCTGCCATTATTTTACCTTCTAGGGCCTCGACCTCGCTATCTAATGCCTCTATAGAGAGTCTTCTCTCCTCTGGGCTCTTTAGCGACCCACCGAGGCCTGCTTCGTAGGCTTCCCAGTCGGTCTTCCTTGGATTTCTCCTGTGGGGAGGACTCTCACGATCCACATCCAATTCAAAGCTGATCATACGATGATCAGACATTGATATGTGTTCCGTCACCCTCCAGCTGGATATATCCTCCGTTATTCTTATGCTCGCTAACTTGGTGTCGATTAGTGATGGGTTGTTATTTAACAGTCTGTTATATTTTAACTGTTGTCGAGCCGCAGCAGTAACAACCTGTTATAGATATATACAAATAACAGGTACAGTGGAGGGGATGCTGTTGCGCAGTGAGTCGTATCTGTTTCTGTTGTCGTATCTGTTTCTGTTGCACTGCTACGATGAAGCAGCTTCTATTTTCATCCGCAACTGTTATAACAGGATGAATGGACATGAGACTGGGAATGGGGTATAGAGCGGACTTTACTTCATAACATAATACTGTTTTCATCCGCAACTGTTATAACAGAATGAATGGACATGAGACTGGGAATGGGGTATAGAGTATAGAGCGGACTTTACTTCATAACATACTACTTTATGCTAGTGTGCTCACAGCTTTGGGAACGTAGGGTCGTCGGTACAATGAAACTCTTAAATTTTGACAGGTTGTTGATTCACACAAGACACACACATATATTTACCATTTATAAACAAACACAAAATATGAAAAATGTAAATAAAAAGGCTGTATATGTAGCAAGTGAAAATTATTAAAAATGAACTATATCACTGTAAAAATAAAATCAGGTCACCGCGTATATAAAAAAATAATCACATAGGCGTTGACGTAAACTCAATCTTCATTAGATAACTAGATATGCAGATGGCATTTTTGTTTTAAGAAAAAACTGATATGTATACAAACGTACAGTTATGCTTTAACGTGAGTCCTTAGGTATTATATTATATTAGGTAGTTTTTTGCTCATTCTTCTTTGCCTTATGTAACTAATAAATCAATATTCCTTTTTACTTTTCACTTTGGAAATCTAAGAAATAGGTCCGATTTTAAACATCTTTTTTTTATTACTACTGCAAAATAAAAAATCCCTGAAACTTAAAAAATCTCAGAAACAGTACCAATTTTAATGAAATTATAAAAATATTCCCTGTACCCGGTATAGTTGAAACCAGACACACTTCGCCCTATAGGTAGAGAGAAAAAAATTAGTTTTAATTTTTTTTAAATTATTTATTTTATTTTTTGCTTACAATAATTCATTTATTTCATATAGCTCTCCATTTCAAGGAAAAGATGGCTATAGAGGTTTTCAAGCTCAATGCTTAACTAATACTTAATTAGTTAAGAAAATTCGAAAGAAATTCTGCATTGTTGAATTTTTTACCAAATTATTATTAGTGATGAAAACCCAAAAAAAAACTCCATCATTTTTTTAATAAAAAAGTTATTAATTGTTTTAAACATAATACAAGAATATTTTTTATTTTAAACATTACCCAACTACACCACCGGACGGGTTCAGCTACTGTTACTACGTCTATGTGGAATTCTTAATAATTCATAGTTCATACTGTTATTTTCAACCTGTTATATTTAACTGTTATTTCTAAATAACAGTAACAGTTGCGACCTGTTAAAGCAATATAACAGTTTTTCCCATCACTAGTGTCGATCACCTGCTGCCGGATACGATTGACAAACCTCGGAGCCGTACCTCTGTTTAATACCTCTAGGTTTGTTGTAGCCAAATACTCTGGTAGAGCCTCACCGCGTGGGTTGGTATCTGTGCTGCACCACAATCTGTGGTGATAATTGGCATCGCAGCCTATGATCAGTTGTAACCCATGCTCCCTCGAAAAATCGTGGATACGCACCAATTGTTATCGGTGTGATCTATATATATATATATATATATATATATATATATATATATATATATATATATATATATATATATATATATATATATATATATATATATATATACACACAGGCTATTCCATTTAAGAAAATTGTTATGAAACGTGCTCTGCTGTGGCCAATCCCGTTGTATATTTGGAAAATATTTTCGGAATATGGTCATTTGGGGATCACATCAATTCATATGTATAAAAAAGATTCCTCCAAATCAGTTTTATGAGGCAGTTTATGGGACTTTGACGCACTAAAAAGCCACCCTATATATATAATATATATATATATATATATATATATATATATATATATATATATATATATATATATATATATATATATATATATATATATATATAGATATATATATATATGTATGTATGTATGTAAAGGTATATGAAGTCATGGTAGACAAAAAATTGTTTTAGAAAGAGATACTGTTGTTGGGATATGGCGGTGAGAGTTAATAATGTGCATGGTATTCAAAATGTTAATTAATTTTACAGAAATTTGTTGACTTATCTTTTTTTTACCACGCCACTAGAGATTTTATAAATAAGTGAATATCTAATTTATCTTGCTGGTAAAAGAAAAATATCGAAATATAAACTTTATTTTTTTAGGCTACTAAATGTTATATACATATGAAAAATGTGTAATCTACATTGAAGACAATTGTATAAAGTGACCACAGAAATACTGGTTAAAAGAGAGGTGTTTTAAAAATTTGAGTCTGTTTAAATCGCGTTTTAATGAAATGGTCGGAACAATTGATTATTTATATTTTTTAACATAATCACACTTAACACTTTTTTCAACGACACTCTATCATTTTAACAGTTTCTAAATAAAATGTCTCCCCGACTTCTTTAAACCACTCATCGATCGCCACTTCATTATTTTAGCTCAAGTATTGTTTTTTGGTTACTGGTGCCAGATGTGGCGTATAAGGTGATAGCAACATTGTGATAACTGACTTGAAGCATAGTCTTCATCACTTTTGCGATGTTTTTCTTTTGTGGCTCCACCAAACTTAATTTTTCAATTGGCATATAGTACTTGAATGGTCAATTTATTGTGGTGACTTTTTTAAAAATAGACAGCCAAAATGACACCTTGAGCGTCGCAGAAAACACCTTTCCTGCATAACCCCAAACTTTCTAGGGGGCAGTCTATTCCATATTTTGGCATTTAATCTCACGATCGTAGTGATGAACCCAAGACTCCTCGACAGTGACAAAACGGCTAATAAATTATAATTAAGAATCTGTGGTTTGGTCTAAACCTCCCTAATAACTGCAGACAAATCAAAAAACAATGTTGCTCTTTGCGAATTTGAGCTGGTAGATACACCATTTATATTTTCCAACTCTCCATAATATGTGTCTTTTACTTTAGCGAATTTTCATTAAGAATAATCGCTAATAGAGAGGACACGATGAAAAGCTTTTGAAAAAAATTCTTCAGATGAGCAGGAATTTGGGTCACTAGAACCAAAGACCAAGGTCCGCAAATTTTATATATATATATATATATATATATATATATATATATATATATTGTATATATATATATATATATATATATATATATATATATATATATATATATATATATATATATAATATATATATATCCGAGCGATAACTCAAAAAATACTAAACTGATCAAACTTGGAAAAAATGTTGTTTGGGCGAAAACCGAGGTCGAGTTCGTTAATCAGCCTTTATGTTCAAGTTTTTCCGGTCGAAAATCTTGGAAAAGCTCTTGAAAACGCAACATTTTTGTAAGTATCAGAGTAACTGGAATGAGTTTTTACATGTGGCTAGAAATAGTGCACACAAACCTATGTTGTGAATTTTAAGTAATTTGGTACACAATATTTAGAGTTTTTCCAAATTAAAAATAAAATCCCAAAGACATGCGTCGAAATGACTTAGTGGTTAAAGTCCAATGCCTGGCAGAGTAGTTAACTACCACATGTAGATTAATTCATATAACAGGTATAAACCATACATCAATGGTAACCAAAGTAAATATATACCAGGCATAAAACATACTACCTGAACCAACAATCATGAAATCTCAGCCGCAATTGTGGAAAATGGCAGACATGAAATAAAAAATTTGGCAAGTGATTGTTATTTAACTGGGGGATTAAATCAATTATTAAAAGACACTATATTTGTAGCTTTATGAACGGCCTCAAATACAGTTTTAGCGCAGCTTAGATATATTATGTAAACAAAATCAAGCCAAGTCTCTATAAAAATGATTTTAAATAGTTTATTTTATCTTAAAACTTAAACATAAGACGTCATATAAGACCGAAACCGTCGAGGGATGTGTTTCAATGGTAATTCTACTAATTCTGTAATTAATTGTTACGTATACTTTGAATATAATATCCCGGGCATCAAGCCGATGTAAAGTATCACGCAAATAAACCGTTAGTTGACGTGTGCCTAGATAGCGCAGGGGCATCGCGCTTGCCTCCTAAGCAGAAGGTTACGCGATCGAATCCAGCTCGATGAATGTATTTTTTTATTTTTTTATTTTATTTATTTGCCAGAGTAAATTACTTTACGTACTGTAATCATAATCCTGGAGAAGAAAACACAGTTTCCTGTTCGCAGGTCTAGTTCTTACATACTAATACGTACATACTAATATTATATACTAACTTACAGACCAATATTTCATAACATTTTATATTTGCTTTAAATAGATTATATATCAAAACAATGTGGTAAAATTCCCAGATCAAAATCCAGCCGAACATATCAAATCCCAACATTTGCCATAACCCATTTTTAAAATTTAATGGTAGTGGACCATTTCTTCTTATCTAGTTTCTTAAGTTCACTTGAAAGGTTGTTATACAGTTTAATAGCAGTAATGTGGCTGTTTTTTTCACTCACAATTTTAGCCATATAAGGTAGAGGTATGACTTTATTTATTGTCTTACTATTTGAGTTAATGTATATATCCTTAAGTCTTATAGTCATAGTTAAGGGATTCAAAAGCAAATAATTGCTTTAGGTTCATAGGATTATCTTTCACCAAATTATTTCCATTTACTATTTTCAGTAGTCTATTTTGTAATCTCTGTAATATATCCAGTTGATTCCCATAAGCACCACCCCATGATTAATAATACTATGGAAACGTGTGTAATAGATGATCCTTAGGGTATTACTATCCATAAATTTAGAAATTTTGTAGAATACAAATATTATATATTTTGTCTTATTTACAATATATGCTTTGTCCCATTTTTAGTTAAAATCAAAATTTATTCCCAAATATTTACAATTTTCAACTCTCTTTACTTTATTTAGGTTTATTTTTCTTTCAAAGTCTTTTGGAAGATTATCACAATAGTTTCCGAATGTTACATACATAATCTTATATCTATATTTAGAGACAATTTGTTCAGTGCTAACCAAACAGTCACGTCCTCTATGTATCTATTCTTTTTTTTTTCTACCTCACCCCATGCTTCACCAGCAGATACCAAAGCTGTATCATCAGCAGAGGACAATATAAAGCCCCCAAGCATGCCCGTCAATAGACCATTAACATATATTACAAACAGCAGTGGTCCCAGAATTGTCCCTTGTGGGACCCCTGTATTTATTTTACTTAACTCACTCTCTGTCTGATATATCCTAACCTTCTGCATTCTGTCATCAAGGTAATTTTCTAAAAGTTTAAGTGCATTTCCTCTAATTCCATATTTAAAAAGTTTTGCTAGGAAAATTTTATGATTAACGGTATCAAAGGCTTACACCAAGTCTAAAAATGTTATTGCTATATGTTTAGTTTTGTCTAGATTTTCATATATTCTACCTACAATATAATTTAAGGCGTGGTTTGTTTCCTTGTTTTTACTTAAACTGAACTGTTTTGTAGCCAATATTTTACTTTTACTAATGAAGTTAAATATTCTGTCATAAATTATTTTTTCAAGTATTTTTGCTAAATTCAAAACAAGTGATATTGATCTATAATTAGCAGGCTCTTTTTTGTTACCAGATTTGTGTATAGGAACAGCTTCAGCTACTTTTAAGGCATTAGGCCATATTGATTTTTCAATGCAGAGGTTGAAGATATGTGCTAAAGGGTCTGCAATAAAGACAGATAGTATTTTAGTGTCTTTGAATTTATTTTGTCTATTCCACCATTTTTTAATTTCATATTTTCTATAATTTGGGGCACTTCATAAGTATCTGTATGTCTTAGGAATATTCTGTCTGTATTTGATGGTGGTAGATTCAGTTGTTTATGGATAGGTGCTTTAATTTTTTTACCAAGATTTTCTGCAACCTTAGTAAAATATGTGTTCATGCATTCAGCTGTTTCTTTTGGTTTGCTTGTTATATCCTTATCTTTATTATAAACAGAACTTTATAATAATGTTATTATTTTTGTCTTTTATGTTAAGCTTAGAATTTATAATTTTCCATAATTCTTTAAGATGATTACCATTTTTTTAACAAGATCTTTTCCATGTTTTATTTTAGCATCCTTTATGAGTTTATTTAATATTTTAACGTAATTTATATATATATATATATATATATATATATATATATATATATATATATATATATATATATATATATATATATATATACACAGTGTGGGTAAGGTATAACTGACAAAAATTTTTTTAGATTATGATATTCTGGGAATCGCTCCTGCTTTGTCTAAAACTAAGATGTTGAGAAAATGAAGAAAATCAATTAATATACAGGGTGGTTAGAACTGATTTAATTAAATGTGTTAAGAGTAAACTACCTTCGTTTATAAACATACCGCAAAAGTTATTAACAAAACTTGTTTAGAATTAAAATTTATGACAGGCTCTCAATTTTCAGTCAGATCAGCCCACTTTGAATTTTCAAGTAAATTATTAACATTTTTTCCCTATCAACATGGAGATTTTTACCTGAAACGCAGGTGCGCAAAGTAAGTAACCATGCAGTGTTAAATAATAATTTATTAGTAAAATACAAAACGCTTATTGCTAACAAAAATCAACACCAACAACGAAAAATAAAGAAATTATTTAAATGTGCTGCCACCAACAGATACACATAACTCAGCCTGTTTAGTAAATGCTTTGTAGGCATTTTGAATATGTTGAATTGTAATACCGTCAATTGCCTCTCTTAACCTCAGTTTCAACAAATCAAGATCGTTGTTTAATGGAGCCGCGTAGACTTTCTGTTTGAGATAGCCCCATAAATAAAAGTCCATTAAGGTAAGATCGGGACGTCTGGGAGGCCAAGGCATTGGCCCATATCTACCAATCCACCGCCCAAGAAATTTGCGATTGACCATTCTCGAACGATTCCTGTTGCATGTGCTGGGTGGCCGTCATGCTGAAAGTAAGCTGTTTGTCTATCTTCTAGTGACATGTTATGCAAATGGTCTTGAAGAATATTTTCCAACATTTCCAGATAACTGTACTGGTTCATATTCTGCTCAAAAAAATATGGCCCAATTATCCCAGTGTAAGAAACAGCACACAACACATTTGCTTTTTTATGGCATTGTGATTTTGTAGATATTGCTCGCCGTACCATAAACAAAAATCCAATCGTTTTGACTCGTCATTTTCTTCCAAAGTGTGTATAAGTTTTGCTTTGAAAGGTTTCACCTTGTTGGTACGATAAATTTGTTGCAAATGCGATTTGCTAATAGTGCCAATTTCTAATGCTTTTATTCTTAATGATAATTTCAAAAACGCTTACAGAATCCATAGCTAATGCAGCTGCAGCATTGTCTTCTTAATTTAGGTGGGATTTTGTCTTCTTAACATTTAAAACACTCCCAGTACGCATAAATTTTGTAACAACTTTTCTTACACCAGTAGCGGAAACTGAATAATTTGGCCAGCGTTTAAGGAATTTTCTTATCACTCCCAAACCATAGCACTGCACAATAAACACTTTTTGTTCTGTTGTTAACATTTTTCAATACTTGCCGTTCGTGACAAATAAAATTGACGTTTCAATTTTCCAAATAAATAGTATCCCGGGAAACAAACAACAAGGCAGAGCTCAGGTAGCCATGCAACTTGCCAGTTATTGCTTCGAATGCCCAATTGTGCCTTTACTTTACTTTCTTTATTGGTTGAGATGAAAGCAAACCTACCCCAAGTTTAATCATGGTAAAGACTTTTTTTAATACAGTCTCAAGTATTTTTTAAAGTACACCTAATTACAGAAGCCGGTGAACGTCATTCAATTAAAGTCGCAGCTAAAAAAAATCATAGTAGACTGATCTGTTTGAAAATTGACAGCCTGTCATAAATTTTAATTCTAAATAATTTTTGTTAACAACTTTTTGCGGTATCTTCATAAACAAAGGTAGTTTACTCTTAATACATTTCATTACATCAGTTATAAACCACCCTGTATATTAATTGATTTTGTTCATTTTCTCAACATCTCAGTTTAAGACAAAGCAGGAGCGATTCCCAGAATATCATAATCAAATTCGATTTTTTTTTGTCACATACCTTACCCACACTCAATCCGTGCACACATTATATATATATATATATATATATATATATATATATATATATATATATATATATATATATATATATATATATTTCTTAGTTGTTCATTGTTTGGATCGTTCTTTAGTTTGTTATATAAATAGTCTTTTTTTTCACAAGAGATTATTATTACACTTGTGATCCAGTCTTTTCTTGGTCATCTTTTTGTATTTTTATTGTTGGGTGTTGTTTTATATTTGGATTTTTCTAGGCAATTTTGTATTTCCTTTGTAATTGAGTTTATAGCTTCATTAGGATTATTGGTTTTTTAAATTCTTCCCAGTTTATCGAACTAGCTATATGATATAATCTTTTATAGTTATATGAATGATTTGATTTATTTATTTTTACATTTTGTTGTTCGTCTATTTCTACAAACAAAGGATAGTGATCAGGTGTGGGTATCCTTAGCTTAACAGTTTTGGTACAAATTGATTTACCCTGTATGAATATATTATCTATACATAAGTACAATTTGGAGAACCCAATTCATCACAATAGTTTTTTGACCTGACGATCGTTTCGCTAACAAAGTTAGCGTCATTAAGGGAATGAGTAAACTAAACTGTTTAGTTTGTTTGTTGTTCAGTTTATCAAGGGGATGAGTAAACTAAACTGTTTAGTTTGTTTGTTGTTCAGTTTAGTTTACTCATCTCCTTGATGATGCTAACTTTGTTAGTGAAACGATTGTCGGGTCAAAAAACTGTATCGTGATTAATTGGGTTCTCCAAATTGTACTTATCAGTGCTCATCACAGGTTCCACTCTTCACTCATTTATCTATACATGTTCCATTTTCACTACTTTTATCATAAAGTCTTGTCACATTAATGAAACCTGGAATGTATCCTCTTTCCTGCAAGTTGTTTAAAAGGTCATGACTTACAGAGTTATATTTTAGTATATCTATGTTATAGTCACCAACTATAAGGTGGTCTTTTGTATTCTGTTTTTGATCTAAAAATGTTTTCAAGTTTGTATTGAATTCTGGACTGGGGAGATCATGTAATCGATAAAGAGCAGATATTTCAATGTTACTACCACTATTCAACCTAATACAGGAGTTGATAATTTTTGATCTACCTACCTTTTCTACTATTTCAGTAGTTTCACTTACATTTTCCCCTATATATATATATATATATATATATATATATATATATATATATATATATATATATATATATATATATATATTACACCATCTGATCTATTTATCTTACTATTATTATAATACATACTATATCCAGGAAGTTTGTAATACTGATAACGTTCAAGGTTCCACGTTTCAGCACATACGATCAAATTAGGTTTGATTCTCAGGCTCTCGATAAGAATTTTAAGTTTGTAATGATTGGCATTTAGGCTTCTAATATTTATATACAGAACCAAACTGTCTTTAAAATGTCTTTCTTTATTAAGAGTGTTAAGATCACAAGGATTCTTCTTGTTGAGTAACTTCTTGTTAAATAACTTCTGCTTGTATATCATCCAACAACTGAAATTGCTTACTCATAATGCATTTCCAGATAATGTAACTGGGGTTGATGTATGCTGTTGGTTATTATTCATCCATTTAGTATATGCATATTGAGACACCGAACACAGTGTGTATGTGTGATGTGTGGGTGTGTGTGTAGGTTGTGCGAATGTGTAGATTGTGACAGACCTGCCGAATTGATTGATAACTTTATTTATGATTTCTAACACTGTTGGTGCTGCCTTGCGTCTTCATTTCCGATTGTGGCCTGCGCACAAGTTTAACTTCTGCGGGCTTGCTCGGAGGAACGCATGGGGGTATTAACGTTATGAAAGTATGGTTGATGATGTGTATCTTGTGTTGTATTATATTGTGTTATATTGTGTTGTGTCCATTAAAACATTGTAAAACATTATTTTTCTAATTTTGTTTATACTAATTATATTTGTGGTATGTTGTGTATTTGTACAGTAATACTGTTACTAATTGTAATTCATTATTTTTGCGGAATTGGCTGTATGGCTTTTTTAATAAATTATTATAAATTATTAAATTATTATTATTATATTTGCCTGTGGGTAGTGTAGGCTTTATAGGATAATCCATGGTGTCAATATATTTTTTAATCTTTTTTGTAATACTTCATACTTTTCTACATTGAAGGCAGAATGATTAGTATTATAATTTGCTTTGAATTTTGTATTACTAAAATTACAATTAGGATAGTTAGCAGCTGCATTATTACACTCCTTAGTCTTATGATTTTCTGAACAATTAAGACAAACTGTAGTATTTTGGCATTTCGACCCACTGTGGCCAAACCTTCCACAGTTGAAACAAGGGCTAGTGTTGATTAAATCATAGACCCTACAACTTTGATAGCCCACAAAGAGTCTATTCCCATTTTCCCCTAATGTATCTGTAAATTTCAGCTGGCACTTCCATTAATACTGTATTATGCTTACTTTTATTATTAGTATACATGTGTAATAAATGACCCTTACCATTAAAGTTTTTGAAATTTCTGATATTAATGTCACTTTCACTATTGTTTTTATCCATACATATAGAGTTATTTATTCCTACAATTTTAATTTTTGGATTTTGTAGCTGCTCAATTTTAATATCACATTCTGTCCAATTTATGTTTCAAAATTTTTTCAGCTTCGACAACACTTTCTGTATTTGTACAATCAACTATTATGTCATCTCTACTTTTCGTATAGATGTTTTGAGCTTGAATATTTTTATGCTTTATTATTTGCTGCACTATTATTTCTTTAACTTTTGTTTGATTTTTTTTTACTTTAATTGATAACTTAGGGATTCTTGTTTGTTGTTGCATCTTCCATCCATTAATTACATCAGAAAAACTCTTTATAGTTGCCTGGTTTTCCTTTTCCTTTATTCTATCCATTAGTACTTCTAATAGTCTGTTTTTATCAATTAGTTCTTTATTAGTTGCTTTAGGAGTGAGTTTTCCCTTATCAAGTCTTAAGTCAGCATTATAACCATCCGACACTACTGAATTGTTTATGTTCCTGGTTTTATTCGCTAGTTCTTCTAGAATTTCTTTTTTTTAAGTCTTCCTCTTGTCTCATTTTCATATTTACTATCAAAATTTTGGTCCTTTTATTTATTTGATTCTCATAAATTTTTGAAGTTATGGCTTTGCCCGCGTGTTTTGGAAATAATACTAAATTTTCGCCTACATATTTTTCATCACTTATTGTTTCAAAGTCACTATGATGATATACACCTTCACATATTATACATATCACTGGTGTTACTTTTAATTACGGGTGACAAATATATTTTTCAGGAGGTTTATCTGGAGGTTGTTTACCTTTGGACGCCATTTTATATTTGATGTATGTTTTTTTATATTTTATTTTGACATTTGCAGAAACAATAGTGCACAGATTTCATACGTTTTGAACAAGATCTCATTTTTCTTTAAAATGCCTGAATAAGTTTGTCACCTCTGAGTTGAAATTATAATTTTGTTATTGTTGATATTGAAAAAACCAGTTTGATTAGGTTGACTAAAACGAAACCATACTGGTGATTAATAAGGAAAAATAACTGCTACGTTTATAACTTGGCAGATACTTTACTTTTCTAAATATGAATTAAGTTTCCTTCTGAAAATCTTTTGTATAACTTTAATGAAATTTGTAATAAAAGTTTGTTTTAAAGAGACTTACACTATCTACAGATATAGCCAAAATTAGTTCTTTAGATTTATAGAAAATTGAGTTTTGTGCATTTTTTTCAAAAGGAGTTAGAACGCAAGGTTTTTTTGATAATAAAGACATATAGATGGTAACACTTTCAAAAGAATTCTTCAAACGCGCGCGTACTAGGACCTCTAAAATTGATCTTCAAGGTCTGTGTAAGTTTAACATATTAACTTTACTAATATGCCATATAATAATAGTGTACAATTCTTATGAAAATTCGCTACTATAACGCACTTGCTGCGTCCCGAAATGTTTTCTTCTGTTGTAGCTAGAAATGTACAACACTTTTAACTTTTCCTTTTTGCCTACTAAAAATTCCATCACAAATATTTTACTATTATCACTGCCATTTGTAAACAGTCTATAATTTCCAACATTTCAAATGTCATTTTCCTTCAAGTGAGCAGTTCTTGTAGCATCACTATTTGCATGCTTTATTTATTAATCTTGTGTGAGTAATTTAAAGTGCCTTTAAAGTTGCATTTACTTAGCAGGACCTATGAACAGAAGATGAAATAAGATCAATCCAAGCCGCTAATAATAGTATTACTCTTAAAAAATTAAAGGAGAAATAAAAAAAAAGATAGATTTTTGATTCTGAAGTCTACTTTAACTAATATTCTCATCTAGTATACATTTTCTGGGTTTTGACTTTAGGGTTTTTTAATGTATCTCTTAGAAGTGCTTATTATAGACTGATTAGTTTAGCTCTTTTACAATTAAATCATCATAAAGTTTTAAAACCTATTTTCCCAGCTGAGGTAAAGTAACTTTTTTGAAATTATATTTTATAATGTAAAGAAAATATATTTCGTTTTGTGGCACTACCGAATTCAACTTTTTATGGCGGTTTCATTTTTGGTTGGCGCCACTAAAAAGTTTGAGGTACTTAGTCACCATTCTCTCCTCAACTCTATCCATTTCCAACTGATAACGTGTTATCACTTTACTTAAGCTTGTGTCGATTACTTACTATCTGATTTAGAAATGTTATCTTAAACAGGAATGTCAATACATATCCAGCATTCAAATGTCAGAATATGACAACTTTAGAGTACCTATAAATATATCAGAGGAGGAGCAATAAGATCTTGCCTTGTATGCTACCATAAGACAAAATTTAATAATTAACACCACAAATCTGAAACTTTTTTTTAGTTACTCTAAAATGAAGTTTTTGCAGTTAACCTCTTTCTGTAGTGGGGCCTTCAATGATTTTTTCTATAATTTTAAAATGTATAGTTTTACATCATAACTTACTACAATTTGTGTTAAACAGGATATCATGCGATATGTACATTATGAAAAAATTCATATTTCACAAAACATAAAGAATACTTTTCCTATGAGAGGAAATGGTAATTTGATGCTAAATAATACAACAATGTGTAAAATGTATTATTTATTCGAGTTTGCTTTTAACAAAAAAGACTATTCAATTATAAATATTATAGAATTACACAGCAGGTGTAAGAAAACACCTTTTTTTTTGAACAGCGACAATAATAGAGATACATTTTTGCAGGCACTTAAATTTATCAAACGTAAACATATTTGAAAATCCAACATTCTCCATAAATTTAGAAATTACAGAAGCAACTTGCTTATACATATTTATCAACTTGTGTATGTTTAAACAAAACAATAAAATAAAACAGTCTTCATATATTATTAACATTTTTAAAGACAACTATGAAAAACACAACCCAACATGTAACAATTATATTTACAAATTATAAATAAATAAGTAAACATTTAAAAAACCTTCAAAATATTAATTATAATAAAGCAAATAAAATAAAAATAATTAAAAAAATATAATAATCATGTGATTAAAAAATGTAAATAGTTTTCACTGGTTTAAAGATATCTTGTAAAGCTTTAAGAACATTTGTGCTTAATAATAATTTAGTACTTAGCTCTAATAACACTAAACTACCCGCCTGAATAATAAAGTTGCCTGGTAACCAGAGTAGTTTAATATAATTTGAGATTCTTATCAGTAATTGGATTGGTGATGTAGTTCCTGAAATAATATAAAATTATAAGAAATAAATAGAATTAGGTATCTAAAAATAAAACAGCATGCTTAGACAAAAGTACAACGGAAACACATTTTTTTAAAGCATATCAAATAACATCTCGCACAACATAATTATTCTAAAAACCTTTGCAGGTTCATGCACTTAAACGAATCAGCTAAATACGGAACTTGATATAAACAAAACCAAAATAATATACAAATTTGGATATAAGCTTGTTTCCTGGCGATCGCTAAGTTTTAATGTTAAGTACATAAAAAAAATCAGACACACAAAACATTACTGAGTAAGCTGTAGCTTAATAGTGACAATATTTTACTATACTGGGCATCAAAAAAATATAAAAAATGTGGCGGTTATAAAGAAATAAACCTAACACGTTGACTGCCATATTAGGTTCTGGAAAATAGTCCTCCAAGCGACTTGGTGTTTTCAAGTCAATTTTCAATAAAACTATAATTAGGCATATAGTGTAACAAATATTCAACAACTCTTTTCTGTGTGAGTTCATCAAAAACATGGCGTGAAGTTGAACAAACATGTACTCTGGTGCCATGTGTACACACTGTGTATACAAAGTAACACATAAATTCCACAAAATTGAGAGTGACTATTCTTAGGGAAAATTCCAAAACAGGTCGATTTTTATTTTCAAAAACTAACTTTTTGACATCAAAATCTCACCCCTTTCGTTACACCTCTTCAAGGGGTAGCTATCCTTTAGAAATTTTGAAATTGGATGGTGGGAATGTCGATACATCTTTTTAAACCTAATCCAATTCTGTATTCAGCAACAGCTTTTTTTTGTAGGAATAAAATAGAGTGAGTAATAACATTTTTATAATCAGTAACGCCTAACACAAGTGAAGCCTATAAAGAATTACATAGTTCAGTCTTATCTAATCAAATGTTAGAAATGCCCCCTTTCTTGTGCCTGGCAATATCCCAAACGGTCAACAAATTCTTGTTGGACTTTATATATAATCTTTGGAGAAATGTTCGTACATTCAGTTCTAATTCTTGTTTTTAATCCGTCGATAGTATCTGGTTTACTTTTGAATACTACACTCTTCAAATGACCCCACAGAAAAAAATCTAAGGGAGTTAGGTCAGGTGATCTTGCTGGCCACTCGATTGCACTACGCCTGCTAATCTATCTGTTGGGAAATTGTTGATCCAGACACTGTGGAACATTAACGTCATAATGCACGGGGGCACCATTTTGTTGATAAGACAAGTTATGATTTACCATACCAACATTTTCTCCATCAGGAAATAAGTTCAATAATGTCGGAATAAGATATGGCTGTAAAATTCCATTTATAGTTCCATCAAAAAAATAGGGACCAATAATGCTACTCATAACAATTCCCACTGAAACATTTACCTTTTGTGGATATTATGTGTGATTCTGTCGCACACATCTTAGGTTTTCCCTTGCCCAATATTTGCAGTTTTGACAGTTAACTTCTCCATGATAAGCACATTTGGAGAATCCTAATCACCACAACACATTTTAAAAACCTATTGATCGTTTCGCTAACAAAGTTAGCCTCATCAGAGGATGAAAATATTCAGAATAAGGTCTTTTAAAATGTGTTGTGGTGATTTGGGTTCCCCAAGCGTGCTTATCAGTGCTCATCACAGGTTCCAATCTGCACTTAGTTAACTTCTCCATGTAGTGTAAAAGTAGATTCGCCCGAAAATAAAATATTCGGTACTTGCAAAGAGTTATTATTACATTTATCCATTAATGTTGCACAAAACTGCATCCTTCGGTCTGGATCGTCATCAGATAACTCCTGCAAAAGCTGTATTTTATAAGTATGCAGCTTTTCAAGTTATAAATACTTTATGTGCTGTCTGAAGTGAAATTCCATTGTCTCAGCCAATTTATCGAACACTACTGTGGGGATTCTCTCCCATTGCCAATAAGACGTTTAATTTCACTTCTTCACTTATAGACCGGCGACCTGTTTTTTGCAAATCTTCCATGCTAGACGTTTCTCGAAATTTCTTATCTATTCGACTCACTGTTGATTGATAAACATATCTGGATATTTAGTATTAAACAGAATACACACATATTATCCTTAGAATATTGAGATTATTTCAGAATATTATAACAAGATAATGTTATATCTAAAGGCAGATCCACACCAAAAAATATTTGCGTTGTGCGTTGTATTTGATACAAATTGGTTCGTGTGCGCCGAAAATTGTATTGGTGTAGACAGTGCGCCACGTGCAAACACAGACAAATAATTTCATGACGAACAACGCATGCTATCCACCGTGATGTCGGTTTTCTAGTCAACATTAAAGAGATTTGTGTCGTACAGTTGTGTCAATTGTAACGGTATAAAAACGTTAGTTATAACTTTTAGTATATCCACTGTAAATTTGGTTGATTTAAACTAGCCCTTTCTCACTTTAAAAATTTTATATGGCTTTACTTGCAGTTATTCGATTCGGTTTTCTTTCTAATTTGTTGAGTTGTTCACTTATTACTTATTATTGCTTGTGGTGGGACACCTGTATATACACGTATGCAGAGTATTTTGTGTGGCCTACTGTCGTTGTCTAGAACCATCACGTTCATCGCGGTTGCAGGGTGACGACAATGCCCACTGGTGTCGGGCATAGAAACTGCGCAGAGCGCCAAGCAATGTTGTTTTTATATAGGGATTTGTCAATGTGTGGGACGGAAAGAGATATGTCTCTGTCGCAACTCTGACTTCCACGTCCTTGGTGGAATGTACAGGGGACGGTAGAGGGGCGAGAGAGGGACCAAATTTTTAAAAAGTTAGGTTTGGTTGGCGACAGGCTTCGGGAAAACAGGTGGAGGTAACAGGATATTAGGTGTAATTTAAGTGTTAGAATAGTGATTGGAAGAGAGGTTTCATTCACCCTAAGAGTTAGGGATTCATCTACACTTGAATTAAAATTGCGTGTGTCCCTGGTGGTGGTTGAGAAACAGCAATCCCGCAGAAAATAGGGACTTAATACGCCATTTTGTTGGAAGTTACAACACGTGTGAGAGGAGATTTGTGGAATTTCGAAGCCAGGGAGTAAAGTCAACTGGTAATCGTGCGAATTAATGAGTGAAGATTGGAACCTGTGCTGAGCACAGATAAGTACAATTTGGAGAATCCAATGCATCACAATACAGTTTTCTGACCTGACGATCGTTTCGCTAACAAAGGTAGCGTCATCAAGGGATGAGTAAACTGACAGGTAGAAGTAACAGTTTACTCATCCCCTTGCTGATGCTAACTTTGTTAGCGAAACGAGCGTCTGGTCAGAGAACTCTATTGCGATGAATTGGGTTCTCCAAATTGTACTTATCGTGCGAATTAATGGTATATTTCCACCCCGAAGTAATTTATTTACCCTTAGATAGGAGGATCCTAGTAACGTGCCAGTGTCAGAGAGAAAATATTCTAGTGTCAGCGAGAAATTATTCTACTGTCAGGCGGAAAGGATTCCTAGTATTGGGCAGAAATTATCCAGGTGCCAGCTATAAACTATACTAGCCGAGTGTCAGGCGGAAAGCATCCTAGTGTCAGGGAGAAATTATTTTAGTATCAGGTGGAAACTATCATCGTGCATGTTTATTCTACTGGTATATGTTACTGGCCTTTTAAGCATCAGTTGGTTCAATCACCTTTAAGCCTCTAAGTCGTATGGGTGTTGAGGTTAGAGTCCTAGTAGAAGAATTTTATGGGTCATTGGGTCATCCCCATGGTAGCAGTCCGTTCATAGTAGAACTCCAGCCGTAGTAGTAGGTTTCCAGACTATATAGGTGTACCGAAGGGTCGACATGTTTGTAAAAAGATTATTGGTGTCATAACTTAGCGAGGAGTTCCCGGAAGATCGGACATGGGAGTCATTTTGGTTCAAATAAGTGATAGGAGATAAGAGTGATATAAAGACCTTTTAATAACTAAAAGAATAAATGGTGAGCGAATTGACTGCTCTTAAAATTTAGCGTTACTTTGGGAGGTTAAAATATACAGTTAAAAGTTCAAATTTGTCTGGGCATAGAGCTTGTGTTTTACACTTTCAGTGGTTGATTGTGCCTGTAGCTCCCCAGGATTTCGTAATATTTGCATATTAGCCATTTGATGTTGCTGTTCAGTACTGTTTTTTTTGTGTGTGCTTCATATCTTATCTCAGCCTGATACCTGTTATCTATCATATTTACTCTGTGAAACAAATATACTTTATATATACGGGGGTAATCTAAATAGCTGAAGATGGAGTGCTATAAATTCAAGATTATAGTTGATGAGAGGGGCGGTTTCCCATGTGACAGTTGCGGTGGAATACTCTGTGAAAAGTGAGTGGCATGACTTCAACGGAGCTTAGGTGCCTGAAGCTGAAGCAGAGGGTTCTGAAGTTCTTTTGTGAAGGCTTCAGCAGGGCCTCCTACAGGTGCCAGTTTTGATAAAACATATACAGAAGCTTGAGGAACATGTTAATCTACTTGTAAATGTTTCCCTCGGGTCCGCGACTCCTGTGCAACCGACTGGAGTGAATGAAAGTGAAGTTGCGGAGCATGTATTTGTGGAGACAGCTGAGCGAGAGCAAAGGAGGAAGAATGTGGTTGTGTTTGGTTTACCGAAGGTTGGAGAGTCATCTGGTGCGGGAGATGGCGTGAAGGACAGAATCTGTCAAGTTTTACAAAAGGTGACCGAGATTTCAGCCTAGGATATTGTTCAGATTGGTAGACTGGGCAGGCTGGTCAGAGTTACTTTCAGGGAAATTGAGCATGTTGGTGAGTGCTTGAGAAGCAGCAGGGGCCTAAATAATTATCCGGAGTACCATGGGGTGTTTCTTTCGGCTGATAGGACCCCAGGTCAGCTAGAGTATTACCGGGGTGTGCATAAGAAACTTGAGGAGTGGAAAAAAGAGAGGGAGAATAACATCAAGATAAAATATATTCATGGTGTTCCAAAGATTGTTAAGACTGATTTAAACATGTAGATGTGTCCAGTGTAGTACATAATGTATCATCACGTATCATCATGTGACATTAAGTGTTGTTATCAGCATTCACGTGGCTTATGAACCAAAGCTGATGAATTCTACGCTTCGGTGAGTGATTGTGAGTTTGACATTATTTATCTAACCGAGACATGGCTAACAGATGATGTCATGTGATGAGTGGTTTCCTGATCGGTATGCAGTTCTTAGGTGGGATAGGTGTGTGGATGCTATGAATGTTCCTCACGGGGGTGGTGTTCTGATTGCCGCGCGAACACCTGTTGTGTGCACGGTAATTGAAGTGGATATATTGAAAAACCTTGTACCATCTATTGACTTTCTTACAAATTTAAATCGTGTAGTTTGGTTGGCTGTGTGATTTATATATGGATGACTATGACTTTTTTTTCAAAACTCTTGAGCAAGTGAGTGAACTGTTTGGGGATAATGTATTGTTTTTAGGTGACTTTAATGCTAGTACAGATAGTATGAAACTACTTGTTACAAACTTTGCTGGTTTATTCAGTTACACTCAATATAATGAGATACTGAATGGCAATGGAAGAATTTTGGACGTAGTTTTTTCGGATATGAAATGTGAAGTTTCACACGAGGGGGCACCTTTGGTGCGGGAAGACCTACAACATCCTTGTTTGTTTGTTGATAGTTTATTTAGGTCATTTGATATTTGTAGGGCACTATGAAGATGTATAATTTCAGAAAAGCTAATTATGTTGCACTATATGATGCACTGCTCGGGGTTGATTGGTCTTTCCTGTATGACTGTCATAACTGCAATGAAGCATGTGATAGGTTTTATGACATACTGTATGGGGTGTGTGATGTACACGTGCCTGTCTCTAGGAATTGTAAATATACCCACCCTGTGTAGTATAATGCTCAGATTAGAGCCAATATTAAACTTAAACATGAGCATTGGTTAAAACATAAAAGGTACGGTTCAGACTATCATTTGCAGAGGTTTAGCGAATTGAGAATTTTGGTGAAGTGTCAGATTGGCAATGGATATAAGAAGTATCTGTATGACACTCAGCAGTCGATTACTGATTGTCCTAAGAATTTCTGATCATATGTAAATAATTTAAAAAAAACGCACAAGAATACCCGGTCAGGTGTATTATAACGGTGATGTGCTGACTGGTTCACAACAAATAGTTGTAGCGTTTGCTGCATTTTTTGGCAGTGTTTATACACCAGCAAGCGGAATTAACTTACAGAATAATACGGCTGACACAGAGCCTAATCAGTATTACATCCACCTATCTAGAATTACGAAGGAGGATATACGGACAGCTATAAAAAAATTAAGAAATAAAAGGACGTCTGGACCGAATCAAATTCCATCTTTCCTCGTAAAAGAGTGCGCCGGTGTTTTATTTGTTCCACTTTGCTATATATTTAATTTATATTTTAACACTGGTCAGTTTCCTGCGATCTGGAAGTTGACACGTATATGCCTCAAATTTAAGACTGGTGATGTATCTTTGGTCATCAACCATTGTCCTATAGCTCTGTTCTGCATTTTTACGTAAGGCCATCGAGATGGTCCTATACGAGGGTATCTACAACTCTGTGAGAAGAACACTGGTATCACCTTGTCAACATGGATTTGTGAGGTCAACTGTTACAAACCTGGCCGCTTTCACCCAGTGGGTCTCAGACAGCATCGATGCTGGGGGTCAGATTGAGGTTGTCTACACAGATTTCACGAAGGCTTTTGACCATGCCGCTCACTCGGTCCTTTTGAGCAGGCTTGCAACATATGGATTCAGCAATAGCATGTTATGTCTTTTTGGTGATTATCTTAAAGATCATGTTCAATTTGTTAGCTATGGTGGCTTCAGGTCGTCTGAACTCATTGCTACTTCAGGCGCTCCTCAACTGCTATTGTTCTTATTATTTATCAATGATTTGGATAGTAATTTAAGTGTGTTGAAACTTTTCTATGCAGATGACTTGAAGCTGCTTATGAGGGTGATGTCGCTGGATGATTGTGTTAGATTGCAGGAAGATCTAGAATTGCTCTATGAGTGGTGCTTACAGAATGGATTGGAACTAAATGTGAGTCAATGTAGGGTTATGACTTTCACACGTAAAGCTTTCTCCATTCAGGTTGAGTATACTGTGTGTCGGTTGGTGGTCGATCGAGTGGAGACTGTGAGGGAGGGAGGTGGGGGGTGGGTTCACTTTGGTAGAAAACTCATTCGACATTCACATCATTAGCATAGTAAACGAGTGTAGCAGGTTGTTGTAATTTATAGTACGGAACTGCGGGTCGTTTACATGTATAGGTGCTTTCAGTTTTATATTGTGCTTTTGTTCTTTCAAAATTACGATATGCATCGCTTGTCTGGGGTCCATATTATGGTGTGTATATGAACTCACTAGAATGTGTTCAGAGAAGGTTCTTAAAATATCTGTGGCTTAAGGAAACTGGGCGTTATCTGGAGAGGGGGTTCAATCATTCAACTTTGAATTCGTCAGTTTGTGTAAGCTGAGAAAAGTTGATGTGATCAAGTTTTTATATAAACTTATACACAGTGTCATTGACTGTCCGGAATTGTTGGCACAGATAATTTTCCATGTTCCCAGGATGAGTGAACGGCACAATACGTCCTTTTATATTAATCAGGCTAGGACTGTTATGTTAAGATCTCCAATTTATGTAATGTGTAAGACTTTCAATATAATTTGTTTACGTTGTGATATGTTTAGCGATAGTTTGTCTACACTGTTGCATAGAGCTATTGAAATGTTGTAGTTTTGAGTTTGTTTTTGAATTAATATTTTGTGATTGTTAATTTATGGTAATCTTACTCGCTAATTAGTTTGTGTCATGCACAATAAGCCAAAGGCTGCAGTGTTATCGGGGCTGCAAAGACGCGGACAAGCCCTGAGTGAGAAAAAAAAGTGTCCTGTAATTGGTCCTCTAATTGGTCTGTTGGTCACAATAAAATTATTATTATTATTATTATTATTACCTTTATTGCTTAAAATTATACAACATGTTTATTCAATAAGTCTAAGACTTGTGGTGAATATTAACATAATTTTATACATAGTTGCATCCAAAACAGCTTTACAACACTCCAAATTCAACAACCTTAAAATTATGACATTCCAAAAAATTTCTTTCCAGTTCCATTTCGTTTTTCTAATGTTTCACCTGATATCTCCATTTACAATTAATACTAATCACTCCATAATACTTTTTCAACTACAAACCTTTCTCAACTACTCATATTTTTGCCGAAATTGTAAATTTTGTAGGAGACCAAAAAGACATTTTTTTAATAATAATTTAAATTTTAACAGCTTTAATTGATATAGTAATCTTGTTAACTAGTTTCACTAAGTTGAATGGTCAATTTTATTGCGAACAAATAGATGAAGCTCTCTAGTAGTTTGATAAATGTTTCACATTCATATAATTGCTTTGTATTTGAGTGAGCTATGGTGTTCTTTAAGGTTCTATCACTATAAAGTTGAACTTTGGAGCTATTTTACTGACTCAAAATAGAATCTTGAGGATATTTTAAGCTGTCGTTTACTTACTCTCAGTATACTTATATCATATATGTGAGCTAAGCATGTGCACGACTGGTAAAACTTAATGTTGAATTAAATTATTGAGATTGTATGCTACTGAGCTACTATAGGATTCATAATAACTACGTTACATTTAGAGAACCAGATTTATGAGATTATGTTTAGATGTTTATGCTTTTCAGGCCAGGACGTTTGTTGCTGAATATATATTTGAAATTGTTGTGTTTGTTTGATGTTCATTTATTAATAAACCGATATTTTACCTTGTGGTAATTAGTCAGATTGATTTATTTGAAGGTAGTCTCGCTCCTGCAATTTGCCCAGTGATTTGATTCGTGAATGTGCTCATTTATATAGGTGCCCTACGATTGTGTGACCATTGATGCATATGAGTGCATCTATGTATTTGTCTCTTTTCAGTGATTATTTGGTATAACTACCAGTGTGATCCAGCGTGTTCTTGGTTGGAGTTGGATCACTGGTGAACGATTGAGGTAATGGTATACTAAAGATCTGTATTTGAATATCTAAGACTAGTTATAGATTTTGGCGATATCCGGGTATAGGTGTAACAATCAAGTGGCGCCCTGTATAACATCTTATTTAGGAACCCTGGCTGTCTCTACTGTTTAAAAGCTGGCGGCCGCCTAACCTCCCAGTAACGTTGCTTATACCAATGACTGTTTTGAGGTTGGGTTAAGTTGAGAGTTGTTGTCATTGGCATAAAAGAGTGGGTGTCATACAATGTGGACTTGACTCTAAGTGCAATGTAGTTTTGTTATATTTAGCGACGTAAATAGCCATTTTTAGTGACTGATCATGTCTTATTATTATTTTAAAGAGATATATGTATTGTTCATAATTGTATCAGATTATTGACATCGAACAAAGAGAGTGAATAACAGTAAAAAGGAACAACATTACTGGACAATCAAATATGTGTAGGAAACAAAATGGTGGTGAGAAAATACCACAAACGTTAGCTGCTGATGAAACAACGGCACAATATATAAATTCCGGCGCAAGAAGATTTTGAAGTTCTCATCAATTTGGTTGGACCCTGTCCCAATTGTCTTTTGCCTTTGGCCTTCTCTTTGCTGAAAGACCCCAATAAGCTTGACATTTTTGTCTTCGCCTCCCCAACGCCAGCACTACACACTTTGGTTATTTCGTTCCATGCATCGCTTTCTTAATTTTATTGAACTGTTCAGAGTGTTTGAGCATCCTTAGCAAGTGGGGCTTCGAATATTCCTTAATGAGGTGTAATGAATCCTCATCGCTTCATTCCATATCATATTTCAATTATTAATGAATTTCCCATTCAAATTGAGCGTCACTATTGACCACTCACCACTGAAGGAATTATTAATACTGAATTTTCGACAGGTGTTGTTCAGTGAAAACGACGCACGAGCGGATTCAGCCGTACAACACACAGCATAAATATTTTCATCAGAAAATGCATGGCCATATTCAAATTTGTGCTGCAAATTTTTGTGTCGAGTTTCAAAATACAATGTACAACATGAATATTTATTTATGTGGATCCACCTTAACATCAAAACTTACAAGTTTTCCAATAATATATACCATCATATCATATTTATTTCGTCACCAATTATTTACATGAGATGTCAGCACTAGTTAACTTACATTGAATACATAGCAAAAGTGTAAACAACATCACACAGAAACACAACAAACAACAACGATTGTCAATGTTAATCAAAATCCACAATTAAAAATCTGCAATAATGTACACATAAAGAACAACAAAACATCACAAATAAAAATCGCCACCATGAACTACTTCCATTTTCACTCTAGGAACCCCTGGACTGAATAAAAGGGATTAGAAAGGATATATATTTTTTTAATTTCTCTGTTGCTGGTATGAGTTGTCTGAAGATGTGGGGAATATGATTAAATATCTTAACAACCCAGAAATTTGTTGACCATTGACTTGTCACAAGTACTTTCTTGAAACTTAAGCCACTGGATTTTTTTTAATGAAAAGTGTCGGTAAGTTAATCAGTATAAAGTTCCACACCACACTCATCAAGCCACTAGGTAAAAGCCATGTTAACTAAGCTTATTTAACAAACACGTCACCTGAATTTTGTTTCCCTATGTGTATGATTATTTATGCATGTGGCGTATTAGACCCAAATAGTGTGTAGAATATTTCATAGATGGCAGTTAATGTGTTAAAAATAACATTTTTAAATTAATCATCATTTGGCTATTGATATGCACTTAATTTTACTTTTAACAAGCCAATATTGAACCTTTTCTACATACTCATACTAAATAACACATTCGTGGTAAAACATAAATAACTTATAGCAATCATAAACAAACACCAACAAAATAGTAAACTGCATGCGGCAATTAGTCATAACAGCTCCAAATGTATCTTACCACTTATTCACTCAACACCGGTAGCATGGACCCATAAGAAGAAATAAAATTATTAATACATAGTGTGTAGCTAATAATTATATAAAAAGAGTAACATTTTTAATTTTAAAATAATAATTTTTTGAAGCCTATGTAAAAGTATGTCACAAAAAACAAGCTTAAACTAAACATTCAGTCAATGGTTTGTCATTTATTATGACAGCTTCAAATAAAAACTCAACTGAAATATTATTATTCATTTATCTTGTGCCAACAAACTACTTTTAATTTAAAGAATGAAATGCTGAAGGGGCATCAATTCAAGTTATAACATGTTTAGGTAGTATCAAAATTGTTACATAAAAATATACATATATTGCCATACTTCTGATCTGAATATAAAAAATGCAACATGTTAATCTCTGTTTACTCTTTGTTTTAATTTTGGGATAAGTATTTAACGCTTACGTTATTGATGACTGTTTACACACTATCCCTGTTAAAAAGCTAAAAATTAGTAATAAGTATGTCAAGACTGCTTTAAAATAATTAGATTATATTAACTAAACTCAATACACCTGATACATCAATATTTTATTAATTGGGTCTTTGGTTACTTGAATCTTTCAGATTTTTAGATCTATTGTAATGCTCCCATGTCACGATTCCCTATGGCACATCGTTTCCATTATCAGATTACATAGCATCGATAAAAGTTCATTCATGTAGCTTTCAGCATTGGTTTTTCTTCTTCAAGAGATTGAAATCTTAACCTTTTTAGTCCTTCACTTTGCTACAGTACATGAAGTGAAGTTTTGTCTTCCTTTTAATAGAAATTCAGCAGTACTTTATATGGGTCTATCATTAGCCTGTCGACTTTTTCCACAACTCTATACCGAATACCCTGCAGTTGCTGCCCAATGTATCACTTCTGTACAGATCTCTTGTATCTACGTCAAGCTATATATTTACATTTACATATGTATCATAATATATAATGTACATGCATCAACCCTTATTAATCAAAGATGAAAGTAATGAAAAGTGGACATATAGAGTATTTTTTAAAGGAATTTGGAATTAAAAAGGCTTTTCTACCAGACAATACATTTAATTGATAAAACCCTATGTGTTAAAAAAAATAACCCCATGTGTTATCAATTAAATGTATTGTCTGGTAGAAAAGCCTTTATAATTCCAAATTCCTTTAATCATGTCAAACCCAGACGTGTTGACATTTGGAAATAATAGAGTATTCTTTCCCAAAGGAAATTTGTGAAATCATGTGCTATTTATTTACACACTTGAGCCCTTTAATAAAAACATTTGTAAAACTATTTTGCATTTTAGACATTTCACATTAAAATAAAATCAATATCATCATCATTACAGTCTAAAGGCGAAGTTGCCTTGTCACCAACCATGACTATCTGCTATGGTTGCTGTTTTGGAAAACAGGGTGCACTACAGTGGCTTCCCATTGCCTTTCGTGGGGTTTGAGATGATAGTTCGAATTGTACTGCTGTACTTTTTTCATAACTACAGCGGACTCGTGAACTTTCATGGCTAAATTTGAAAGTCTAATGCTTTAACCAATTAAGCCACAGCTACGTTATAAGATGAGTATACAAAAGTAGTTAAATTTAAATAGAAGAAATCGCTTTAAAGAAATACCCACCTGACCAAGCTGTTTTCATTAATTTGTAACCTCAAAGTATTATTGTAATTAATTGTAAATGGTTTCTTCTTTTGCAGCCTTTTTATTTTGGTACAATCTTGACAGAAATTCAACCAAATGCGCATGGAATTATTATTTGGCTTTTTCACATTTACCAGGAATGTAAATTATTGAAATAAAAAATATGCACATAATCCTTTAGATATAAGTTTCGTTTTGGTAACCATTCTTTTTTCCTGTTCAGTGTTTTCTGCATATTCATAATCAAAAGCAGGTAAATTATAAATATGGTTATGTCCAAGAAAAGTGAGTATGGGCACTGGAGACATGTACAATGTACACAACATGATACTAACCAATGCTTACTTTTCTAAGCAAATATTTGTTATACAGTGTATTATAGAGTAAGTAATACAGAGTATTTATTACTGCATTATCCACAAATCACTACTAGACAAGGAAATTATTATTTATAAATAATTTATCATCAGCTTTCTCAGTTCTATTAAGTTAGGTCACACTTACTATAAGCAATATTTCATAATTTCGAAATGTGAACTGTTGAATGTATGGCGAATCATTTTGGAGAAACCCAATTCCCTACCTTTAGCTTTTTCAAAGTGTATTTACCATCTCTTATAACTAAAGCACTAGAAAACTAAAGACACTTACAATTCAATGTTGTGAATGGTGGAAGTTGGACAATTGTCATTCACTTTAACATGGCAGTGCTTGTGACACTTAAGCAGACAATCTCTACATTCATAGCCTTGTTTACCTATTCGCCTTGCGATTGTTTTAGCACACACTTGGCACACAGTACCGCTGAAAATAATGAAGATATTTGGTGAGCCAAAAATATTTGATACAACTAATAAGCAAAAAATACCAAACAGATTTATTATTTATTTGCTATTTGCTGACCTTCCTCATCACCTACTTTGGTTTCAACTAGAGGTGTGCGAACCCATGTTTTGTTCGAACTGAACTATGAACGAACCTAAGCATATGTTGCCTCGAACTTCGAACCTCAAAAATAGTATGTCTAATGTTTACAGTCGAACTTCTTACAAATTCAAAATCGAACATCGAACTAACCAAAATTCTTTGATGGTCATATTATATAGTTTCCTTAAATACATAGTTTAGGAATATTGTAACATACAATATTGGGGTCTAGACGTCGCGGGCCAAACGACTCCAGGAAGCAAGCTGAGGAAGTGGAAACAACAACATAAACTTTCGATGTAGCTTTCCCCAAGACCGTCATGCGCAGTGAAGAGCCGCATCCTGCACGAGGTGACCCTGCTGATAACTAAACATGACAGATCTAGACAAGGAGGTCGAAGTAAACTCCCCCAATCTACGGTGTCACGTGACCCGTACCTAGGGATAGATGGCGTCGTGAATGGAACCTTTGGAGTACCGGGCAACCCTCCAGAGTCAGGGTTCTGATGGTGTGTGGACAGTATTTCCCCCATTCTCGTGGGAACAACATGAAGCTCATAAAAACCCATGAGGCTTGAGAAGTGGCTCCGGCTACAGACTCGTGCCGCCCATTAGGGAAGCAACCAGGGGTTGATGGGACTTAGGTTCCTTCAGGTCAACCTCCAACACAGTAGGGCAGCCACAGCCGGACTAGTGATGGCTCTGAGGAACACGGATGTGGCCCTCATCCAGGAACCGTACTCCTATAAAGGAGAGATCAAGGGACTCAGCAGAGCTGCTGAAAAGCTCATCTACAGCAGATCCAGCGAGAACCCGAGTGCCTGCATTTTTGTCAGGGAAGGGATAGAAGGGTTAGAGTTTCTGCCTTTAATGAATTTCTGTTCCAGTGACCTGGCAACAATCAAAATCCGATGTCGAGGAGCGGATGGGCCAAGGGACCTTACTGTCGGGTCAGCCTATCTGCCGGGGGACAGCACGGACCCTCTTCCACCCAAGGAATTGGAGCAGCTGATGGTGGATAGCAGAGCAGGTGGATGGCAGACCATCATCGGCATGGATGCGAACGCGCACCATGAGTTGTGCGGATTCTCGGACACAAACTCTAGGGGTGAAATTTAATTGAGACGTATCGAATAGAGGTAATAAACCGACATTCTTCACAACACGGCTTGAGGAAGTTTTAGATCTAACAGTTTCCACCTAGTTTCTGGGTGACTTTGTTAAGAACTGGGCTGTGTCTGGGGAAGGGAGTAGCTCAGACGACAGATACATCCGCTTTGAAATCGCCAAAGTCGAAAGACAAACGGTATGGTACCGGGACCCCCGCAAGGCGGAGTGGGAAGCCTACAGGGCAGACCTAGCAGTGGAACTGCGGGGGGTTAAGAGTACCATAGACAATTTAATAGACCTTGAGATTGCGGCAGCCCAATTGCGAGACACAATCACCTCGGCCTATAATGCCAACTGCCCCCTGAAAATTAAGGCGTCCATCAGGAACGTCCCGTGGTGGAACGAGTATCTCAGGAAAAGGAGGACGTTTAACGTGGCCAAAAGGTCGGGGGAATGGGATGAATATAGACAGGCCCTAACGACCTATAACAAAATTCATAAGATCGTGAAAGAGAGAGCCCATGCTTGAAATGAGGTCAGACTTCGCGCACCCGCATCTGCAGGAAAACAACTTTACAGTGGAAATCCCCGACGGGGAGGCGACGCCGGGCACACCACGTCTGGTTCACCGACGGATCCGGCGGAGAGCGTGGGACGGGGGCAGGTGTTTATTCGGAAGGACTGAGGGTAAGTCATAGTATTTCCCTCAGAGTCCATGCAACGGTCTTTCAGGCCGAAATGTACGCCATCCTACACTGTGTGCGGGAGAACAAGAGGAGGGGCTACACCAACAAGTGGATCCTAATAACCACAGCAGCCCTTAAGGCCCTAAATGGCCCACAGGTAAATTTCTGGCTGGTGAGTGAGTGCCGAGATAAAACGAGCGACCTGGCAGGGCAGAATCAGGTCACCCTCATCTGGGTGCCGGGTCACTCGGGGGTCAAAGGCAATGAAGAAGCTGACAGTCTCGCAAAGAGAAGGTCAGCAGAACCATTTGTGCAGTCAGAACCGGCTCTGGGCGTGACAAAGAGCACTGCCAGGGGATCCATTAAGTCCTGGGTCAGAAACCAACACAAGGTGTACTGGGCAGACTGTCCAGGGCTCAGACATGGGAGGTCAATAATTGACGAACCCAGTTCAAAGAGAGCTGTGGAGTTGCTAAATCTTAGCAGAGGACAGCTCAGAAATATAACAGGTCTCTTGACGGGACACACGGTCATCAAGAAACACCTGCATAAAATGGGGCGGTTCGAGGGGGACCTCGCATGCAGACTCTGCGGCGAGGGGGAGGAATCAGCCCAGCACATCTTGTGCGAGTGTAAAGCCCTGGACCGCAAAAGACATCTGATCTACGGTCAGTCTAGACCTGAGACAGAGCATTATAAAACTTCACCCTACCAATCGCTGAGCTAGTTCAAGGCACAGTGATTTTGGAGTGGGTGGAGTAAAAAGACTAAGAGCATGCACAATAAACGAAAGGTTGCAGTGCTATCGGGACGGGGAGGCCGCGGACGAGTCCTGAGGGAAAAAAAACATACAATATTCGATACATAAAAGATTCCCATTCTTTTTACAAAAGAGAAGGATTCGACAAAATTTGCAGGTTGATTGGGTGAAAATGCCTTCCTGTGCTGATTGTTGTGGAGATGGATCAACTTTAAACTAAAAATACGAAAATAAAATATATTTTAAACTTTTTTTACTTTCCTACATGTATAGCTAAGCTCAATTATAGATATTTTGTTGTTGCTTGGCACTGGGTCGGCAGTTTTAGCAAATAGTTAGATTCAGGGGGTTCGAACAGAGCATGATAGGTATTTAATAACCACTTAAAGATTTAACTGCCTTCTGATTGCGAATATTCAAATGCTCATTGAGAAATAGAGCATGTTTAAACTAGTGTTTTCCAAAGGCAATCAGCAATTATCCTCATAAATTTTGAAAATGTATGTTAGCGATCGCTTTTGAAAACCACTATCATAATGTTGTTACCAAAAAGGTGTTAGGATGCTAGGATATATAAAAATCATTCTGTGATTGTTAAATGGCTCTGTCATGTCTCAATGTTTCCCACTATCTGTCAAAAATATGCATGAGTGAAATCTCCTGAAATTATGCTATCGGCTCAATGAGACCGATAACGAATTTAGCGCCGTTACCGAGTTAATGGTGCCGCAACTTCGCCACCTTTGGCAGCATTCAATGTCTGTAAAGTTAATTTTTTAAGCAACGAAGTTCGAACTATTTTCGAGAATTACATATCTCGAACTTGGAACTAGTGCAAACATATTTTTCGACTGAAGGTTCGGTTCGAAATGTCGAAGCTTCGCATACCTCTAGTTTCAACAACAAAAATTGGCCCATGTGTTACCTTCCGCAAGAATGAAACTTAAATTTTCTCGGAAAGGAGCTGCTTTTAGTGATTTTTAATTAAGGAAATTCACACACAAAAGAGGTCACAATGGTGAGACTACACATGTGGTCTTAATAGAAACTTATGCACAAACCAAAATTGATGTTTATGTATTAATAGAAAATTAACTTATTAGAGTTTGATATAAACCACTACTGCATTTACACTTTTTATAAATAATATTATAAACTATAATACAATAAAGGGGTCGAGGAGTCGTGGGCCAAAGGGCCCCAGGGGGCAAGCTGAGGAAGTGGAAACAACATGAGCTTTCGATGAAGCTTTCCCCAAGACCGTCATGTGCGGTGAAGAGCAGCATCCTGCACGAGGTGACCCTGTTGATAACTGAACATGACGGATCTAGACGTGGAGGTCGAAAAAAACTCCCCCAATCCATGGTGTCACGTGACCCGTGCCTAGGGATGGATGGTACCAGGGTGATGGTGTCGTGAACAGAACCTCTGGAGTACCGGGCAACCCTCCAGAGTAACCCGCCTTGCACCACACAGGGGGTTCTGATGGTGTGGACAGTATTTCCCCCATTCTCGTGGGAACAACATGGAGAAAATAAATATAAATAAAACCAAAACCAATGAGGCTCGTGGAGTGGCTCTAGCTACAGACTCGTGCCTTGAGTCTATTCCGTAAACGGAGACGAGCCAAGGGGCGGCAGCGTCCGCGGACTCTGGAGGTCTCACGACCGACGTAGATACGGGGGATCAGGGGTCCACAGACTTGTCCCTGACATCCAAGCTGGAGGCTGGGTCCCACCGGGGGGCGACGAGGTTCGCGGACCCTGGGGGCCCTCCACCAGAGAGGACCCTACTGTAGGGGTAGAGGGACTGCCCCTGCAGTCCAAGCGTCTGTCCGGGGTGAAAAGAAAGAAGCTTCGGAGGGCGCAGAAAATGGCGACCGGGACGTGAACGGTCAAGAAACCTGTAAAGGCGCAAGAGGGGAGTGCGATCCAGAAGAGGCCGCGCTCGGACTCTAGCACGCCTATTACAGACAGACGTCCCAAAAGGGCCAGGGCACCTGTGAAGGCGCAAGAGGAGAGTGCGGGTCAGAAGAGGCCGCGCTCGGGCTCTAGCATGCCTACTACAGACAGACGTCCCAAAAGGGCAAGTGCCGGAACATCGGCGCAGACTGGCTCGTATAGTAAGGCTGCGGAGGGCCTCGGGATGGCGGTGATTGACAGACGCCATCCTGGGGTTACGCTAGTCTTGGAGAAGGCGGACCTGATCCAGGCTGCGGTGGACTTTCTTCAGGAAGGCGAGAGCCCGCCTCAGTTACACGGGCGCGCCTGGCGGGAGGCATCCTCTGGATAACCTGTGCTGGCCCGCAGTCGCGAAACTGGCTGCGGAAAACGATCGGGGGCCTCGGTCAGATTTGGGAGGGGGCGGACTTGACAACCGTCAAGCCCAAGGAACTCCCAAAGAGATGCAAAGCCCTCGTACGGATCCCAGACACCGTTCCGCAGGTGACGGTGATCAGTAGATTGAAGATCAGAACCCTGAACTGGGGACACAACACTGGTCGGTTCTAAGCAGGAAGGCAGAGGAGAAAGGACAGACTCAAGCTTTCTGGATCGACTAGGCGTCTTACAGAGCTCTTGAAGGAACCTCCTTCGAGGCATTCTCCGGCCTGGGAAGGGTTAGCTTCCGCCCACTGGGGCACTGGTCTGGTGGCCTCGGGTGACACAATCCAGTGCCAAACAAAAACTAGGCAAGATCCAAATAATGGCTTGCCTAGGCATCACAGGGGCCATGCCTTCAACCCCAACAGCTGCCATGAGGGTGTTGCTGGATCTGCACCCCCTACAATTAGTTATTATGGGGGACGCCAGGCTAGGACTATAGACTAGCCTGCAATGGTAGACTGAAGATCAACCCAGGCTTCAGGGGCCACTGCAAAATTCAGGAGATCATGAAGGAGCCCATGCTTGAAATGAGGTCAGACTTCCCAAGCCCGTGAATCTGCAGGGGAAACAACTTTACAGTGAAAATCCCCGACCGCGAGGCATGGCGGGAGGAGACGTCGGGCATACTGGTCTTTCGGGAATAGCTAATCCAGTGACTAGGCATGCCATGCAGGTGGTCATCACCTCCAACCTGGTGGAAGAGGCCGAGCCAATAAGGAGTCTGGTTGCAGGTATGTTGGGCTCCATGTCGGCATGTCTTCCTGGTTAGACCTGAAGTAGTTCGGTGGCTAGATGATCAGGGGTGGCGGCTGTATTTCGAGTTGGTCACTCTGAATGTAATCAGAGGCCGACATGGAGTGTGGTCACCTCTCCTGCCCTACGTCGGGCACCAGAACAAGTACCGCCCAAGAAAGGGCTCCACCCCGACAGCGCCACGATTAGTTCGCGGGGCAGCTGCGGAATGCCAGAGCAACCTTCAGCATAGGGATGCGACTGAAGAGCTAGAAAAGCTCCTCACCGGCGGTCCCGGGGATGCTGTGTTGATCCAAGAGCCTTATGTATATAGGAAGCAAGTTAGGGGACTGGGAGGAATCGGCTTCAACACCCTCCTTGGTGGTGCGGCTGAAGGAGAACCTAGGACCTGTATACTGGCGTCGGGGATCTAGACATGGTATTGCGGCCGCAGCTTGGATCCAGGGACGTCACAGCGGCTATCCTAGAATATAAGGTGAGTAATATTGGGCTTAAGGTTCTGCTGTGCAGCCTTTATGTTCCCTATGATCAATTGGGGGTACCTCCCCAGAGGGTTTGGTGTGCATCATCGATTTCGCGGGGGAACATGGTCTACATCTTATTATAGGCTCATGCCAATTGTCACCACAGGCTGTGTGGCTGCACCAACACCAATCCCCGTGGTGAGGCTCTACTAGAGTATTTGGCTACTACAAACCTAGAGATATTATATAGAGGTACAGCACCAACGTCCATCAATCGTATCCATCAGGTGAATAACATCACATTAGCAAGCAGAGGAATTACAGGGGACATATCTAATTGGATGGTGACAGAACACATATCAATGTCTGATCATCATTTGATCCGCTTTGAACTGGATGCGGTTCGTGAGAGTCCTCCCTCCAGGAGAAATCCAAGGAAGGCCGACTGGGATACCTATGTAATAAGTCTTGGTGGGTCGCCAAGCAGCCAGTGCCGAGATTTAGAGGGTAAAATAATGGCAGGTTATGAGACTGTGTCACCACACAGGGGGAACCACCCATCAAGGTTCGATGGCGGAATCGGAATCTCGCCGAACTACGCGGGTGGACACGAAGGGCTTTAAACCATGCCATCCAAGAATCTTGTGAGGCGGCCTGGGATGAGTTTAAAACTGCCAGAAGGGAGTTTAATAAGGAGTTACGACGGAGTAAACGAGCCGATTGGCGTGCATACTGTGAGGAAGTTAACTCCTTGAAGGACGCGGCCAGGCTGGTAAGGGTGCTCAAACAGGAGTCAGGAAATTCAATAGGATTCTTAAGGAAACTGGATGGAAGCTGGACCAACACTACCGAGGAGACCTTGTTCCACCTCGCTAAGATACACCTTGCTGGCGGTGAAGCTGTCATGGAGGCTGTTAACCCAAGCTGGTGGTTGGTTTCGAATGCGGACTGGCAGCTGGCGGAGGAGATAGTCACAGAAAGATCTATAACCTGGGCGGTGAACGAGTTTGCTCCATTCAAGTCTGCAGGCTGCGACGGCATTTTCCCGGCCCTGCTCCAGAAGGGCCTAGAAATATTGTTTCCCAATATAAGGGATGTTTTCCGGGCCAGCTTGGCTGGGGCGATGTCCCAAAAGCCTGGTGCCGCGTCAGGGGTGTTTCATTCCTAAACACGGTGGACAAGGCGTACAGGCTAATTAGCCTTACAACCTTTCTGCTAAAGACATTAGAAAAAATAATAGATAGTATTGTGCTGGGGGAGATCCTCAGGGATCACCCTGTCCACAAAAACCAACACCCGTACCAGCGGAGGAAATCGACGGAAACGACGCTCCACGCTGTGACGTGAAAGGTGGAAAGGTCAATACACTATGGAGAGAGCACATTAGCTGTCTTTTTATATGTTGCGGGGCCCTTTGATAAGCAAGGACGGATACAGTCTGTACCGCCTTACAGGACAGGGGATCGCCTAGATCCCTAGTAAGTTGGGTGGCGAGCATGCTGAAAGACAGGAGAGTTTCACTGACCTTAAGAGGCTGGACGTTGGAGTGACCGGCAGCTGCCTTTCATCTAATCTATTGTGTCTGGTTATGGACGGTGTCATGGAACGGCTCGTCGAGAATGGCTTCTTTGCCCAGGCATATGCTGATGATGGGCTGGTCTAAGTAACCGGAAATTCCTCAACGTCGTCTGTGAACGCATGCAAACAGCTTGCAGTATAATTGAAAAGTGGTGTGGTGAGCTGGGACTCTCTGTAAACCTAGCGAAGAAGCAAATGGTCCTGTTCACCCAGAAAAGGAATCTGGATGTGTTCAGGGTGTTGATGATGTTTGGAAAATCTTTAGCTTTAGTGCGGGGGTCGCAAATAGAACGAGTAGTGAGGAAGGGAGTAGCAACTCTCCGGCAGCTGCACCATGTAATAGCGAGGACCTGGGGACTTAATCCTCGGACCCTTCATTGGATTTACATTGCAATCTTCAGGCCGACAGTCGTTTATGGGGCAGTGATCTGGTGGTTTGGTGTGAACCAAACTGCTACCCGGAAGCTGGGTATGACCGGCGCTATGATGATAACACCAACAGCCGTGCTAGAGGTCTTGCTGGTGCTGCCACCTCTTCCCATCTGTATCAGAAGGGAGGCTATGGCGTCGCATCTCAGAATGCGAAACTCTGGAAACTGGTGCGGTGAGGGAGCAGTAACAGGACATGCAAAAGTTGCCAAGGAGAGTGAAAAAGGAAATTTCAATTTCCACCATCAAGGTACGAAATGCAGAGGATTATATTAGACTGACTAGGACATATACCCTTAGAATCCCCAGCAAGGATCAATGGAGGAAAAATGAGGTTGCTTTCCAGCCTGCTAGCCTGGTCTGTTTTACCGACAGATCACAGCTGGAGGAGCAGCACTCCTCCGGGACGGGAATATACATCGATATCCTAGGGGTGCGCGAGAGGTATGCTCTGGGCGCATATACCACGGCATTCGTAATGGAGGTGTACGCTATTCTGTCTGTAGCTAATCGACAGGATGGACGAGCCCTGAGAAATGTGTATACATGTTTTCAGATGGTCAGGCAAGCCCCCAGGTAGTCTTACGGGACTGTCCAGGAGAAAGGAGATACAACTTGTGTGGGTTCCAGGACACTGTGGTGTCGTGGGGAATGAAGTGGCGAATGACCTCGCAAGGCTTGGTTCCTGGTGCCTGTTCTGTGGCCCGGAGCCTGCTATAGGCATAAGTAGGAAGGTGATCTCCAACGCCCTAGATAAATGGACTGAGGCAATGAAGAAGCACTGGGGGTCAGTCTGTGGCTGTAGGCAGGTGAGGGATTTTGTGGAGAAGCTGGATAGAAAAAGACTGCCTGGCTTTTTTGTAGGAGTCGTTCTGCGCTTTGCCGCTTCATTGGGGTGCTAACAGGCTACTGTACTCTCTGAAGACACCTTACACTGGTAGGCGTCGAGAGGGATCCCATTTGCCAGGAATGCGGTAAGACTGAAGAAACGTCTTACCACTACCTGTGTGAATGCGAGGCTTTTGGGAGCCTTCGAACAGAATTGTTTGGTTCGAGGACTCTACAGAGGAGCCAGGTAAGTTCCGTCCAATGGAAGACCGACATGGTCTTTAGTTCAAGGTCTAGGAGGTTTGGTGATGAAACCGAGGAGGGGTAGGGCATGGTTGCTGGGGTTGGCAGAAAAGGCGCGATGTGTACTTGCCTGGCGCTAGCCTCCCCACCGTTGCTACTACTACTACACTTGGTATAATTTGAAATATAATGCCTGGTTGGTTCTTCCTACTGCGGAAGGGAACTCTGGATAGTTCTTCTGGACGGGACTTCCTTTTAGAGTTCTCTGGTTACAGCCTAGTAAGCCGACAATGAACTTTCGGTGGCCTTTTTGTGGGGGAACGAAGGGTGTCATGTGGAATGAGCCTCGCTTGCTTAACGTGTTGGTCTCAGCATCTGGTACTAAACAAATTTGGCATCTTGGCTGGACTAGTTGGTTATAATCGGGAATCAGTGCAGCTCATAGACGCCCTTGTCGGTCAAAAAAAGGGAGGAAAAGGGGCGGTGGTGCGGTTCAGCCTTTTGGCGCTTACCCACAGGGATCAACTGCTGGTCAGGTCAGGTCATCTGAGGTCGAATTTAGGCGACTTTCAACCAATACAGTGTCGCTTAGTGGCTGAAAAACTGGTGGAATATTATATAATGTTGAATTTTAAAGTATTATCATTTCTTAGATTCTAATCTATTTTGCCAAAACTGTGGTGGTCTGCAAACATCATGTGTGCCATATTTCAAACAAGATAACCCTCTTGCAAGCAAGTGATACAGCACCGATTGGATCCATATTTCATGACATTCCATTGTGGCTATAGCATCCAAAATGGACGAAATTTGCAGAAAGTATTATAGAATATTTTGCACTTCATGGCGTTGTTTTTAAGTATTTCTTTTGTTTTTGTTTTACTGTGTTTTTTTTTGCAGACTATTTTCTTTCTTGGTTAAAATATCAAACACAAGATGTTTAGTTCTGCAAGCTTTTTGTAGATCATTATGATTTGTTTTTCTTTGGCAGTACAATATGCTACAAGACGCAATTTTGCAAATCTTTCCACAAATATTTTTCACAAACTTTCTCTTATCATTATTTTTAATTTGTGTATAGGAATTATTTTTCAACTGGAAGGTGATAGCTTCCCCGGGAATAAGTCTTTTTTAATCCGTTTTGCAACCTGTAAACCACAAACCACCCTTTTTCTTTTCTGATGATCTGCTGATTTATTTAAATAATTAACATTCTTTAACCTATGGTACTTTTTTGTATATCCTGGCAGCCCTCTGAGCATCTTTTAAGTAGCTGGATGTTTTACATTAAAATCTTTCCTTCTCTTTCTTCTATTCCTTTTAATAGATTGTTTATTTAATTTAGATCTAGAGAACGAAGGAATAACTGTATCGAGCAGATTGTTGTCTATTATTATTATACAAGGGCGGGACACTTTGGAGTCCCTGCCTCTCTGGCTTATTGTACCCCCAGTAATCACCCTAATCCTCTAGGATGCCAGTTTCTTTGGCAAAGTTCAGTATTATCCTGTAGTGAGCAGTCTTTAGACTTTTTAAGTTTACCTTTTCGTTCCCTAGTAACCAGCACTGTGCTTCTATAAATGTCTTGCAGTGGCACATTATATGTAGTGGAGTTTATTCCTCTTCTCCACATCCTATGCACATTGGTTCTGATTTAATCCCCAATGTATAGAGGTGTTTATTCATATGACAGTGACCCGTTATCAGTTCTGTCAATAGTTTTAGGTCTTTCTTGCTCAGCTTGCGCAGATCTTTTGCTCTTTAGCTGGGTGGTTCCTTGAGGAGGGCTTTTACCTGCCTTTGTCCAGGAGAGTTGTTTCACTATTCCAGGTTCCACCTTTGCAGCATCGCCTTGCTTTCATGTCTTCTGGTTTTATTATGCAACCCCGCAGTATGGTTCTGCCCCGTTTAGAGGCCTTGTTCGCCCTTCTTTTGCGAGTTGGTCTGCTACCTCGTTGCCCTTTATATTGGCGTGCGCAGGTACTCATTTTAGGGATATTTGCCGCCAGCTGGCTGAGGCTACGCATGCAGTCAAGAACTAGAATTGACCGTGATTCCTGTGTTCCCAGCGCCTTTTGGACTGCTCAGTTCTCAGTAGCTATGAAGATTCTCTTGCCTGTGTAATTCCTCTCCAGTAGCATTTGTGCACACATCATTATGGCTAGTGTTTCTGCCTGGAATACAGTTGCATACCGACCTAGGCTGACAGCTATCCTGCACCCCGGTCTGGTGCTTCCGTATATACCGCATCCTGCTCCACTTGCTCCTTTGGAGCCGTCATCTCTGATACGGTTCCTCTAAACTTTCCAGATGTTATCGTTACATCATCTGCATAGTCTACAGCCATGAAACCGGCCTCATTTAGATCCCCCAGGAGTTTGTCCACTACTAGGCACCACAACAGAGGAGAAAGTACACCCCCCTGCAGGCATCCCGGCGCAGTCCGCACTCCAGAGGTTTCTTCCTTGAATGGGGCATATATGTCCCTGTGTTCTAACATGGAGATCCATCGAGAAATTACCCAGTGGATTCCCCTGTTTTCCACTGCTCTTTTAACAGATAGAAGAGAGGTGTTGTGAAACGCCCCGTCTATGTCTAGGAATGCACCCTTTATCCCTAAGTGTCTTTTCTATCTTGCTAACCACCTTATGTAAAGCCAGTTCATAAGATTTGCCGGCCTGGTAGGCACACTGATTCGTACTGAGCGGATATATGCTCAGCCACGTATTCCTAATGTGCCTCTTACTCAGTCTCTCCACCAATTTTAGAAGAAATTAAGTTAGGCTTATCGACCTAAAGGATTTCGCCGGGCGTGGGATTCCTTTACCGGCTTGGAAATGAGTAAGAGTTTATTTCTCTCCACATCCTATGCACATACCGCAGAGGAAGATTTGTCCAGAGCAACGAGCATAGAATGGGAGCCAACAGGTCTATCCCCTTTTGAAGTAGTGCTGGGAAGATTCCATCCCTTCCTGGAGATTTAAATGGTTGAAATCCATCTATCGCCCATTTATTTTTTGTTTGATTTATAACCTTATTAGCTAAGTTCCAGCCCCGCCTCGTCAGTCTCTGTAGCGAAACCCACAAGTTCAGACTGTCCTTATCATTAGGTTTACGATCAATAGATCCCTGGAAGCGCGTCTGCAGCAATTGCTCTAGCGTCTCTATAACTTTCCAGCCTAGAATAATCTTGGGCTCTGGCTATGTGAAGAGGACGAAGTAACAGCATTTATTAATGCTTTTAGATATGTCTTGAGTTTTCCCTTCATAATATTGTCCCTTGGAACTTTCCATCTTTGTTTTCTTCTATGGTGCAAGCCAGTATCGCCCAACTCATTAATAGTATTTACATATTCATTTGGATAATTTTTGCTGTCGCTTTTCTGTATATTTTTGTAAGCTTTGCTCTGTTCATATTTATTTTTACTATTTTTCTAATGTAAACATCTATACACATATACATAGTGGTTGCCATGATAACAGTAATATACTTATTTCCCTTTGTTAGATATTATGACCAATATGACCCTAATAGGGTAATAGAAAAGAGGTTAACGGGTGAGAGAATTTGAGAATGTCGTACTGACGCAGTTTTTACTTGTTCTATTGCATGATCATTTTATTAAATAAATTATTCATACTAACAGAGGGGATAACGATGCTTGATATATCTAAATTTACTTATATTCTTCTTCGAATTTTTGGATATTTCACCACTCTCGCATGAACAACCCACTGGTACTTATCAACTAGATTTACTTGTTTAGTACTAAACCACTAGCACAAATGTGGCCACAGGCCAGAATAATTTGGAGATTCTATTAAATTACTTGTGATGAGAGAATATGACGAGGAGACAAAATGTTTGATTTTTTAGTAGGTGTCTTTTATACATGAATTCAAAACAGTACAACTAGAATAAATGATGTGTTATCTATATTTACTTAAAAAAAATCTTGTTTAATTGTAAAACAGTGTGGTGAGACATGAGTGTTCTCGATTTGAGGACAATGATCATAATATGACATAATTTTGTCATATCTATTGCAAAATAAACAAGAATTTAAGGCAATTGCAAGACCTGCTCCAAACAAACAAAACAGAGAAAACAAAAGTATAAAATATGAACTAAATATTACATATAAGATATAAATGGTTCTTATGTCCTTGCGATTCTGAGCATGTTACAGGATTTGAAAACACTTTACATACATATTTTAAATTTTCTAACAATCAGAAGATTTTACTTACCCAGTTAAGTGCCTGGCAATGAATGTATGATCATTAAATATATGTAGTTTGGTTCCTTTTTTTCTCCATTTGGATTTTTGTGCCAAGGAGAGAGGTACAAGGTAATGCTTTTTGATACCATTTTCAAGTGTTTCAAGCACCAGGGTACTAGCTTCATTAATATAAGTTCTAGTTGAAGCACTACTTAAACCAGAGGCTTCAGATAAGCTTGACCTTCTTGAGTTTTCATCAAATGATTTACCACCAGGAACATTCAGTCGATAACCTGAGAAATTACAAATTCTATACAAAAAACTTATTTCTTTTAAAAATTCAAATAGATATAGTTTAATCATTATTATTACTTTAGTTGATCTAATATTTACACAGTGAAATTTCTAGATCAAAAGAACCTGAAAATTCCTAAAATATCTCGGTACCTTTCATTTCATTCTGCGACCACGTTCCGTTTAAGTATTTACACAATGGACAAACGATGGTCACCGAATATAACTTACTTCGGACTAGTTCTTTACCTAGGTGTGATATAAATACACAGTAGCGGTTGATTTTAATTTAGAATTTTTCATCCTCTGATGACGCTAACTTGGTTAGTGAAACGATCGTCAGGTCTTTGAAATATATGTTGTGGTGATTTGGGTTCTCCAAGTGTACTTATCAGTGCTCATCACAGGTTCCAGTTTTCACATAGTATATTATTATTACTAATGAACACATCTGTATAAGAAATCGGTGACAAGTGAAAGTCACTAGATTTTCTTATGCATATTCTATGGTCCAGATAGCAAAACTTTAGTGACTAAACAGTAAACATATAATTTATTATTATCATCAACGTCATTTATAATGAAAATAACGAACTTAGTGTTTATATACTTTTCCATCACTTTAGAGATGACTGAAATGAGAGAAATAGGCCTGTAGTTGCTAGGAAGCGCTTTGGATCCTTTCTTGGGGACGGGTTGTACTCGAGCAGTTTTCCAGTTACTAGGGAATATGCCTCTATTGTAAGATGTCTGAAACACACGAGTCAGGGACAGGAGAAAGTTCTGGCGCGCATTTTTTGGGATCTCGTCAAGGCCAGAGGCTTTGCTGTTATTAAGAGAAGAGAGCATTTTCCATACCTATTTACTTTTGAAAATGATATCAGTCATTTTATGTGCGACATTGGGGACCGTTGGTGGTTGAACATTTGGAGGTGGGTTGAGAGTAGCATTGCCAGCGAACAATGAGGCAAAAATTTCAGCCTTGCCCAGGGGGGTAGAAACAATTTCATCCCCTGAAACAAGAGGTGGGAACGTGCTCTTGCAGAAATTATTCCCAATAGATTCAGCAAGAGTCCAGAAGGGTTTGCTGCTGTTGGAGCTTGAGAGGACTTTGTTTTTGATGTGGTTATTAAACGAGTTTTTTGCCTCAAAAAGAATGCGGACATAGCGGTTTTCTGTGTCGTTAAATGCTTGACGGTTTTCTTGATTGGGATTGTGTAGAAGCGTTTTGTGAGCTTTGACCTTTTCAAGTCTGGCCTTGTCACAGGATTTAGAGAACCATGGCTTTTGAGTGGCTAAAGAAGTTTTCTGTGTACGTAAAATAAATATTTCCATGCCAGCTTGAATAGTTTCGGTGACGTTTTGTGAGATATCAGAGGGGGTCGGGATGAGAGAAGCAGACAGACGCCCATGGAAATGAGGAAAAGTAATTCCGCATTTCGTCCCAGTTCGCGGAGTTGTAGTGCCAAGCGATATGTGGGTGTGACGACTGTGCGACCTCGGGTTGCATTGCACAGGAACCAGTGACCATGCTGTGGTCTGAACGACCAAGGGGGGGCTGAACTGAGTTTAAAGCAACGATATTGAGTCAACAGGGATGCTACTGAGTTATAACTTCACTACCTTTGGCACCATTGTAAGTCTGTAAAATTCAATTTCGAAGTATTTTTGAGCAACGAACTTCGAATTATTTTGGAGAATTACATATTTCGAACTACTTTAACAGCTAATCGCTTACAGCGTACAATTTTTCAAACCGAAGGTTCCGTTTAAGTTCAGATTCAGTTTTCGATGCTTCGCACACCCCCACCCATTATGGTGATGGTATCTATTATTTCCATTATCAAAAAATGTTCAGGATCTGATTAGAGGTGTGCAAATTCATGTTTTTCTTAAACTGAACTATGCACGAACCCAAGCAAATATGTTGCTTCAAACTTCTGAACCTGTGAAATAGTATGTGTAAGGTTCACACTCGAACTCTTAACGTCCTAAAAATTAAAATCGAACATCGAACTAACCAAAATTCTTCAATGTTCATGTATCATTTCCTTAAATACAAAATTTAGGTATATTGTAGCATACAATATTTGGTATGTAGAACATATCAATTTTTTTTTGCAAAAAGCAAAGGTTCGACTAAATTCGCAGGTTGATTACACAATCAACCTGCGAATTTTCACACGAAAATGCCCTCCGGTGCTGACGTGATTTGTGAAGATGGGTCAAGATTGAATCAAAAACACAAAAAGGTGTATTGAATACTTTTTTAGATTTCTACATCTACACTTAGCTATAGATGTAGAAATCTAAATATACTATATATATATATATATATATATATATATATATATATATATATATATATATATATATATATATATATATATATATATATATATATATATATATACACTTTGTATATATTCTGGATGTGTATATCACAAAATTTAATAACGATATCGCTCTACAGTATGTAAAATGAGGATTCTTTGACCAAATCAGTTCCTGTAAATCATTGCGGGTGCACAATCACCATTTTCTGCATTTACTTACTGGTTAAAATTTTACGTCGAAGATGGACGTTATGGAGACAAGTATAATTGGGAATTAATATTTTATGCTTTTCATTCCACATCAAAAAGCAAATAATGTGAAAACACCACAAAACATGTATTGACTTGCGAAATTAAATTAAAAAAACATGTCTAAGTACCTGTTTGAATGCCGAGAAATCATAAAAACTATTAGGTACACGCTTTTTTATCGTTGTTGTATGTCAGTTGTATATAAGCAATCGGTCAAAATGATTTTAACCCCATGAATTTATTGTATTGGCATTAGTGAGAGCTACAATACATTAGAGAAATAGCATTCACGCTTTGTTCTTCATATTCATAACAAGCATTATAGAAATATCCCTAAGACAACGTTATTAGATTAAATAATAACTGGATTTTCATTAGTATTTTGCTTCCAATAATTGAAAAATCGCCAAATGAGTGATCATATAAAGACGGTTGTGTTAATAATTTTCTATCCTTTAAAGCAAGTGCGGGCAGTACGGTTAAAAATGTGTCACAACTGAGAATTAAAGCCAAAGCAAAACAGACCATGTTTATAGTCTATATTCTCACTGAATTTTTTAAAATTTTATTGAGCTATTCTGAACACCTAATTCATCATAACAGAGTTCTAGAAAACTTCGTAATAGATTTACCGAAAATAGTAATAAATTCCTGTTTTTCCTGTTTTCATCTATCCCATTGACAGATGGCGCTGTTAGACGTCTTTAATTGGTTAGTTACTTAGTTGCCCGGTAGGATGTACGATTACAACATGACTTACGATTAGAACAAATAGTATTAACGTAAACGAATTTTAATATTCTTTGATGAGCATACAGCCGCCTGCACTGTTACGTTTTTTGTTTGAGTTATATATTATGCACCTATAAACAGCAGATTGGCTGAGTTCAACAGGCGCCAACAGTTGAATAGTTGTGTCAACAAAATGCGTTCTCCAGTCCCGCTGTGCTCCTTTTGGAATTCAACTGTTGCCAATTTCTTAAAGCGCGGAGTGAAGCATCTATCAAGTCACTGTAGTCAGCAGATAAGCGCTTAAACTCAGCTGCGCGCGCCTAGTGAACTCGGCCATTGTTAACAAACATGTTGCAATGGGAACCTGTACACAATGAAATCAACCTATAGTTATAGTTTAGTTCACTGCCTGTATATGACCAACCACTTTTTAAGTGACTTTGGACATATCACACAAAAATGTCTATTTTTTACTAGAAGTTATTTCTCCTGTTATTAGCGAATTTTTGTTAAGAGAATCAGGAATTGATTAAATCGCTAGACTTATTTAGGGTAGGCATAGGTACCTATGTTATAAAATCTTTTTATGGAAAGGTGGCTAGTGGCAGTATCTTGGAAACTACAATAGGAGGCGTAAAATTTTCCCTTGAGTCATAAAACATACTATTATGGACCTCAAAATAAAATAACAATCGAGGGAACGCAAATCGTATTTGCTCGATTGCCGATTTTACGAATAATGTACATGTTTGGTTTGTTTTGAATAGCAATTAACAAGCCTATTACCCAACTTGTCCTAACCTATTATGTTTATGGCTACATTGAATTATAACTTTGAACTGGAAGGAAACCCGGGTGAACTGCAGTCTAGGCAATTTTCAAACAGAAAGATGTGTGGCATAAGAATTTTTGCTATATTTTAATTGTACTCATTTATTTTTCATTGCGGCTTAATTTTTACAGAAATCATTTCGTATTTACCAATGCGTAATATCATTTTCTTGCCATAACTAAATATAAAAATAGATCTTTGAAACAAATTAAGTTTACTTGGAGAACCCAGATCACCACAACACATCTATTTAAAGACTTGACGATCCTTTCACTAACAAAGTTAGAGTCATCAGAGAATGAAAAATTCTAGCAGTGAGAATTTTACATCCCCTGATGACGCTAACTTTGTTAGTGAAGTGAGCTTCAGATCTTTAAAAAGAGGTGTTGTGGTGATTTGGGTTCTCCAAGTGTACTTATCAGTGCTCATCACAGGTTCTAATCTTCACTTAGTGAAACAAATTACTTGCAAAATCAGTAGTAATTGAAACAGGGTTCCCACTCGTCTGGAAAACCGGGAAAAGTCAGGGAATTTGTAGAAGAAAAATTCTTTTCAGGGAAAATTGTGAAAATATTGACTAAGAGTCGGGGAATTTTTGTCCCTGTTAGGGAAAAATTATTTATTGCCTTTTTATGATAAATAATTGAAACAATATGTTTGCTTTTTGTGAAATTCTGAACCATTTACTTAATGATTTATTTTTCCACAAAACCACAATATTTGTTTTTCTTCAGTTGTGCGTTCAATGGTCGCTTTGTATTTGAAATGGGGAAGTGTTTTCCGCCATGACGCGAGGACCTACTGTATTTTGTAGTAGCGTTGCACTTGTTGGGGGTAAATTGTAAAAGATCAAAGTCGGGAAAATATATTTTGGCATGTCAGGAAAATTAGGGAAAAGTCAGGGAAATTGATGTGCTGTTTTTAGTGGGAACCCTGTGAAAGCTCGCAGTAGCCTACTATAAGGTTTAAGAATGTTAAAAAATAAAAGAGTGAATCTTTCTTGATGTTCTTAAAATGAGTATTATTTGACCAAATCAGTTCCTATAAATCATTGTATAGATGAAAAATCACAATTTTCTGCATTTACTTACTGGATAAAATGTTATGTCGTAGAGGGAGGTTACGGAGACATGTATAAATTGTGAATTAATATTTTATACTTTTCATTCCAAAGCAAATAGCAAATAATGTGAAAACACATCAGAAAATGTATTGACTTACTAAACTTAAAAAAAAACATGTGTAAGTACCTGTTTGAATGACGAGAAAAAATGAAAACTATTAGGTATCGTTACTGTATGTCAGTAGTATGTAAGCAATCGGCCAAAATGATTTCAAGTACAAGAATTTATTTTATCATTGTCATTAGTGTACAATACAATAGAGAAATAGCATTCACGCTTTATTCTTCATATTCATAACAAGCATTATAGAAATATCCCTAAGACAACGTTAAAAGACTAAATAATAACTGGATTTTCATTAGAAATTTGCTTTCAATAGCTGAAAAATCGCCAAACGAGTGATCATCGGTTGTATTAACAATTTTCTAGACTCCAAACCAAGCGTGGGAAGTACGGTAAAAAATGTGCCTCAACTGAGAGTTAAAGCAGGCAGAGCATTTTTATTTTTATAGTCTATATTCTGACTCGATTTTATTATGTTATTCTAGACACCTGATTCATTATAACAGATTTCTAGAAAACTTTGCTGTAGATTTACCGAAAATAGTAATAAATTCTTGTTTTAATCTATCCCATTGACAGATGGCGCTCTTTGATTGGTTAGTTCTTTGACATTCTTCGATTGGTTAGTTATTAGTTGCACGTTAGGATGTACGATTACGACATGACTTACGATTAGAACAAATAGTATTAACGTAAACGAATTTTAAAAATATTTGATAAGGGTACAACCGTCTGCGTCGATATGTGTTTTTGTTTGAATTATATATTATTATACACCAATAAACGGAAGATTGGCTGAGTTCACTAGGCGCCATCAGTTGAATAGTTGTGTCAACAAAATGCGTCACCAGTCCCGCTGTGTTTCTTTTGGAACTCAACTGTTGCCAATTTCTTAAAGCGCGGAGTGAAGAACAAACTTGACAAAATAGTGCTTGAAGTCAAGATTTCGTTCATCTGTCTCCAACCGCTGAAACGTGTCGGTAGTCAGCAGATGAGCGCTTAAACTCAGCTGCTGGCGTATATAATAAACTAGGCCCATTTTAACAAAGGTTATGTCGCAATGGGAACCTGTACACAGTGAACTCAACCTATAATTATAGTTGAGTAGTGGCATTGGTGATTGGCCATAGTGCGGAAATAGGCCGACGTTAACGAAAAAAGTATACATAATCCCTAACCCCCCTTCCAAACTTTGCTAACTCTGGGTAATCAGAGTCATGAACTGACGTACAAAATGTTACCCTAGTGTAATTAAATAATTGAAGTTCTGCTATTTACCGTTAGATGGTGTGAAGATCATGCCATATCAAGTGTCAATTATCATTATTCTGAACTTTCACTTATAACTAACAAAATAACAAATTACTTAAATTTTAAACAAATTTGATCTGTCAATTTTTGATGTTTTTAATCTTTATGAAATTCTGATTGTAAAAATAAACAAATTATTGTCAATTTGGCGTTTTAACATACATAAGCCAAAAGAAAGAAACAAAGAAGATTGTTTGCTCTGAATTTCAACTAAAATTAACATTCTAATGTTAGTCAATAGTATGGCTCATTCTACCCAATAAATCAGAGGGCGTTAATGAAATAGATTGTTTTTAGCATTGTAAGATGGGGAAGTAAAGATATAAAAAAGTAAACAATATTTTAACTGAATAAACAAATTATTAATTATCAAAATTGATCAACAGGGGTAGATAATAATTTAGGAGATTAAAAATTTTTGTTTAAGTGATTGATTTTCTGAATAGATACAGATCAATTTAATCAATTTTTGTTCAAACAACTTTCATTTTGGTATGCTGACACTTCAGGAAAACGAATACGTAACGGGTGTCCAAACTGAACGTTACGTGTCTCATTGAACAGTTTGGACACTTGACGTGCTTGAAGAGTGCTATACATGACAATGTCACTTCCGACACCGTGCTCAAACTGTGCGATGTATCATATAAAATGTGTTCAAAGTGTACAATAGACATACATATATATATATATATATATATATATATATATATATATATATATATATATATATATATATATATATATATATATATATATATATATAGTTACAAAGCACTTCAATAGACGTAGGTGCGGTGTTGCCACATCTCCAGAACTTCCCCAACATCTGGGAATTTTTGCACAATCTGGCAACACCACCTCCCCTGGGGGTGACCCCCCTCAGGCGAAGTCTCAACCCTCTAGGACCAGAAATAACGAAGTTACCAACTTGTACCCCGTCGGAACGGATAACTGAGGTCTGCACATTCCGAACACCTGTATATACACCCTGTATGCGCAGAGAACCCTTACACCCTGTATACGCAGAGAGAGCTTATATTACGAGAAACACCTCTTGTGTAACAAAGGAGTGATGACCACATTTGGATCATCCTGTATATACATCCCCCTGTATACGCACGGGACCGATCTGTATTCACAGAACCTTCTAGTAAAAGAAGGTCCTGGAACATTCTGGAATGGAACGCTCCAGAAACGTGGTGGAAGGTACGGCGAGTCTATAACTGCGAAAGCAAGCCAGCCGGGCAGTTCAGTTAGAGAATGTGGAAGTGACTTGAAGAAGCAGTGAATAAAGTGTTAAGAGAGTAGCGACTGTAGTTCCAGTATAATAATTTGTGTGCAGATTAGTGAGTGCAAGGCCAGATAAAGTGTTTTGTGAGAGAGACATTCAAGAACTTTTATTGTATCCATATTTAGACAGTAAATTAAGTGTTTGGTGAGAGAGACATTCTAGAACTATTATTGTATCCATATTAAGAGAGTAAATAAAGTTGTTTTGTTAAAATTTAAAGTCTGACTTATCCAGAACCCGGAGAAAACGCAACAATATATATATATATATATATATATATATATATATATATATATATATATATATATATATATACACTTTTTGTTGTTTGGTATTATCTAGGCAGTTTTAACAGTCTTCGATTGAGGGGGATAAAGTTGAGCATGATAGTTAGATAATAACCACTTGGAATTTTAACTGTGTATTAATTGAGAATATTTGATTTTGTTTGGGTCATTGTAAAATAAAGCATGTTCAACCTATTAGTTCTGGAAGGTAATCTGCAATTATCGTCATAAATTCTAAAAAATTACATTACAGTTTGATTTTGAACATTGACATCATAATGTTGTAACCAAAGAAGATGTGACGCTAGGATATATCAAAAAATAAATCTGTGATTGTTAAATGGCTGTCAGGTCTCCATGTGCCCCATTAACTGTCAAAAATATACATTAGTGAAATCTCCTCAAATTACGCTACCGACTCAATGGTGCCGATGCAGGGTTTAAAGCGCCGCTACCGAGTTCACAGGGCCGCTATTAGATTACAACTTCGCTATCTTTGGCAGCTTTCAATGCCTGTAATGTTCAGTTTTGAAGTATTTTTAAACAACGAACTTCGAATTATTTAGTTACCATTATTGCTGGAAATAACCGAATACTGAGTATTTGAGTGACTTAAAAAACCGATTTTTCACTGAAATGATATTTACTCGAATTCTCAGGAATCAGTGGCATGAAGTTAGCGTTGTTTCTTCATTACATTTCAGCTTCATAACCGATTTCTTTCATTCTTATTTACGTGCGAAGTGACAAATGCGGTAAATTTTCAAGTTGCAATAGTCAGGTGTGAAATACACATTGTTTACCATTATTGTCACTCTGCTAGTTTGCTGTATAAGTACGGACTAATTCAATAATATGAATTTATGTCGCAAATTAACCTCTGTTTTGTAGGCTTTCGTTTCAAACTGTATGAAATAATTTTGTAAATTTAAAATGCCCTCTGGTTGTAAGATCTTTATTGTGTGGAACTTTTTCAAGAAACTTGAAACAAATTACCGTCCTGTCAAAAACATTTAGATACAAAGGTAGTACAAAGAATTTCAACAATTATTGTCATTCTTACACTGGATTCTGTGTACAGTAATTACTCGGATCAACACTCGCCGTCAGATACGAGACAAGTGATCATCATGATACACTGTCAAGTGGCAGTGGCAGTGACGTTTATTATAGCTTGTATAGAATGTAGAATAACCGATTTTATGTCACCAGTCATTATTTGAAGTTCGAACTCATAACCAAATAATTCTAGTTTTTCAAATAACTGAGTTATTGGTTATTTTTCACTCGAGTGATAGCATAAATAGTTAAAATGAATTCAGCTAACATACACGGATAAATATCCTTCAAGAATGCACTGTAGGAAATTTTACATATACCAAACATTCTTATATTTTGTTTTGCATATAAGACAGTAAAACGTATTTTTAATGGGAAAATTATTATTATTGTCTGATCAGTGATTAATAATTTATGTGCAATAAACAAGCGCAAAAGTTATACAACATTTTAATTGATTACATACAGAAGGTGAAAGCAAACTTCCAATTTAAGGAGTAAAAATCACCTGCTTTTTTGTAAGGAGGGTACGTATCTTTAACGTGCCCAACATCACATGGACATGGGATCGACGGCTTTATGCCACCTCCGAAGGGTGGAACGTGCGGACATTCAACTTACTCAAATACAATGCCACAACCTCGGTTGATCTAAATGTTACAGTATGTACTGAAAAAGTGAAAGGAGAACCCTGGTATCGAACCTGGTACCCTTAGGTTCTGAGGCACACATTCTTACCACTGAACCACAAAGGCTCTTTTATTAGCAAGTCTATACTATTTTTACGATAAGAATGGAGTGACATCATTTTTAGTAACTAAAGGTAGGTAGTACACAGATCTAAATTCTCAAAGCAGATGATTATATCACATTACAGCTGAAATAAATCTTGTTAAACATTTAAAATATTCTTTTTAGGACTGAGACAGGTTCAATTCACGTTATTTGTTGCATAAGCTGTTACAATGCCTAAGTCCTTCTATGTCGTACTCAAGAAATGGTAGCATTACTAATAACTTATTTTGAAAGTAAACGTGACAAGGAAAGCCCTTTCTACCTGTTACTGGTGTTGGCGACGTAAGTAGTATTAATTTTGTATTAATGTATGAGACCTCATTCATAAATTGACGTTTTAATTGTATGTCAGAATTTTAGGTTATGTTGTTAAATAGTTATTTAATTGGTTTTATTGTTTGCAGAGTTGCAGCTCCATTAAAAATACGTAGGTCTTAAACAGTTAACAACAGTGCAGTGTATCAAAGATGGAGTACTTGAGAAGTCCCTCAAGAAAACTGCAAAGGACCGAGGAAGTTTCAAGTGTTGATGACTTCCACCAAACTGCCATTTGAAATGTTATTTATGAAATGTATAAATTTAGATATATGTACTGTTTTCTAGTTCTAATGACATTTCATAAATTCAGATACCAAAATATTAAATAATATATACATTTTGTATGTTCTAGCTTCATTACACTTTAACCTAATCTTATGACAGAAAGACTTTAATAAACTCTGTAGTAAAGGAAAACGCTTCATCTTTTTTCCTAAAATATGTCAAAAAATTAGAAATTGTTTGAACACTATGATTTTTAGAAGTTAAATCAATTCAAATTTACTAAAATCTAAAAGGAACTAAAAAGATTTGTTTTCAAAATACACGCATACTCGGAAATATTTGACAATTTGGCAATATTGCACTGTTTCTGTTTAACACATCATTCCACTCTTATCATAGAAATACTATATTAATATAATTAATTTTTTTAGTCTTTGCTGTTACCTGCAACCAATATTAGTCGTAGACAAGACTTTTAAAATAAAGAAGATCTACTAACCATACCATAGTATTCCTTAGTTCATCCCATTAATAAATTAAGTATAAGTTTAAACAGTTCATCAAATAATAATAATAATAATAATAATAATAATAATATCTACAACGGAAGGTGCAAACACTCCTAACAAAATCCAAAAAGCATCACCCCCATAGTGCTATCGAGCGAGTAACCCTACCGACAGCAAGGTGGGAGAGGAGTGTTGAATATTGGTAAGCAGTTGGACCAGCAGATTGTGAACTTGTGTACATATTTCCATCAGCAGGCCCCATATGTGAGGCAGATGTTTCAACACCGCTACAATTAAAAGAAAGTGAAATACAAAGTCACCTTCAGACTCATCAGGACAAGCTGCAATCTTGGATGCAGAAGCCTCTCTATGGGCGATATATGAATGAGACCTCCCCGGCACATGTCAACAAACTGGCGTCGAACTACTGATTGGTGTCCGAACGGATGTTTCCAGAGACAGAGCAGTTTTTGCTGGCCATACAAGATCAGGTGATCCCAACAAGAAGCTACCTGAAGTATGTAGTTGTAGATAATTCGGTACAAGATGACAAATGTAAATTTGGGTGTCAGTCATTAGAAACTATCCAGCATGTCATCGGAGGATGTCAAGCGTTTGTTGCAACAGAGTAAAAGAGAGGCACAACGCAGTTGCTAAAATACTTCATCAAGGACTGGCTCAGAAATTGGGACTTTTAAGTCTTAGTGAGGTGCCCTACTACAGATACACTCCTGAGCCTGTTCTAGAGAACTCAGGATACAGGTTATACTGGGATCGGACCGTGCTCACAGACCAACGAGTTGCCCACAATAGGCCAGAAATATTAATAGTGGATAAGTCCTGCAACCAAGTGACGCTGATTGATGTGGTCATTCCAAATACTAATAAGCTAGAGATAAAGTACAACGAGAAGATCATTAAGTACAGAGACCTCCAGATACAAGTAAAGAGACAGTGGAGGGCAGATAGTGTCCAAGTGATTTCAATAGTCATGTCGTCAACTGGTGTAGTCCCTAAGAATCTTCGAGAGAACATTAAGATACTGGGCCTTGGAGAGCATCTTTATAAGGTTATGCAGAAGACGGTAATACTTGCAACTGCCCATGTCGTGCGGAGATTCCTGGGAAATGATGATGTGTCGCCTTGTCATTCAGGGTTCGATAACTTTGAAAGCGCTCCATCTGAGCTCAATCCCTTTTGATATCTGAGATACCTGGGATGAGTGAATGTTCCCCTTTGCGAAAGTGGAAAGCCCTTCAGGCTAAAGTCGATAATAATAATAATAATAATAATAATAATAAAATATGATCAACAATATAAATCCAAACAATAATTTCTTGATTGTGATTGCCTCAATCTGATAAAACCATTCCATATAATTTATTGTTCATTTGTCCACTGGTGATCAAAATTTAGGAGGAATAACTGTAACTGGCCTATGATCTAAAATATTTGTTTTTGTCTATCAATAGATTAATTTCTATAAAAATAAACCATTATTAATTTAGACTTACTTTCATTGCGACTTCTATCAGCTGAAACTGATCGATTTAGGGAGTCATCCCTACCATTTTCCGCATCAGGTCCAGCCGATTTAGAACGGTTCTTAGATTTACCAAGTCTTCTTTTTATTGTTCCAAAGAAGTCTCGTCGTTTACGAGACCTTCCCCGGAATTCCAAGTCTGAAGGAGTCTGGGACTGTAACGTATTTGTTGCAGAAATATCCCCTGACTGGAAAGAATTTAACTAATTTCATTTATTGTGAATATTATAAATTATATGTTATGACTTAAATGTTTCAGGTAATCATTTAAATTTATTGTTACATCAGTTAACTTGGATTAGGTATTTGAACAACGAACGTACCTACTGATTTTTTTTTACTTAACGAACTTTTATACAGTCGATTCTCTCTATATTAAATTCGACTATAGAGTTAGTTGGCAAATACAATTGAATATGATTTTGTACATAAATATTACCCTGGAAATCAAATTTTTCAAATCAAGCTCTGCTTTTAAATAATTGTTGTTAATTTAAACGATTTCATCTCTCTATAAATTGAATATCGTTTTAGCATGGTTGAATGCAATTCAGTGTATTTTGATCTCCCTTTTGAAAACATCTTTTGCCTCCCACAATATCTAGTGATGATGTATGCTAAGACTATCTGAACCGGTTATGTGTCCATGTCTTTTGATTCACAACGATACTGCTGTATGATTCTATACACTTTTTATATTGCATATTCATTTTTAGTTTATAATATACCTATTTTTATTTTTTCTCTTGCTGTTTCTGGTCCCCTGTGGGTAGACGAATTAGGAGATAGGCTATCTCTCTGTGGGCTTCAAAACGACAAGCCACTTCGCAATGGCAGTGCACCTCAACAGCGGGTAAAAAAAAATCTCCAAAAGGATCCCGCCAATCCCACTTTTATCCTCAAAAATATAGAGTCCTGCAGGGACCGTGCATTTAATGGGAGAAATTTAAGCAATTACACTGGAGCCATGATAAACCTAAGGTCAAGCTGGAGGAACTGGAATAGCCCACTCACATTTAATCTAATCTAATCTACTCCCTCTAATAAAAACAAAGGAAAATGGTTTATCAGAATTCGATTTAGAGAGCTTTATTAATATTGTCTCAAGATTTTTAAAATAAAAAATACTGTGACATATCCTAAAACATTTAACATTTTTCAATGATCTTGTTGATAATTTTAAAAGCATGCATTATTAACAAAAGTAAATAAGCTAAGTATTAGAAATATTCAAAACTTGGCAAACCTTTGAACCTTCAGTGTCATTTGAAATATCTTTACCATTTTCAGTTGGGCCAGTACCGTTCATGCTACCATTGGCTTCTAATTTTTCTTTAACTTTCTCTAGATTTTCCTTTACCTCATCTTTTCCTGCTTCATCCATTCCTGTTTCGGTTTCCTCAAATGGCTTTTCTACTCTTTCAATTTCTTTCCAGCTACCCCCACTTAACTCAACCTAATGTTAGTAACAAAAAACAAAGCACACTAAAAACACATATCATGGACTTGTTAGTGCAAAAGGATTTAATATGAATTATCGTCGGCTGATTTCAAATGAAAAGAAAACGAACAAGTTAGCAATAGAAGTATGCAATATGTACATACCTTCACGAGCCTTTGCGACGGTTGCTGAAATCAAGACACAAAATAATTACTCATTTATTTTCAATAATTTAGGTAAAAAGATGATATTTTTAATTCATAAGCAGTTGACAAATTATTAGATCACGAATGTTTTCAAAAGTGAAATACTTAACACAGAAACTATAAATTTGCCTTTACCCTCCTACAGATGTTTTTATTACAATTACGAGTAATCAAAACCTTCTCGGTTAAGAATGATAACTTGATGAATTTAGGAGATTATATCAATGACTTTAACCTTGCAGTGGTCTTTAGACCAACAATGGTAGTATGCGGAGCCACAACCTGTTTTATATTTTCTGGCATTTTAGTATCTTATTGCGTTCGGTATGTAAAATTTACCAATTCTGCTATTTTTTTGTATTTGTTTAAATCATCTACATCAGGCGGTCACCAGTGAATATTTCATATAGACACTATATGTAATTCAAAGAAAAAAATTGTTAATTTAAATCCCATCAAAATGCTTTAAAACAAATAGACAAAGAGACAAGTCATACATGGAGTCTCACTCCACTAAGTGAAGCATTGAATTAAACGAGTTAACAACATACCGATATTAGCGATATTAATTGTACTGTTTAAAAAGCGACTGCAAATAAGTAGTCCCCAAAGTACTGAGATGCCCAAAATAGACTACTGCAAGGTTTAAGTAAAATATTAAACTGAGATTAACCATTTCCTTTCAGTACAACAACATGTTAACTTTCATATATCTACAAGAAATTTTGATATGTAATAAAGCATCAAGTAAGTTTGATGCTAATAAGTCATTTGTAAACTAACTTCACAGCATAAGGAACAATTCTTTACTATGCTGTGCTAACGTGACATTATTAGGTACCTTATTGGTAAGATTAGAGAACATTACTTACTCTCTGAACACTATGTATAACCAAAGTGCTTTTATTTGGATTTGCCCACTGTCTATTTCTATCTAGATCTCTCACAGCTACATCAGCTAAATGATTACCATTTGTTAAGTTTTCTAAAAAGAAGAAAGAAAATTCTGTGAGTGGAAAGCAATGTTTAATGATGACATGATCAAATAGTAAACTGGCTTCACATCTATTGGATTTTAATCAAATGTTAAACACTTATAACATACTTATTAGTATAAACATAGTTGCTCACCATTCTGGAACGTTGTTGTAGTTGCCACTAATTTAGCTCTATTTGGGGAAGGTGTCCTAATGGTCTGTTTGACCTTGTAAGGTTGGCTACCTTCGATATTTGGTATGTCAGCACCCTCTATAAATAGAAACTGAACAAGAAAGATAAATAAATTAGAACACTAGTGTTTATTGAAAAGTGTAATAGAAAAAATGGAATATTATAGAGGTTAAATAATACATACCTCTACGGTAAGTGTTCCTGAGACAGGGTCACTTTCATAAGGACGACTTTGAAGAGTAATGATTTGTCTCTGAGATGGGTTTATCAATAATTCCTCAACGCCTACTATGCCTAAACCTAAGAATTTATGAGGCTTAATAGCATGATCATAAATTTCGAAAAGAAGCTCAGCTGTATTGGGCGATAAGTCACTGAAAAAAGGAAAGAGTGTACAATGACAAAAGGCAGTGTATAAAGATATTTACTTACAAGAGAAAATGTTCGTCCCAAAAAGGAGAGTCAGTATTTTTCTGTATGGAAGTTTGATTCTTCTGAGGTGGTTCGTCCATTTCAACAACACAGAATGGCTCTGAACAACCTTGTTGAGCACCAAGTTGAGCTGCTCGAATGACTTTGACAAGCAGCCTTTTCTCACCAGGTACGTGAGTAGCATTCAATGCTAAGTTATTTGGTGTTGAAGTGTAAGCATTAGTCTAAAAATAAATAGTACTGAAATATGAAAATGAAATGCTTATCTAGAAGAAACATACCATACTATCATAATGCATGGGCATTGAATATCCATATCCACCAGGGGTGGTAGCAACATGTCGAATTAATCTTGGACATGTTGGATACTGTGCCAAGTTGAAGTTAACTTCTGTACTTCTTAGAGCATTCATTAGCATATCACTGAAAAGATACATATTTCAATTTTCAATTTGTAAAATGTCATCACTTGATTACCGCTCCATACTCAATACAGATGTAGAGACTACTTCTCTGGCTTCACAAAGCCTTATTTTGTTTCTTACAACCGGTTTCGCTGTTTGACAGCATCATCATTTCCTGTCTGAGGAGGCTGTCAAACAGCGAAACTGATTACATAGAATGAAAACAATCATTTGTGAAGCCAGATAGATAGTCTCTACACCTGTATTTATTTTAGTAGACATATAATTTTTAAAATCGAGTGAGTATTGCTTTAAAATAATACCTTAGAGGTAACCTACAAAAGACCAATTTGGTGAAGGAAGGGTGTCATTATATCTCATCATGTTTGTCAGTGATATCACGGATGAATGCTTTAGAATTTATAACATCTGCTTTTTATTACTTGTACATCATTAGCATGTGAAACTAATGCTAATTTAGAATCTTTACACTTCTTTGGTTCACAGTGCCAAACTATTTTAATAAGACGATTCACATTAGAAGTCTCTGCCACTAAGAATACAGTCAACACCCGCATCTTGAAATGCTTGGAAGTAAACGTCCAGCGTTTTGAACATCTGTTTTAATATTTCGTGTCGTTTATTAATTTTTATTGTTTTTGATATTTGTTTTTTTAATGTCAAATTTCTTGTCTAGACAAAATTAATAAATTCGCGTTTGAATTGTTTTCTTCCATTGTTCTTTAAGATATTCACACATTGTAAAAGTACTAAAATATCAAGACGATAACAAGAACGACATTGACCTTTATGTCGAACAATAATTATTCATGGCACACTAAAAATCTAATGGTTATAACCTTCTCAATGAACTACAACAAAAAATTGCGGATAAGTCAGAAACTTGAGTGCACAGGAATTCAAGAAAATATACGTGAGATCGGACAAGACTGCCAAAGAAACACAACATTACAAAATTTTACAATAAAAGTTAAAAGAAAGGAGAGACGAATCTTACTATTAGCTACAAGAATGGAATTTCCACCATTGCTAAGAAGATGGCAAGAAGAGTGACAAAAAACTAAATCACCCATTTACAGCTAAGGCCAAATCTGCAACATTCAATCTAATATACCAAAACGTTCGAGGGCTCAATACGAAAATCAGACAATTTTACGAAAATATTTTATCAACAGAAGCTAATGTGGTTTGTGTAACAGAGACATGGCTTAAGGATAACATTTTTCGAGTTAGTTATTTATAGTTATTCCATTTATAGAAAGGATAGATTTAACTGTCGTGGAAGGGGTGTTCTTTTGACAAATAATGATCAGTTCTATAGCAGCAGCAGTTTACACATATCATCACCCACCGAGCCAGTATATATAGTAGGAGCAAAAGTACAAGAGGCTCAATCACAAAAAGATTACGAAGAACTCCAGATATATTTAAATCAGATTGCAGAATGGTGTGGCGAACAAACTTCATCTCAACATTGACAGATATAAAGTGGTAACATACAGTAGAAAAAAAAAATTAACTTGTGTTCAATTATAAAATCAATGATAGAGCACTAGGGGTTTTTAACGAAATTTGAGGCTTAGGTGTACTATTTAATACGCAATTAACCCTTAAGTCTCACATAGAGCATACTGTTAATAGCTCATTTAGGATGGCGGGTTTTATTTTGCGCTATGGTCTAAAACTTGGGAGAGTTGATGCACTAAGGGCTGTATATTGTTCATATGTACGAAGTAGACTGGAATATGCTTGTGTGGTGTGGGCACCTTTTTATGAATAGCAATAATATTGAGCGGATGCAGAGGAAATTCATCAAAGCATTGTTTTACATGATGTACGGCTTCTACACACCAATGCATTCAGATTATAATGAGCTTTTGCTTTGCACTAATATGAAGTCCTTAGAATATCCGAGAATATCTGAACGACATGTTTTTTCCCGATTAGTACTTCTTTCCTCTGAAATACTGTTCAAACAGGAAGTGATGATTCTAGCGAATTGATCATATGCTTTATTTGCATCTTTCTCTCTATAGACCTCCTCCCAAGCATTGTTGGACAAGTATTTTACGTATCTCCGTATTCCTTTTTCGGAGTAATGCCTTTTTGTATTAAATGTTTCTTCTTCAGTATTTCTAGTGCTATTGTCTACTTCCAGCATTTGTCCCATGTTGTAAGATAGAGCTGTATTGATGACATGACTTTGGGATGCTGGATTTGATTGATGAAGATGTTATCAATCAGGGATATCTTGTTGTGGGATATTCTAGTTGGCTCAAGAACGGTTTGACTAAAGCCATAGGATGTCACTAAATTGCCAAAACAAGTCACTTTAGCTCCCTCTGTACCTTCTGTCCCCAGAAAATTTAAGTTGAAGTCGCCACACACTACCACTAAGTTTTTACCAATTTTTTCTTTAAAAAATCTAGAGTTTTTCTCATTTTGTTTATAAAAACTTTACAATCACTAGCTGGTGTCCGATAAACACAAATTATTATTGTCTCCAGTTGCTCTATTTCACAGCAGCTGAGCTCAAATGTGTATTCCGTGCTGAGTTCCATAAGTTCTTTGTTCACCGTTAATCCGCAGTCATGACGAATGTAGATGCAGGACCTTCCTGCGACATCTCACTTCTTGCAAAGCAGGCAGACATATAGTAACCCTTTATATGGGGGAATTTCATCCTTTTTTCAACCAGTGTTAAGTCAAGCATATCACACTCGGCTGTTAACGATCAATAAGTAATTCTAGTTCAAGAGTTTTTAGTTGTAAACTGCATATTTTGATGATATAATTCCACATTCTGTTTTTATACACAATATTAAGGAATTATACAAAATACAGGGTAAAGTTTCCTGTTTATAATTCACTATGTGAAAACTTGAACCTGTGATGAGCACTAATGAGTACACTTGGAGAACCCAAATCACCACAACACACATTTCGGAGACCTTACGATGATCGTTTCGTTGACCATGTCAACGTCTGAGGAAGAAACATTCTAAAATTAAACTCAAAAGCTACAGTGTATTTATATCGCGACTAGGTAAACGAACTAGTCAGAAGTAAAATTGTCGTCGACGACCTATCGTTTGTCTATTGTGTAGTGAACCTACGAGGGCGAAGTCCTGCTTTAATCTTCTGGTTGACAAATTTATTTAGATAAAAGCTCAGGTATTGTTTGGACATGTTATGACTTTGTCACTTACTTAATATTTGAAGGCAATTTTCGCTCGATCGATTATCTGCTTGCACCTGTGCCTTGCTGGTGCAAAGGGGGCGTGAGTTTTTCTATAACTGATATACTATAAAAGGGACAGCAGTGACACACATTTGATATTCTTCGTGTTCAATACTAAAAATGCTGGTTTAATGACTGATGTATTAATAGTTGCTCTCCACGTTTAATGGACAATTTTAGACAATGACCTTCTTATTTATTATTTTTGATATTTTATTTTGTGGTTGTACAAACAAAAACTGGACAACTAAATAGGTTGGGTCAAAACAGTAGGAAAAACAATAGGTGTCTTAATAATTAATCTAAACTATATTTACAAATGTACGAAGCAGTTACGATGTAAATTTTCCACATTCTAACATATATTTTTAGCTACACATTCTTATCTAAAATTTATAAGGTTTGAGAAATGAAAATTATTTTTAAACAGTGATGTGAGCCTGGCGGATGAATGCTACAATGCTCCTAATTATCTGTAGTCAATAATATTGGTAAATTCGTTGGAAGTTCAGAAATGGTTGACCAAAATATCTCACGGGGAGTTTTTAGTGACTGCATTGGAATATTATGTGGTTCAAATCTGCGACATGAGAGTTGTCACAGGTGCAATTTGAAATATTAGTGATGCAAATGAGATGGAAAGCACCCGTGATTTAATTTCAACTTTGTAATCGTTGTAGTGTAAAAGCTGGGAACATGATGTTCTTGTATGTAAGAAATTCTGTTGGGTAGAGAAGGATGTATAAGTGCATACTGGTTAGTGGTATTTTCCATATTTAAGCCATTGCTTTTGCCACTCTAGCCTCAACTCTCTTTTAGCACAAGCGTCAAGATCAGTGATTGTGAGCATGTCCATAGCTTTTGAATAGTCGTTTATAGACTCTTTAGCAAGCCTGTCCACCATTTCATTACCATATAAGCCACTTTGGCTTTGACCCACACAAAACTAATTGTCTTGTTTTTGTCTATCATTAATTTGTTACACAACTTAATTATGTTGCAAATAATTGCGTTTTTATATTGTAAATGGTAATTCAACAATGAAAGTAGTGCCGATTTTGAGTCTGATGGAATAACAGTACTTGTGATATTGTTGTCAACTACCCACTGTGCGACTTCCTGTATAGCGATACTTTCTGCTGTATATGCTAGTTAACTTATTCAATCTAATCTTGCAAGATATTGAGTTATTTTGGACATACGTGGCACCACCAGTTCCTTGAGTTGATTTAGGAACCATATGTATATATAAGTGTGTGGTCTTTGAAATCTTCCAAGATGGATTGCAATATAGCTTTATTAGCTGATGGAAGTTGAGTATAATGCGAGGATATTACTTTAATATTTGTTATTAGATATTCAAAATTAAAAGGCGGAAATATATCACAAGACTCCATAAACCTCTGATATTGAAGCGTATACTCATAGGCATCGATCATAGGTGGATTATTTTCCTTTGACCAGAAGCTGTTAAATAGACATTCGACAAATAGTAGATGTATTTTATTTGTCATATTTGTGTTGTAAAAATTACATTTAGTTACATGTTTTCTGGCAAGGAATGCTTTTCTAAGTGGGGGTTCTTGACTTTCTGCCAGTACTGCTTCATTTGGAGATGACCTCATGGCACCTATACAAATTCTGAGCGCTTTTGTTTGAATCCGGTCAACGATTTTAAGGTTAGTGTTACAAGCTGAGCTGTATAGAATGCTACCACAGTCCATAATTGACCTAATATAGCAACTATAAAAAAGTAGACGTATTTTGGGATCTGCGCCCCATTTAGCTTTGCTGACAGACTTCAGTAAATTAATGCCACGCTCGCATCTCCCCTTTACGTACCTAATGTGTGTAGTCCACAACTTTGAATTCTTGACAACAGGCAAGTTATAATTGAAGACTTTGATTTCAGTTGTATATTGTAATCTATGCCTAGTAAAAAAACATTACTACTATTTTATCTATACTGAGCTCAAAGCCATGCTCAAAAGGCCAACCTTGAAAGGGATTCATTATGGAATTTAGTTTTACTAAACAGTTCTCGTATGTCGTTTCTTCCACATATAGGCAGATATCGCCTGCATACTGAATGCAGTGGATGGTGTCATCGTATATACCGTGTAAGCTAGCTGTGTATATGTTGAACAACAAAGGGCTTAATATTGATCCTTGAGACAGACCATTGGATACTATTCGGGGCCCTGATCTCTAACAAATATTTTACGCTGACTATATATTTCTGATATTTCATGCAGATTTGCATGATGAACCAAATTGTTTTAATTTTTTCCAGTAATTTTAAGTCAACTGAATCATATGCCCCCGTATATCAATGAATACACATGGCAGGTAATTGTTCTTTGAAAAGGTGTACTGTCACTATCTGTCACTAAATGAGAAAGTGCCTGCAATGTGCCCAGACCCCCGCGAAAGGCGTACTGGTGTTATGGTAACAGATTTAAATTAACAATGTCACTCCAAACGTGCCTTTATCATCCTCTCGAATATTTTGGTAATGCATGGCATCAGCGATATTGGACGATAGGATGGAAAGTCAATATCTTTACCATGCTTTAACAGCAGGCATATGACAATCACTTTCATATTTTCATTATAGGTGTCGTTAACCCACCAGTCCTTATATATTTGTAACAAGAGGGATTTAGCTAAATCCGTAAATTATTCAGAACGGTGCAAGTAATTTTATCGATGCCGGGTGAGGTACTCTATGATTCATGGCTAAATCTAACTTTTTCATGTTAAATGGTTGATCCATTGGGTCTTTGTTGTTGAGGGTGAGGTACTCTGTGAGTGATTCGTGGCTAAATCTAACTCTTTCATGTTAAATGGTTGATCCATTAGGTCTATGTTGTTGACTTGTTTTTTTTTTCTACTTAACGCTGGCAAACAAATGGTGATGAAAATTTGCCTAAAAGATTGTTAATTAGAGATTCTGATAAAGGCAATTGTTTAGCGCTAAAGTTCTGATTTGAAAGCTTTCTCAAAAAGTTCCAGATTTCAGTGAGTGGTGTAGATTTATTAAATCCGCTGGCAAACTTCTGCCATGAGCCATGACGTGTTTGATTAAATAGTCGTTATCATTGAGCCTCTATATTTTTATATTTCAAATAGTTACTTATATTTGAGGTATGTCTGTATTCTTGCAGGTCGTCTTTGAGCTTTTTCAGCATGGCTCGACAGTCATTATCTAACCAAAGAAGAGTACTATGTTTAAAGTTAGCCGACTTTTTTGCTGCCATAGAGAGGTTTGCAGCCTGTGTAATGGTTTCAAACTAAAAGACTAAATCTATCTAAGGTATCAGGTAATTTATGCAAGCTTGATAACGTATTTTTTATGCAATCTCTGAATGTGGTCCAGTACGCAGTGGACTCATTCCATTTAAGATATTAAGAAAAACAAAATTCGGCAACTCTGACCCTCTCTCGCGGAATAAGTTTAACTGTTTTATCAGGCAATAATACTTTCCTCATTATAAAGGAAAGTATTATTGCCTGATAAAACAGTTAAACTTATTCCGCGAGAGAGAGTCAGAGTTGCCGAATTTTGTTTTTCTTAATATCTTAAATGGAATGAGTCGACTGCGTACTGGACCACATTCAGAGATTGCATAAAAAATACGTTATCAAACTTGCATAAATTACCTGATACCTTAGATAGTTTTATTATTATTGTTATATATATATATATATATATATATATATATATATATATATATATATATATATATATATATATATATATATATATATATATATATATATATGCACCCAGAAGTCTTAGACTTGTGCGGGAGAGCTTACATACACATATAGACAAAGGACACCACCCATAACTCATCAGAAGCCGGCCTTTTCAGACTCGAGTGAAAAGAGCTTACTGTCTGAATACGGCACTCAAACCTGCGACCTCCTAGTCAAATTCTATAGGTTACTCGCCTCGCGCGCTGAGTTATTGGGCTTGTCAATATATATATATATATATATATATATATATATATATATATATATATATATATATATATATATATATATATATATATATATATATATATATATATATATATATCTTCATTTCGATGAAGAGGCGTTTCGGCAAGCAAATATGTTTGAACAAAATAAACAGATTATACGGGTTGTCACAGCCACTTTCAATATTTCAAAATCTTTACTTTCTTGGAGAATAAAAAAAACTGAAGAAAACATATGTTGTTAATGACGACTCTGGGCAAGATGATACATCAGATTGTTCCATTAATAATGAAAACTAATCTATATACGCATTAAGGCAAATTTTCACCGCTTCAGAAGAAAAGGAATTAGAGGGTTACTTAGTAAGATGTTCCGAACGAAGATATGGTTTAACGTACAAAAATACAAGGAAACTTGCTTTTCAGTTCGCAGATGCTGGAAAGAAAAAGTTTCCAGAGAATTGGTCTGATAATGAAATGGCAGGAGAAGAGTGGATGAAAACATACATAAAGCGTCATCCTAGACTCTCATTACTAAAGTCAGGAAACACGGGCTTGGCACGAGCAACAACTTTTAACCAGGATTACGTTTTGCTCTTAGACAATCACCAGAGTCACACTGCTTTGAATGTCATTAATTTTTGCAGAGGGAAAGAATCATTTTACTTTCCTTTCCCCATGCACTGCACACATCGTATGCAGCCTTTGGGCATGGGGCTGTACGGTACCTCTAAAGGTCGATGTAACGTGATGTTCAACAATTTTATGACTACCAGCAATGGAACTACTATTAAAATATATAATATATCTCTATTCAGAGCTGATCCATATTTGCTTACATTTACTCACAAAAAGACAATCAGCGTTTAAAAAAAATGGGATACGGCCAATCAATCGCCTAAAATAATATATCTCTATTCAGAGCTGATCCATATTTGCTTACATTTACTCACAAAAAGACAATCAGCGTTTAAAAAAAATGGGATACGGCCAATCAATCGCCTAAAATACAATAATGCAGATGTCAGTATCATCGGTTTCATCACTACAAGAAATGAATAGCAATGATCACCACGAAGCCAGAGAAGAAGCACAACCCTCGACAAGCAGTAAAAGCTATTTCGATATGTTCAAGCTCAGTCTAAAATGCATGTGAGGGTATAAAATATAATTGACGAAATTTTGTCAAAAGTTTATAATTCTGCAAAAGTTGATATAACAGATTTGAGACCACTCCCTAAAATTGTGCCAACGATTAGTCGAAAAGTAAATAAAGGATCAAAATCAACTGTTTACACCAGCACCCCCGAGAAAGAAATGATTGAAAAAGAAAATCGACAAAAAAATCAAACGCATCTTCATCATCCACATTAGAGTCTGATGATAAATTGGTGAATGCAGAATCTAAATTTTGATCATCTGCGTCAGACGACAAAAATGTGGATTCCAGAATTGAATTAGATCAAGACACAAATCATTTGCAGCACCCCCGAGAAAGAAATGATTGAAAGACTTGAAAAAGAAAACCGACAAAAAATCAAACGCATCTTCATCATCCATATCAGAGTCTGATGATAAATTGGTGAGTGCAGAATCTAAATTTTGATCATCTGCATCAGACGACGAAAATGTGGACTTCGGAATTGAATCAGATCAAGACACAAATCATTTGTGTCTTTTAGATGACGAAAACCTGACGGAAAACGATTACTTGCTAGTCAAATTTCCTACAAAGAAAACCACCCGGTAAGTTCAAAATAGGTTATCAATAAGAATCTGTAAGTAGGTGTCCGAAAGTTATCTATTTATTGCTGTGCTTTTTTCAGATATTATGTTGGTCCAGTTATTTCTATGCATGGTCCCAATACATTCCTTATAAAATATATGAGAGACACACGTAATATCGGATTTGTTTTTCCTCCTGTAGAGGATATATAAAGAGGGTTTCGATCAGATGTTGTTGCTAAACTACCAGGTCCACAGAAGCTTGGGTCATCCACAAGACTCAGTTCTGTTTGTAAATTTGACATGAAATTCTATGGGCTCCACATTGAATAGTATATAATATTGATTGATATATTATAACTAATTAAGTCTTACATACAAGTCTAATACTTCTGGATGCAGAGTTTGTCTACTGTCTAATAAAAAATAAATAAAAATATAATAATTTAAAAAAAATTATATATTGTATATACACTTAATCAAAATTATTGCAAACTATCATGTTAGTTTTTTAAAGAAATTTAATTCAAATTTTGCACCAAAATACATGTGTAAGTATTATTATAGGTGTAAAATGTAGTATTTTTTTGTACGTAATACTGAGCCTATTTTCAAAATTATTATTATAGAGATTTCTGTCCAAAAGTGCCCCAGATGGTGTCCAAATGTACCCAGGGTAGAGGCACATTTGTACAAAATAAAAAAAATCTTAAAATGCTTATAACATATTCATTTGCCTTACAATAATACCAAACAGCCTATGAAAGCTCGACATTTAGCCATGTAATTATAATATGATTTTGATTCTACCCAACAACGAATATTTGTAAGAATATCGCAATTTGAATAAAATTGTCCAAATGTGCCCCCCTCTCCCCTATGGCCAATCACCGGCGTCAGGGAGCAGTTTTATCTCACTATCCTGGAAATGTTGCCAAATACCATCATTTCTATAAGAAAGGTGGGGATATTCAACATACCCAACATCGCGTGGTACACGGTACCGACGACTTAAAGATGATAATAACAAAAATGTTCGGGACGCAGCAAGTGCCTTATAGTAGCGAATTTTCATAAGAATTGTACACTATTTTATTATAGGTACAGCATATTAGTAAAGTTAATACTTTAAACTTACACAGATCTTGAAGATCGATTTTAGAGGTCCTAGTACGCGCACATTTGAATAATTCTTTCGAAAGTGTTACCATCGATATCTCTCTGTTATAGTATAAATCTTGCGTTCTAACTCATTTTGAGAAAAATGCCAAAACTAAATTTTTTATGAAGCTAAAGAACTAAATTTTGCTATATCTGTAGATAGTGTAAGTTTCTTTAAAAGAAACTTGTATTACGAATTTCATTAAAGTTATACAGAAGATTTCCAGAAGGAAACTTGATTCATATTTAGAAAACTAAAGTATCTGCCAAATTATAAACGTAGCAGTTATTTTTTCCTTATTAATCTCCAGTATGATTTCATTTTAGTCAACTTAATCAAGCCGGTTTTTTCAATATCAACAATAAAAAATTATAATTTCAGACTCAAAGGTGACAAACGTTTTGAACAAGATCTCAGTTTTGTTTAAAAAGTAATTTAAACAAGTGAGATATTGTTCAAAACGTATGAAATCTGTGCATTATTGTTTCTTAAAATGTCAAAATAAAACATAAAAAAAACATAGTCACATACAGTCATCGGGGTTGATTCGATCGCGATCCTTCTGCTTAGGAGGCACACAACAATTAAAATCACTTTATTGATTAACATAAAATACATGATTATGTACAGGTATACATACAAAATTTATACATATAAGAGTATATAAATAAGTCTTAAGTACTAGTTTATAATTATGAGTTCCTGCCTATATACGGTATACCTCATGATTAGTATATGGATTGCAATTGCATTTAGCTGGCATTGTGTTTTGTTGAATTACATTTGTTAATTATAGGAAGGTTTTCTGGTGTCGTTGGTCGTAACAGGAAAAAGTATTTACAAATACTTTTGAGCATAAAAGCGCTTTGAAATTGTGTTATCCGGTGCAGGTAATTTTGTCCCTTTTGCGGCAAAATGTCAATGGAAATTTTAGTTTATTACCTACCATGAGTTTGCATCAATTAACTAAGGATAACTATTGTAATTGATTATCGTTTTCATGGAATATAGGTAGGCTTTGATATGAAAGTTTATGCTTAATCTTAAAAGGTGTGTTGTCAGACTTGTTGTTTGTAATATTTTTAGTAAGCGTATTGTGGCGTAGTTGAGAGAGGTATAGAATCGTTGGCAAATTTCCCGGATGTAAATTGTGATAGGGCAGACTTCCGCCTTTGAGTGCAGGTCCCTAATTCTTGTATACCTGGTTGAATTAGTTGCCAGGCGTAGACATTTATTTTCTATAATCTGTAATGGTTTTAAGGCGGCTTTTGATATGCAGCAAGGCGGCTTTTGATATGCAGCACCAGACAGGGGCGGCGTAGGTCATGGTTGGTCTTATTATAGTTTTGTAAATGAGTATTTAATTTTTTGTGGTTACTTTATTATTGTTTGCTAATAGGGGGTACAAGGTTCTTATTATATTTTGTGCTTTGGTGTAGATATGCTTGATGTGTTTTATAGTTTAACCTAAAATCTAGGTAAACACCTAGATATTTAACTGCTGTTGTTGGGTGAAGATCTTGGTGTTGTTAATTTTTTTCGCAAATACAATGTTTTCAGATTTTGTTGAGTTAATTGCAATTTTCCACAGTTTAAAATATGCCTGTAAATTATCCATATGAATTTGAAGCTGTTTATTTGCAACTATGGCACTAAAAGAGTGTGTGTAAATAGCTGTGTCATCAGCAAAAAGGGCGGTGTTTGTTTTAGAAAAAAGGGGGATATCGTTAATGAAATGTGTAAACAGCTTGGGGCCAAGTAATGAGCCCTGAGGTACACATCCGTTCATTGTTTCATTCGTTGAAAGTGAATTATTAATTTTTACGCTAAAGGATCTGTTTGATAGGTTGCTGCGAATTAACACTATAAGTTTTCTCGGGAAGTTATAGTTAATTAGTTTGTATAGTAGACCTTCAATCCATACTCTGTCAAAAGCTTTTATATCAAGCAGTACCAATGTGGTGACATTGTCTTGTAGTTAACTGATATATCGTTAACGATCCTAACTATCTATTCTTACTATTGTAGCGCGAAACCCCCTGCGCCGTCTAGGCACAGGTCAAGTAACGTTTTATCTGGGTGATACTTTAGATCGGCTTCATGCCCGGGATATTATACTCAAAGTATACGTAACAATTATTAATTACAGAATTAGTAGATTTACCATTGAAACATATCAGATTACTGTTTCGGTCTTATATGACGTCTTGTGTTTAAATTTCAAGATAAAAGAAACTATTTTAGAATCATTTTTATAGAGACGTTGCTTGATTTTGTTTAAATTACTGCTATATTATGCGACAGCATAATATATCTATGCTGCGCTAAAACTGTATTTGGGTCCGTTAATAAAGCTACAAATATAGTGTATTTTAATAATTGATTGAATCCCCTAGTTAAATAAAAAATCACTTCCCAAATTTTTTATTTCATGTCGTCTGTCATTTTCCATAATTGCGGCCGAGATTTCACGATTGTTGGTTCGTGTAGTATGTTTGCTGCCTGGTATATATTTAGTTTGGTTACCGTTGGTGTATGGTTTATACCTGTTGTATGAATTAATCTAAGCGTTAACTAACTACTCTGTCTGTCAGGCATTGGACTTTAACCACTAAGTCGTTTCAACTCAAAAGAATGGTAAATGCCAAAGACATGTGAGAGAAAGGGAAATACCTGGTTGAGTACAGAAAATGAGTGCAAACGGTTCGTTAGTGACAGTAAGCGAGAATTGGAAATGAAAGAGGCTATTGATCTTTTTGAACACTCTATATGTTAAATTCTTTGTATATAATGTATGTATGACTATGTATTTAATGTTTACTTTTTATTTTAGTATAAGTTGTGTTTTTAATGTTCAAAATATATATTCTTAGTGTATTGGTATTATAAATGATTATAAATAAATAAATGCATATTGTTTATTTCTGTGTATTTATGTTAATTGTAAATCCTGCAAGTTTTGTGTTTTAGCATACCTAAGAAAACCTTTTAATACCATTTGTTACTTGCCTTGCATATATGTGTATTTCTAGTTGCATATAATGCTTTACAACAGAATTGCGATTTTCACTACCTGTAGGTACTGTATTTATTAGAATTATTCCCGGCCATTGACTCCCAGTCTTCAAGGTTTTGAAGGGTTCTTTACTTTTATAAAACCCTTTTTTAATTTATCTTTATATATTCACTGATATTTAAATGGTATAAGTTACCTGTATTTTTTAAATCTTTACAAGCATTTATTGAAATTTAATAATTAATATACTATTACAAGCAATTTGCCAATTTGATTTAATAGAGAGCTCTTTTTATCTATATATGATCTTATATTTAATCATAATAATTTCCTCACATGAATATTTAAATTTGACAGTTCGCACAGAAAAAAAGTGTTTATAACATTTTAAAGTTGGGTACCTGTTTTCCTTTTTGCTGTCACCTCTTATTTGACATCTGATCATTGATAGATTACCATTCCTGACTATGGTTTATTCTTTAATTATTGTTCTTCAGGTGCTCCAATGTTTTGTAGATACACTCTGCTAAAATTCTGTATACCAACAGAAATCCCGCGTATCCATGGACTATTTGTTACCGTAGTAACCACCAGGTATTTTTACTTCACTTGATTATTATACTCAGGTTTTAAATCACTTGTACCTAAAAGTTCACTTAAAACATACTTTCAATGGTCCTTGGCCTTTAGAACATTCTTTGGCTGTTATTTTGCTCAATTTTCCTACAAAATTATAATATTTGGGGAGACTGAAGCTCTTTAGCTAAATACAAAGAGCGTTTATCAATTATTTCTTTTCCAGATGTCAACTCAATTACTTTCAAAGCATTCTAATTGTTAAATACCTTGCAATATAAATATTAAAAAACATTTCGAATCGCTATCGGGCAATCGCGCCTGTGACGATGTGGTACATTGTGACATTTACGTCATATTAAATAAACATTTTACAAATTTTATATTTATATGCAAAATCTTCAGCTTTTGTTATTTTTTTACCTTTACATTGCAGTTGTTGCTAAAATTACAATTCTTGATAAGCAGTTTACAACCAATTACATATTTGTTAGAGTTGCATTTATTTTTATATGACTGTTTTAATACACCTTAAACCTTCAAAATTGCTATGAAACTTTTACATTTTATAACTTTAAAAAGAAACTCCCGACTCTACTGGTTTTAAATACCTGTAAATGTATAAAACATTAATTTTGCTTGCTATTGGTATTTTATAGCCTTCAGTCCTTTTGAAAACTTTGTGTGATAGATTTGCTTCACACCAAATTCGGTTTACATATGAACTTTTAAAATTTACTAACAAACTTAAATTAAAACTTAGTTACACAACACTATGATTATTTTTGCAGTTCAAAATCTGTCCATTGATATAAATATCTTATTGTGCTACATTTTATGCTACGTCTCAACTCAAAAGTTTATATTTGACCTTGATCTTAGATCTCTCACTATTGACTTTGCATTACACTTTAAAACTTGTTTAAATCAATTTAATTGCTTATAAATTACTTATATTGATTATCATAAACAATACTAATCATTATTATTTCCTTGAGAAACCTTAGTTCATTTTTATAAAACAGCTGAACCTTAAACTGTTCTTATAATCAAACTACGTTTAGCATTCTACTTGATATTTTCCCTTTTAGGCTTAATTTCCGGTATACATTGTTTTTAATTATCTTTTTCTTTGTATTCTCAGCTCTCCATCCTTTTGGATTGGAAACAACCATGGAACTTTTGTAGTTATAGTACAAAACTTAGAAATTCTACTGGATACCAGATCGTCTGCATGTTCGGTAAGATACTATGTGAAAACTGTAACCTGTGATGAGCAGGTGGTAAGTACACTTGGAGAACCCCGATCACCACAACACATATTTTAAAGACCTTACGATCGTTTTTCTGACAACGTCAGCGTCATCAGAGGATGAAAAAATTCGGAAATAAGTTTTCATCCTCTGATGACGCTGACGTTGTCAGCAAAACGACTCTTGTAAAAGATAAAATATTCTCGATTTGCATTACCATTTTTTGGGGAGCCCTGCCTGGTGTGGACTAATTTTAAGATAATTTTGGTTTTTAAAAATCTTAGATGAACAAATCGGCCTCCACAATATCATATTTAAAAAAATCAAGTATGCCTTGGAGATTTTCAAAAAACCTATTTTTCTGTGGAGTGAACTGCCTTTTATGTGGCAAATGCGTCAAAATGTTATATAAAAACGTTGTTTACAACCAACATTTAAGCTTCCATACTAATTTTCAAAATCATCGGCCATGATTTTTCATTTTCAAAATGTTAATTCCACAAATTCAAAAATTTTATATGTAACAGTTCTTTTATTATAAATAAAGAAAATTTTGACTTTCATATTAATATTACACTTATATTATTACTACAAGTTACTGGCTTAACACTATAAAGTTATAATTAAATGAAAGTAAGTTAAAACATCATATTAAATGTCAGGCTCTCCTAAATCCTTTCCTAAATTTGCGTATTTTTCAATACGGTTTCGGAATTCTTCAAAAGCTGCCTGTACGTGTTTTCTAGTAATTGATTGAACTGCGTGCGTTATTCTGTTTTTTATCATTTCACTACAAAGAATTTCATTTATAACAAAGACTGTGGAAAAACAAAATAGCAGCCATAACAATATCAATCTGTCAAATTTAACAGTCAAACGATACTTTATTAAACTTTAAATACAATGTTAACATTAGAGGAAGAAGTTTATGCGATTCAATGTTATGGAACAAGCGAAAGAACGATAAATATAGTTATTGCTTTGTTTAGTGAATAAGATTCAAATACCGCAATTAATAAAGTACTGCTTGGCGTTTAATGAAGAGATTCCTTACAAGAGAAAGTATTCGTTCCAAGAAGAAATGTACTTTAGTTTCTTTATATTCAATATATGCAGATCTAAAAATGTCACTCAGAAATCGAAGCGTAAATACAAACATAAGTAAAACCCATTTACAAAGAATTTATAAAGCAAACAGAATTCATATAAAGTCAAATTTTGCCACATTGTGGAGGAAGGTTACGGAGCAAGGCGACTGATGTTCTGTTTGTCTTTGGTAGAGCTAAATTTGGAAACCAAAAATTTTCATAAAAATATTTTCTGACGAAAGAAATTCCTATTAGGTAAATAAAGCAAGAATGTAGTATTTTAAAAAGTAAATGTTTGGTGTGATGTGTCATACGAAATAGGAATCACCGGACTTTTCTTTATTGAAGGAAGATTGAATCAGCATACTTAAATTCTGCAAAGATTTATTGACGAACTTCCTTTAAATATTCAACAGTCGCATTTATTTCAGCATAACGGCTACCATGAGCATTCCACACAAATGATTACTGATGGTCTAAATAATCAAGGATCAGGTTGGTGACAGACGGTGTGGGAGAATGAGCGTGACATGTTTGCCTGCTAGACCCCCGGGACCTTAAAATAATGGATTTTTTGTTTGGGGAAGAGTTAAAAAATATAGTTTACCAAGAACACATTCCGAATAATATTAAAAAACAAAATAAAACACGCAGTTTGATCCATTCCTAGAGAACACGCACAGGGAGCTTTTGGAGGATTCCGAAACCGTATTGAAAACTGCGCTAATTTGGGAGGGGGCATAGTAGAGCCTGACATTTATCCTGAGGTTTTAACTTCCATTCATTTAATTATAACATAACTTATTAGTGTTGAGCCAGTACCTTGTAGTAATAAAGTAAGCGAGAAATTTGTTTTATTCATAATTAAAGAACTGTTAAAAATAAAATTCTCTGATTTGTGAAATAAACATTTAAAAAATAAAAAAGGATAGTTGGCCAGTAATTTTTAAATGTCGTATAGAGGCCTAGAGGCCTTTTTGTATAATTTTTTGCCGCATTTGCCACATAAAAGGCACTGCACTCCACAGAGAAATATATTTTTTGAAAATTAAAATAATTTAATAGAAACATTGCTATGTGCCAAAAGTGAACTTTCTAAGTTAATGGTGAAATGAGTTTTTAAAAATTTAAAGATTTTATGAACATTCGCTACTATAACACACTTGTTGCGTCCGGACTTTATATTGATTATTATTACTTAAAAATGGATTATGGTTTCTCCGAACTTGACTTGCTTTAGCCCTTTGTGTTATTTCAAATACAAATGAAAATCAACAAATAAAAGCATTAGATCATGACGTTACAATGACTATATAGGATTAGTTTGCAAGTATATAGCACAAACTTCTTAAGAAATGAAACCGTTGAAAAAAATTTGGAACTGTAAGAAAGTGAAAAGTAAAAACAATAATTTTATTTGGAACTATGTTCATATTTCGTGTCTAGGGATAATTACTTAATAATTTGTCCTTGCTCATTTAGCTAACACGTGTAGATAACATTACATGTTCAACCATTGCCTAATGAAATAGATCATTAGGTATATGCAAAAATAATTGGTCGCCATGTTATATTTACTGCCATTTGAATCAATTAATAGTGACTTTTATAAAACAATTTTTCTTAGAATTAGTCATGACATTAAATAATATTTGATATCTTAAAATTTCTGTAGACTATTCAAAACAAACAAGGAATTTCTCATTATGAAATACTTGGCAACACTACTGTATACTTTATAACAACAGTAAACCGCCAGCTGATTTATTTGGCACATGCTAGGTGAAAACACTGAGAAAATGTTTGCTTTTCAAGCTAAGAACTTTTGTGGTTAATTAAATTATATCAAATTTCATACTTTAATTTTTATATGGCCATTCAGCATTGCTTGGCCAAGTAATATTAAAATATTCACATATATAAATTATATCTTGATTTTTTTAAATTAAAACCTAGGAAAAGTGGTCTACTATTTTAACTGAAAATTCATACATGTTTAAAGCAGTAGGATCTGTGTGGGAATGAGCAGAAAGTGTAGTGTGTGTTGACTATTTTATGGAGAGTTAAATAAGGACGTGTGATATCTTCATTGTTATTCAACAAATTCATGGATAAAAGTGAAGAGAAAGGAGAAGTGTGCTTGGAAATGGTAAGTGGTAGCTGCGAAAATTATACTCAAAAGGTTAGTTGTACTAATACTGATAAATGCAGTACTACTTAGTGAATCTAAACGAGTGATGCAGTTAATTTAAAAGTGTAGCTAAGCATTTGTGCCATCATAAGAGATACAGGTTTCACTCTCATACTCTCTCTCATCCAAGCTCATTAGTGAGTCATATCTATGATAGACAAAACGCAACTAAAACAAATTATCTACATATAGTCAGCTTTAAATGTACTCAGTGAGATGCATCGCAAGTAGCGAAATCTCATGCATGTATCAGAAACTAATCTCACCAAAGCCGTAATACACACCAAAATCTACCATAAGCCCTGTGTGGAACAAACCGACGATTAAGTGCTACTCATAACTGCCTAGACATGGAAGCTAGATCTTTTTTGGCCATCGTAAGTGATACATAACCGGTTTCATTTTCATTACAGCTTATCAGTGTGCCAAAACGCATATAGAACATCGTGGGTGAATATAACCAGGTTTAAGTAAATGCACTCGGTGAGAACCCAGTTCTTGGCATATACACGGGATGTCCTGCTGGCGATACACCTCTATAATGAGGAAAAAAATGCAAAAGGACAAAAGTTATGTTGTTTCGAAGACTGTACAGGAAAATGCAGACTCTTGATTAAATGACATTTTAATAGATTATGTGAAGGGATTTAAATATGTAGGAAGACTGTTTTCGAAACATGCAAGAATATATATATATATATATATATATATATATATATATATATATATATATATATATATATATATATATATATATATATATATATATATATATATATATATATATATATATATATATATATATATATATATATATATATATATATATATATATATATATAAGATAACAACATATAGCGAATGCAGGTAGAAAGGTGCTAGACGCTTTAATTACTAAACTTGGAGTGTATATCTAAAGAGACTAACACCGCTATATAATACAATGCACTGGTCTCAGTTGTTTTGTATATGTGTGAAAGTAGGGCGAGTCAGGCAAAGCATGTAAAAAAACTAAATTATGTTAGAATTGGCGATTTTAGATGAGTGGCGCTTAAAATGAGAATTGATAAAGTTAAGATTGATCGGGTTTTAAACGTGTAAAGTTAAATAGTCTACTGTAATTAAATATAAGAGCAGTATGCTGACAGTTTGGTTGCATAGAGCAGAAGTTTGCTTGTTGTCTGCTTTAAAGATTTCACTCAATATGACAAGTTAAAAATTGTAATTGCAAATTGATAATGTTCAGGTTTTCCGACAGCTTGTTGAGAAATTCGAAAAACTTCACATTCGTCAGCTTATAAATTTAAGGAATTTTCAAGATCTTACAAAATGGATACATTTCAAAAGATTCAAGTGGTCTACACATTGTCTGCTTTCAAGTGCCAGAGTTTAAACTCTAGATGTGTCCGGTTTTCGATCTCAGCATGGAGATCTCCGTTATTATAAACGATACGAATAAGGGCAAAATTACACATTTTTACTGTGATCAATGATCTGCAAAAAAACTGGTTGTAGTTTATGAATTATCAAAAAAATGCCAATTTTCGTTCTTATTTTTTAAGAGAAAACAAATTAAGGTACATAAACGTTTTTAACTAAGGCATTTGAATCCACTTTTCTACTAGAACCCAAATCTGTCATCTTATTTTCCATGGCATCCTAGATGTAAGAGTTACAACATGAAACTTTGACAGAAATTCCTCCTATTTTATCGCGGAAATGTCCCTTTAAATGAACAATAGCCAGATATGTTGAAAATATATTATGCTTCCCATCGAGATTTGCGAGTGATTTCTTAAACATATTTGCCAAGGTATCCAGACAGGAAGGAACCAGGTGAAAAGTATTTTTATTTTGCTCCACAGAAATTTGAGCGAATACGGTTAGGTTTGTAAGCCCCGAAAATTATATAGCTGCAGACTCAATGAAAATGAAGAAGATGCTTCACAAGTAGTAAGTTGTACAAAAAATTTTCGCCATCAATACCTCACAATATGTAATAAAATTTCCATTACATTCCAAACAATTATTCTGTTTGCACCTGGGAAATCAGAACTTAACTTTTCTTAATACAGTATTTTTTAGAGACAAGTGCAAGTTTACAAACTCGGGTATGTCAATCAAAAGTACGATTCGGACTAAGTGTATGGATCGGTTGGCATGGTGACACAACGATTAGCTCATACAATTATGAAGAAAACTTGACTGCCGATACATACTTAAATTTTCTGAGGACCTTACGATAACATCGATAACAACATTAGTCTCAACAGTTTAAACACCCCTCGATGCAGCAAGACGACTCGCCGCCACATAATTCTAGGAACAGTGCTGAATATTTTTAGAAATATTTTCCGGAAAAGTAATTTCCAAAACGGAGATGTTCGTTTTCATTTATGGGCAATTATGGAAAATTACATTTACAAACTGTACCCGTCGATATCGATGATCTACGAAGAAACATTATTACCACTTTGCGAACTAACTAATGTCATATAGAATTTGGCAAAACGGATGCAACTGCAACTCAAGAAGTGAATCATTCAAGAACCTCCTAAATTTTTGTTTTACATTTTGTTCCATTCAAGTTAATTTTTAGTTGATACTGTTGACCCTTATCTAAAGCTTCATTTTCGATGTGGAGTTGAAAGGACTTCAATGTGCAAACAAAAATTGATTGAACTGTCAAAAATTTGATTGTAATACACAAGTGCAGATAGTGTTTTCGAAGCACTCTTCGTAGTGCCCTAGAAACGTCGAATGTTGTTGGGTTTCGCTTACAATAATAAAAACGACAATTTCTTTCAATTTTTTTTTAATCAACAAAAACAAAAAACTTGTTCAGTTTTTTTTTGCAGAGAACAAGTGACAAAAAAAATTTTCAGTTCTGTCGCCATTTAACCGACCTTGTTTTTTTAATAACCGATATCCCCAATCTTGAGCTCGAATAAGGAAACTAAAAAAAAAGAAGTTAAACAGACTTCAAATAGGCACTAAAAAGCAAAAAGTAACTGGAGTACAGGTTTAATTCAAAAGACAAAAATATTATTATATGCGCTACCTACTTATCTGTGCGAAGTCGGTGCCAAGTTGATATAAACAGCTTAATTAATAACGGATTATAATTCTAATGAAATTGAATGATGTGAAGCATGTGCCGCCATCCCGATGAAACCACATCTAATCTAGATCCATTAGCTTCAATTCCCTCCATAAAAGTTTGTTATTATTGCTCGATATCGCTCTTCATTGGATATAACGGTTTCACCTTCAGGGTTCCCACTAAAAACAGCGTATCAATTTCCTTGACTTTACCTGATATCCCTGACATGCCAAAACCTATTTCCATGACTTTTATATTCTACACTCTACCCCCAAAATGTGTAAGAGACCACTACAGAATACAGTAGGTCTTCGCCTCATGGCAGAAAACACACTTCCCCAAAATTACATTTATAAAACATACAATTTTCCTTACAAATAAACGAAAACGCTACTTTTACAAATATGCACATATCATTGTGTTTTAATTATTTATCATAAAACGGAAAAAATAATTTTTCCCTGAGACGGAGAAAAATTCGCTGACTCTTAGTCAATTTTCACAATTTTTCCCTGATTTCCCTGATTTTTTTTCCTGTGGGCATGAAGGAAAATGATCAAGACAATGCGCACCGATAGAAAGACGAATGGCAGTCTGCTAGAAGAGTTGAGAGAAGAATTGTGTTTACTGAAACGTGTTTACTGAAACACCTTGAGAGGAAAAACATTTGTTGAAGATATAATTTGACGCCATAACTTTCTGACAAATATTTGAAGAACGCATACTTGGAAGAAAGTTAGAGTAAAACTTGACACAATTGGAGTCATAGTTACTGATGATTTCAGATTTTGACGGCCATTGCTTGGAATGCCAAATGATTTCGGGGCTATTTTGCCGTGGACGAACTCACTTAGTGAGTTGCTAGGCGTTTCGCCAACCATAGGTGCTAGCTTCTTCAATATTTGGACTGAAACTGAGCCAACATCGATCTGGTAACCCTTCTTATACACGTGGATGATGTAACCGCCTGTATTGGTCGATTGGCCGCCAGGAATATATAAGATGCCATGTGAATGCGTAAAGGTATATGTAGGATAAACAACAAGAACCGTAAAAACAAGGAGGCTGAACCATCAACGACATCTAGGGTTGCTGCAACCAGAAAAGTCAGCGTTAGCTAAACACGCTATTTCGAAGAACCATAGTCCTTTTTTGACAAAACAGAAGTTCTTGCTAGACTAAAGTAATATGACCAGCAAATCTGGAGGGGGCGCTAGAAAACGGAACAGAGATGGCGATTAAGTTAAGTCGAACCTGGCTCCCCGCAATTGGCAACAGAAAGGATTCTACAGGCCCTGACAACATGACACCGTACATACCATTGGAAAATCAATCATGGTGGCGTCAGCTGCAAGGACGTCACTGCCTGGTTCGAGAACGGACATTCGATCGATACAGGCGATTGCATCATCCATAGGTACAAGAAGGTTTACCAGAGCGATAAGCAGCTATGGCTGACGAAACGTCTAGCAACCCACTAAGTGACTTCCATGGCGGCAAAATGTCCCGGAATTCATTTGACATTCCAACAATCGTAGTTGCGTCGACAAGACGACATCGTTTTTATACTGTGATAACTGTAAATAACCATACTTAAAAGAAATCATGTAAGGTTAGCGTGTACTTTGTAAAGGTTTTTATCAACAGCATTTAAATTCTGAAATCCGGAACCAAAATATGCAACTAAATTACATTTTAGTGAAACTCCATAAAGAATATTTCGCTTATAGAGAGGTAACAACTGGCGAATTTTTTTTTGAAATGAGCGACAAAGCATCTAGAACCCAGATCTGAGGTTAGTTTTAGGCTTTATATATATATATATATATATATATATATATATATATATATATATATATATATATATATATATATATATATATATATATATGCATATGTATACGTTGTATGTGTGTACAACATGTTTTGCGAAACTTCTACGCCACCTAGAGACTTCCGGTCTTTTTAATTACATTGGAAAATTCCTTCCGGAGGCTAAGTTCGTCGGCCAGTTCTAAGAGTCAAGTTTTCCATGGAAAATTGCTTTCTTCTCATAAATTTATTTTGGCGAAATTTAACTGATATATTGCCATAAAATTACATATTCAGTGTTCAAAAATTCATTTTAGTTGAATGCTTGCAATCAAAGTTTTTCCAGATTCAAATACAGCTGAAATTGAAAAATGCTACGTATTCAATGTTCCAAAACTCATTTTAGTTGAATAATTGCACCACAGTTTTTCCAGATTCAAATTTAGCTGAAATTGAAAAATGCAGCAAAATATATTCCCTGTTGTTAGAAAAAACATTACTGTTTATATTTATAAACAACGATGGATATATTACATTACATACATTAGTTTCTAATCAACAGTATCACAAAATTTAATTGACATAAAAATTCAGTGAATTGTATAAAAATCAGCTACTTTTTTTCAACAAGTAGGTCTCGGTGGTTCAGTGGTAAGAACGTGTGCCTCTGAACCGAAGGGTGCTGGGTTCGCTCCCAGGGTTCTCCTTTCACTTTTTCAGTGCACACTGTACAATTACCATCAACTGAGGTTGTGGCATTGTATTTGAGCGAGACGAATGTCTGCACGCTCCGCCCTTCGGAGGGGGCGTAATGCCGTCGGCCTCGTGTCCATGCGATGATGGACACGTCAAAGATACATACCCTCCACACAAAAAGGCAGGAGTTCGGCAAAATTTCCAGGATAGTGAGGTGAAACGGCTCCCTGGCGTCGGTGATTGGCCATAGTCGCGGAAATAGGCCGACGTTAAAGAAATAAAACACATATACACACCCACGCACGCACGCACGCACGCCAGAACGCACGCACGAACGCACAATCTAACAAGTGTCTGTAGAGAGAAATGGATGTCATTGAAAGTTTATTTATTATCTATCCATCATCCACACACCAAATTTAACATAAGTGAGTTTAAACGGGCCCAGGTAAGTTGTTATTAATTATTGCAAAACCTATGAAACCTCGGTTAACTAACCTAACTTAACGGACTTGCTGCGTCCACACTTATTTCTTTTTTTTTTCTTTTTTTTTAATATTATTGGCTGCGGCATCTCAGGCCATTAGCACATTATTTCCCATCATTTAATATTTTATACAAATTTTCCAGACAAAGTCAACTTGGCTTGCCCGGGAATCGAACCCGGGACCACTCGCTTTGCAGGCTGGCACCTAGCCACCTGCGCCACGAGGGCGTCTAAACACTTATTTCTTAAATGTATTAAACAATTAAATAACTCTGTTTAAAACTTACTTAGTCTTTGTGAAAATTAAATGGGACTTTTATCAACCAACTGGTGTAAAAAACCTGAATATTGCTTTTCTTATTCATTAGGCATATTATGGTATATTCAAATTGTTGTGTAACTCTCATTGATATTAAAATTAATAGTTTTTCGCCTAAAATATGTTCTTTTGGTTTTAGTGAATTTTCGTAGAAAAAATTCCCCAATGGGGAGATCCCGACTTTTGAAAAATTTTTGAAAATGAGCGCGAACTAGGACCCGTAGAACCCCATATCCGGGGTCAGTTTCAATTTATATATATATATATATATATATATATATATATATATATATATATATATATATATATATATATATATATATATATACATATATATATATATATATATATATATATATATATATATATATATATATATAGATATATATATATATATATATATATATATATATATATATATATATATATATATATATATATATATGTATGTATGTATGTATGTATCACACCGATAACTCAAAAAATAATGAGCCGATTTTGATAAAATTTGGCATCTACCTTCCTTTTGTAAATGGCTTGGACAAGTTCGTTAGTCAGGAAAATAGGACGAGGTTTTGCGGGAAAACTTTGAGTTTTCATTAAAAAAAAATTGTATCTCAAAAACTAAAAAAGCTATGATAACCAAATTAGGTAGGTAGGTTTACGATATAAAAGGTAAACTATACACCAAAATGTAGATCTCTATATTACAAGAAAAAAAGTTATAATATATTTTTTGTGCCAGATCAGTTCTATGAAAATTCACTACCATAACGCACTTGCTGCGTCCAGGCTTTTTATATGAAAACTCGAAGTGACACGGATAAAAAACTATTAATATGTTTACTTACATGATAACTTCTTGTAAGTGAGTCTCATCCAAGTTATTCTTGATATTTCCAACTGGGGCAAGTGCGATCTTGATCTCAGGCCATCCATCACACTTGACACTAGCTTGGAGCTTCTCAGATACACAGAAAATATTCAACCTAGCCCTAAAGCGATTAACATTAACTCTATAATGAGACGTTTCAATTTTTTCACCTTTCTGTCTGAAACTTTTCAGCTGAAATGCTGGATATGAGTCGCAATCACATGTGATTGTCTGAAAAAAAAAACAATCAATTCAGTCTAGTATACCTTAAATTAAGCAGAAAGATTTATCGTTGTCAAATGCACAGATAACACATATCATATGGGCGTATTTTGATTGATTTTCAAACTGCTGTAAATTAATACTTCCAATGTTATTACCTATTGTTCTGATACAGTATATTTCTGTATTACAATGCTTAATTATTAAGGATATATTTCGATAGATAACTTACCCAATATCCCCACCTTAATATATATGAACGGATATGAAATTGTCATGTTCATTTACACTCGTACAAGTTAAAATTATCTTAAAATAAATTGTAATAGTATAGTTAAACCGCTTTTATTCAAATTTATTAGGATTGATATATGGATAAGAGTGGAACTATTGGTAAGGCAATTCTTGTAAAGGAAATGTTGAAAAGCAGAAAGTACAAGAATTACAGGAACACTGTGTCATGCTTTTGGTATATTGCATCGATTAGATCCATGGATATATAATTTTAAAAGTCTTGAAGCAGCAAGTACGTTATGGTAGTAAATTTTCATAAAAATGTTTTTAATAGCAAATATGTGTTTTTTAGAGAAAGCAGGCATAAAATTTGGTTACCAGTATAACCTATATAGTAGAAACAATGTGTCATGTTTCATCAAAATAACTTTATTGTTTGAAAATGTACAAAACTTTTCAAAAGTAAACTTACAGTGTTCCAGAAAAACTGGTTTCTTGGTCAACCTTATAGGTTAATAGCGAATTGAGCTATTCAAATCTGAAGCATTTAATGAAAATTCGCTACCATAACGCACTTTCTGCGTCCAAACTTTCTTTTCTTACAAACATGCATTAGATTTAGATGTAAATGAAAAAATACAATAACATAAGGCGTTTTCGATTAAAAAAAAAGAAAGTTTGTATCTTGAACGACTTATGGGCCACCTATGATTGTATAAATATTTTTTTAGATGTAGCTCAAGACACCCTATAATTAAAGTATACTTTTTTTTCGTATCTTGTATAATAACGGATATATTGAGCTTTATTGATTATTTAGGAAAATTCGACAAAAATTATATACCATTAAACGATAAACTCTATAGCTAAGACTCCTGCTACAGCATCAGAGAACGGGTGTATTTGAAATAAACTTTCTGGCAATATTTTAGTAAAATAAAGGATAATGACGGTGGTAGCTAAGACTTCAGACTTTGCAAAACATTCTTCTTGAGACATTTTCTTTCCATAGCTCGTATTAGTCTCAGGTTTTTTGCCTAAATGTTGCCAATTTTTACGTTTTAAATCGCGACCTCAATTTATTTTTCTTTAAATGCCTATAACTTTTTTGTCTTTTAACCTACAGAGCTAAATTTTGGCAGGTAATTTACCTATAATGATAAACTTGTGTACCAAATTTGGTTGCCCTTACTTTGTTATTTCCAGAGATGATTTTTTTTTCGAAAGAAAACACAAAATTTTCCGGTAACACCTGGGCCGATTTTCCTTGCTAACGAACTTATCCAAGCCACTTGCAAAAGGAATTCACCAAATTTAATCAAAATAGGCCCATTATTTTAACATACATACATACATACATACAAATATACAAACATACATACATACATACATACATATATATATATATATATATATATATATATATATATATATATATATATATATATATATATATATATATATATATATATATATATATATATATATAGGGTGTCCAACGTCGAGTAATGTATTAGATTATTTCCGAAAATAAACACTTTTGAGTGCTGAAAATTTGTACACGGGGGTTTCCGAAGATGCTCTATTTAATGGAAATAATTTCCAAAATGGCGGACTACCGGTTACACTGTAAATAGATATAAACATCGTTATTTCAAATAGAACAGCCTGTATATTATTGCATTTTTAGAATACTCATCTAATTTTAGGTTAGTTATTAGAGTATGCTCTCCCTATCTTCAACTGTTTTCGAGTCATACATTCAGCAATTGTTCGTTTGAATAGCTGGCATTATCCATTATAACGTAGAATTCCTATTAATTCAGACCACAAGGACAAAATAACTCACGTTGTGAATGACAGAAATATAAAACTGACAATAAACGTGAAAATGTCAAACATCACATAGCACTCTTAGAATTCATACAGATTTGAGACATACTCCGAAATTTGTCTTTTTTTTTGGTAAACCGCAAATATCTCGACAATTATCAACTTTAAGTATAGGGAATGCTAATACAGTTTGAAAGAGAATTATCTGCTCTATTTAATGAGAAGATAATATACAGGGTGTTCCATTTAAAATAAATGAGTTATTCTAGTTTAAAGCACACCAAATTCTAATACATCCTACAAAACACCCTGTATATGAAACAATTTTTCCTCACAATCATGTCGAAGCTTAATGGCCTTGGAACGTGTCTGACAAATTAAAGAATTTTCAGCATCCTAACAGACATGAAATCACCTTCATTACGTCAGCCCCCACTTGAACAGAATTATCAAATAAATTGACATAACTCGAAAACAGTTGAAGATAGGGAGAGCATCCTCTAATAACTTTTAACCTGAAATTAGATGGGTATTCTAAAAATGCAATAATATACAGGCTGTTCTATTTGAAATAACGATGTTTATATCTATTTACGGTGTAACCGGAAGTCCGCCATTTTGGAAATTATTTCCATTAAATAGAGCATCTTCGGAAACCCCCGTATACAAATTTTCAGCACTCAAAAGTGCATATTTTCGGAAATAATCTAATACATTACTCGACGTGGGACACCTGTGTCTATATATATATATATATATATATATATATATATATATATATATATATATATATATATATATATATATATATATATATATATATATATATATATATATATATATATATATATATATATATATATATATAAACTTACCCCGGAGATGTGTTCTAGGAGGCCTAATTGGCGCTCATTTGAAGAATTTTTTTAAAAGACCGGCGGTCAGTGCTTACAATGTACATATAGCATAATTTATTGAGCGTGGCCTGCGTAAGAGAAATATGGTAGCGAAACATAGAGACAAATACCACAGCATAAGGAAAATAGGTTGGTGAGACAAACACAGGCAATTGTCAGGTGGCTATCCAGCTAAGGTCAACTTCACATATAAACATATAACATATTTATGTTGTTTATACTATCAAATGTATAAGCTAATAAGTTTAAAACTTTAGTATAGAGACTACAATTACTTTATTACCCACTTATTATTTTTACCATGTTTCTGCGTTTATGATTGTCTCTTAATATATGTGTATATGAGTCTACACTATACATTTCTATAATATGTAGAGAATTGAATTATATCTTTGGAATGTACTGTGGCCGGCTGAACTTGATTTCCGAGGCCATCCCTACGTCGAACACAACCACAACAACAACTATCAAATGTTAAATGACTTAGCATTTTCCGTCTTTGTCTAGGCGACAAAATGAGCTTTGCAACGGTTATCATTTTAGCTCTCTTATTGTGAATCTGTGATTAGATCTTAGTAGTTTCACAATTGCACAAAAAATCTTTATACAAGCTGAAGGTTTACTGCTTTGTAAAACTGTAAAATTGATCTTATTAAATAAGTACATGAATAAATAAAGCTAACATAAGCTAACATAATTGGCAAAGATGCCAATTTTCGCCATAGTTGTTCAATTTATTCATATCCGATACAATAATTAGGCTGAAGAAAAAGACAGCAGGAATCAAAATAGACACCGGTCCTATTGCATAAGGTTATATCAAAAAATATTTGACCAAATGATTGCTACCGCTGATTTGGTGCATAATAGGGCGATTTTATGGGCTGATAAACATAAACTAGATTTGAATACAGACAAAACTGCGAGACTACTCTTTGGGTCAGGACGCTCCAAATGATTGCTACCGTTGATTTGGTGCATAATAGGGCGATTTTATGGGCTGATAAACATAAACTAGATTTGAATACACACAAAACTGCGAGACTACTCTTTGGGTCAGGACGCTCACAAAGTATTTGTAATTTACCAGATGATTTTTCTATGAGTGTAAAGATGTTAGGTGTGGTCCTTAAATGTGATATGCAATGGCATTCACATGTCGAATTTTTGTGTGGTAAACTGAAAAAGTATTGTAATGCATAAAATCGGTGAGCAGTGCCTGTAGCGTGGCAGTTGTTTTGAATATGTACCATGATGCTCTCATTCCCTTGTGCGTTATGGCATTCTGTTTTGGGGAGGTGTTTTGGAAGAGCGTGTTTTTCGCTTACAAACGTTTATTGTTAGAATTATTGCTGGTGCTGCATTTCGTGATTCTTGTAAACCTTTATTCAGACGCCTCAACATTCTAACAGTTTTTGTGTATAGGAATCGCGTCACCTTTTCTCGGAACAGTGTGGTACATGCTTATGATACAAGATGTCAGGTTTTGTTACCCGATGCCCAATCAATGGCCTTTTACCAGAATTTTTTTTATATAATGGTTGTCGTTTTTATAATGCCCTTCCCAGTGAAATTAGAGGATTAAACACATGTAGTACTTTTAAAAAATGTTTGAAGGATTACCTTGTTCAGAAGACATGTTATTCCTTCGATACTCGTAATTTATTTGATTATGTTGATTTTAGTATCTATATAGTTTTTCTATCTCATTTGTTTTATTTATGCCTTGTGTGCTATAGTTTATAATTTTGTCTATTAATTGATAGACATGTATTTTTTTTTCACAATATCACGAACTATGAACATAATAATCGTGTAACTGGTATCTGTGAAATAAATGTATCTCTCTATCTAAGGTAAGCAGATGACATAGCGCTGATAGAAAAAACAGAAAAAGAATTACAAAGGATGCTCTAATTGCTCGATGGTGTCTTAAGAAGAATCAAACTAAAAATCAATATTATGAGAAAAACTAATAAGCATAAGTGAGGATATAAGTGCAAAAATGGATATAAAGCTTAATGGCCAATGGGTATGTATAAATAATCATTTATTTAGCACCTCAAAATTTTGTATAGCAAGAAACATGCTACCTTTACCTCGTTGCTTAATATAGTAAATAAATAATGTATTGAAGAAAGCATAGCAAGGTAATGAATACGAAATGATAATAGATAAACTAATGCGCACTGAAGTTAGAACAATGTACCTATATGAGCTAAAGTTTAATATTAAGATTTACAATTAAAGCAATAATATATTTAGAAATAACCAAATGAGACTAAATACATACCACAAGCGTACAGAATCTACATTTAACAACCTGGAGGGAATTAAAATTGTATAATTCTTTTTAAACACCCCCTGCTGTACACACGCATACTTCGCACCTTCAAACATGCAGAAAGTTTTACATTTAGGCACACCCCTCTCTCACGTATTACCTATGTATAATCTTTTTTCCACCTACACACAGACATACGTATACACACACACTCCTCCACTTTATCCTTACACAGTCATATATATATATATATATATATATATATATATATATATATATATATATATATATATATATATATATATTGTTGGATAAATTCAATCAAGGGCTAAGCATTTCTTAAACCCATATACTCCTTCAAGTCAATTTATGGAACCTGCCATATACACTCTCTAATCTTACGCTGGAAGATGTTAATATTTGTAATTTGGCTTAGTGAGGTTAATATCTTTGTGTAGAGTCGTGGCAGAATAAATCTGAAATGCCTCTGACCAATGGTCTTAGTACACCTCATTACGCCATATTCAGCATCTTTTTTGTTTCGCGTACTGTGGGTGTGCCCATTGTTCTCAACAAAGTTTCGATTCTTATGTATTCCTATTAGAACGTTCTTAGCATAAAGCTGTCTTCTGTAAAAAAAAACAGTTTCACGATTAACGCTATCACTCGGATAAGTGTTTAGCATATTCATTATTAACTTTACAAAACGCTTCGAAATCCTTCTAATGGTTTTAGATGAGTGATCTTTATACTACCCCACCCAATTATGCCATATCGAATCACAGACTCTGCCAAAGCATGATACACAAGTTTCAATTAATCAAAATTTAAAATGCGCATGTATACAAGCACATGCAAGCAGTGGGCTTATTTTGTAAAGCACTATAGATATATATAGATATATATATATATATATATATATATATATATATATATATATATATATATATATATATATATATATATAACTATATGTATATTGTATATTATCTATAATTTATATTAATTTATTACTTTAATTTAATTTTTTTGTCAACCTGTTGCCAGACAGAGTGGTGTATTTTTATATTACGATATCCACAACTACATGCCTTATGTGCTTTCGGCATTTTGAGATAGCGTTTGATAAATTCTTTTACACTAAACTGATTTAATTCATCAATTGTTGTTGCCCTTACTTGGTGAAACCCTTCCATACTAATTACAGATGTAGAGACTTTTTCTTTGTAACCGGTTTCGCTGACTGACAGCTCCAGACAACTATAAGTAAAAACTCGTTGCTATGTGATGGTGTTTTCTTGTGTTGATTATGATCTAAATATAACATGTAAAACTTCTTAACCTAGAAGAACTGCCAAAAAATACTACCACCAGCTAGGATGCACGAATCCAATCTTCTCCGCATTGATTGCCTAACTCTTTCAAAAGCACCATGGTCATCTCTTATTAAATTGCACGCAGCAATTATCCAATTTCTCAAATCTTCCACATTTTTCATTGGAGTAATGTAAACTAATGACTTCAGATGGCCCCATAGGTAAAAATCCAGGGGCTTAAGACAGGGGGTCGGGTAGGGCATAAGTGAGGTGCACTTCAACCAATCCAGCAATCTCAATATGTTGCTGTTGAAAACTCACGAGCAACCACACCAAAACTCGCTGGTGCACCATGGTTCATAAGCCACGTTGCATTTCTCGTTGCCAATAGTACATGCTCCAGAAACTGAGGTAGGTGTCGAATGTTCCAAAAATTTCGATACACCTCGCCTGTAAGTCTTCCTGGTAGAAATACCGGTGGTCTAATTAGCCAGTCATCTATAATTCCAACTCAAACGTTCAACGAAACCTAATGTGGAAAACGATCTTCAAGTACCCCGTGTGAATTTTCCTCAGCCCATACATGGTTATTGTAAAAATTCCTTGCTGCATTCCAAATATTACCACCATAAACCGACCTTCGTCACAACACGGCATGAGGAAGTTTTAGATCCAACAGTTTCCACCCAGTTTCTGGGTGACATTGTTAGGAACTGGGCTGTGTCTGGGGAAGTGAGTAGCTCAGACCACAGATTCATCCGGTTTGACATCGCCAAAGTCGAAAGACAAACGGTTTGGTACCGGGACCCTCGCAAGACGGACTGTAAAGCCTACAGGGCAGACCTAGCAGTGGAACTGCGGGGGATTAAGAGTACCGTAGACAATTCAAGCGACCTCCCGATTGCGGCAGCCCAAGTGCGAGACGCAATCACCTGTGCCTATAACGCCAACTGCCCTCTGAAAATGAGGGCGTCCACCAGGAACTAGGACCTCAGGCAAAGGAGGACGCAGGTTCGTAAGCTGTTTAACGCGGCCGAAAGGTCGGGGCATGGGATGAATATAGACATGCCCTAACTAGCTATAATAAAGGACTGAGTGGCGCCAGGAAGGAGTCGTGGAGGAGGCCTGGGAGGAAGTGGAGAACACATCCGAGAGTGCTCGACTACACAAGATCTTGTCCAAGGCACTAAGACTAATATAGGCTCCCTTAAGACATCCACGGGAGGATTTACAAGCTCAAGGGAGGAAACTATGGAAGTTTTACTACAGACGCACTTCCCCGGCTGCAACATAATAAACCAATCACCTTCGGACCGGGAACACTCACAAATAGAGGCGCCGTACAGGCGGGCATCTAGAGTAGACTGGACAGTCGCTAAAAGGGTAGTTACCTGGAGCAAAATTAGACGGGCCGTTAACAGCTTTAAGCCATACAAGTCCCCGGGATTTGATGGAATAATGCCCATCATGCTCCCACAGGGTATAGACTTAGCTGGCTGGGGTCGCGGCGGGGTGTCTGCAGGGGGGCGTTCTGTCTCCTTTGCTCTGGTGCTTAGTCGTGGACGGCTTGCTAGGGAGGCTCTCGGGAGGGGGGTACGAGGTACAAGGCTATGCGGACGACATTGTCATCATAGTCCGAGGAAAGGTTATACAGTCAGTGTAGCGCATGCAGACAGCACTGAAAGTGGTGGAAAGGTGAATGGTTGGCCAAGGGCTCGAGGTGAGCCCCGAGAAAGCATACGTCATACCGTTTACGAGGAGGAGGAAGTGGGAGAGCCAAAGAACTCTGACTCTATACGGTAGAAACATCCCAATGGCCAGCGAGGTAAAATATCTTGGTTTCGTATTGGACTCTAAGCTAATCTGGAATGGTCACGTTGAAAAAGTACTGCGTAAGGCAGTTATGACCCTAACCGTCATTAGACGGATATATGGAAAAACGTGGGTACTCAGACCTAGTATAGCCCACTGGCTGTACACAAGTGTGGTCAGACCATCGTTAACTACGCTGCACTGGTCTGGTGACCTAAGGTGACACAATACAGTGCCAAACAAAAGCTAGGTAAGATCCAAAGGATGGCTTGCCTAGGCATCACAGGGGCCATGACTTCAACCCCAAGAGCCACTAATTTTCCAGAAAAAAACTAGTCGGATTTCACTAACGAACTTTTCCAAGCCATTTACCAAAAGAACAGGTGTGCGAAGTTTTATTTAAATTGGTTCATTATTTATTTTAGTTATCGTGGCGACACGCGCGGGCGCGCACCCACACCCAGACACGCAGGCGCGCGCGCGACAACACGCGGATGCACACACGCATACACGCGCGCGCGCACGCGCGCGCGCACGCACGCACGCGAAAATTCGCTAAAAAATACAAAAAATCATAACTTCTTTTCTAAGTCACTAAGTGAAGATAGTAACCTGTGATGAGCGCTGGTAAGCACACTTGGAGAACCCAAATCACCACAACACATTTCTAAAAACCTAACGATCCTTTCATTAACCAAGTTAGTATGAATAATTCCACTCTGATGACGCTAACTTGGTTAGTGAACGATCGTCAGGTTTTTTAAATGTGGTGTGGTGATTTGGGTTCTCCAAGTGTGATTATCTTGTTTTCTAAGGCTGGTTGCAACTTTCATAACTAAAACATGGGAAAATTACATTAAACCAAAAGTGAAAACAATGATATGATTTTAATTTCTTTTTACTTAAACAAATCTGCCAAATTTTGTATTATTTTTTGTATATCAAGGGTATGAGGTAATATTTGTTCTAGAGTATGTAAATATTCAATCAACTTCCAATATAATGATGACAGTGTTACACCTTTGAATTAATTTACAATTAAATTGCAATTTTGCTGTCTAAAAGCAGTAATGACTTCATCGTAAATATTCTGAATGACTTTTTCACGATTCAGTGATCTAGGTCAGCGGATGATGTAATCAGCCTAAATAATGGCAGATCATCGGGAATCAAACGAAAGGTCATCTTTGAACATTCTTTACCAGATACTAGCACTGAGAATGTTATATGTTATATATATGTATGTATAACGACGAGAGTTACAGGTTTGGTTAAATTACATTGTTTTCATGATGACCGTCCATTTTTTTGCATTCTTACGTATGCTGGGGAAAAAATACATATAATCATCAACGCCATGCACTAATAAAAAATTCATGAAGATGTTTGGTATTTATTTATTTTTATATTCTAAACAAGTATTATTCAAATTATAAACATTAAAATAAATAACTATTCAAACTGTGTTTTCTTCACTATCATAAAATATTACGGTGTAAAAATGATTGATTAGAAATTTGATAGAAAATAAAGATGTAGAAACAAGCGTTTATAGTCATGTAGCGAAGATTTTTTAAATCACAGTGAAAAACAGAATAAGAAGCAACATTGAGAATTACCTAGATAAAGTTCAGTTCGGTGTACAGGTTTCCGATTTTGATTGCAATTGCTGGGTATCTCGGTTATTAGTAAAGATAGAACCTTGCGGTTTTCGCGAACCTGAGCTACTTTTTTTGGGAAATGAAAGATGCCGTAAAAAAAATTGCCATAGCCCTATTAGTTTCCGAGTTACAGGGCGTTATTGAAAATATTGCATTTTCAGGTATCCCTTGTATTTCAGTTACAGTAGTTTTTTTATATGAACCACCCCGTATATTTGTGAAGAAATTAATTTGCATTTTTACAAGCTTCTCAAAAAAATATAACATTATGGGTCTATTTTAATTTAAAAAAAAACGAAAAAAATCCAAATTTTCATAATTCGCAATCAAAATTTTGCAGTAGGCCATGCAAAAAATTCTGTTGTTTATTTATTTCCACATGCTAACAATAAATCGAGTGTGTGTGTGTGTGTTTTTTTTTTGTTTCTTTAACGTCGATCTATTTCCGCGACTATGGCCAATCACCGATGCCAGGGAGCAGTTTCACCGCACTATCCTGGAAATTTTGACGAAACCGGCTTTTATGTAAGGGGGACAGGGATCCTTGACGTGACCAACATCGCATGAACACGGGACCGACTGCATTACGCCACCTCCGACGGGCGGAACGTGCAGACATTCCACTTGCCCAAATACAATGCCACGCCCTCGGTTGATGTTAATTTTACAGTATGTACTGAAAAAGTTAAATGGGAACCCTGCGAATCCAACCCAGTACCCTTCGGTTCAGAGGCAAACGTTCTTACCACTGAACCACCGAGACTCTTATTATCGTAATAAACTTTGTAAATTTTATTCTCCAGATATCCCCATAGAAATAAATCCAATGTAGACAAGTCTGGAGACCGAGTGGGCCATCTTATAGTCCCATTGGTTCGATCCATTGATTTGGACAATTACTCTGCAGAAATAACCTCGCCATTTGAGAATTGTGTGTAGGAGCCTCGTCCTGTCGCAAATTAATTTCGTTTACATGCGCTAAAGGAACATCATCGAGCAATTCAGGTATAGTTGCCTCTAAAATCTCAACTCAAATAAAATTTTATCTGTGTTTCTAATATGACGCAAGACAGATTTAGACCAAACCTGCCCTGCTGTATTCTGCGAAATATTTGGTGTTGGTTTTCCTGGGACCAGAATCTGCTATAGTGCCGATTAAGTATACCAGAATTACTAAAATGAGCTTCGTCTGACCACATTAACTTGATAGTTAAATGTCTAACCATATCACAATCTTTCCCGATACGAATTGCAGAAGACTATCCCACGTTGAGCATCCCCGGGGTGTAGGTACTGGACAAACCTGAATTTGTACGGGTGGTATTTATTTTACTCGAATTTTTTCAACTTTAGCTTTTGGAATCCCAATGGCTCTAGAGGAATTTGTAGAGTAAGCTTCTACATTAGCCAAAACTGTGACTTCCTCAACCACTTGATTTTCTTTATTATATGTTTTGAACAAGGTTTGTTAAATGATCCGTATCCAAGTAAATTCTTTTTATTGGGAAAAAATTGGATGTATTAGGTTGCCTCCTTTCTGGATATCTAAATAAAAATAAAGCAATAGTATTTAAACATAACTGAAAACCAACTATTTACCTGTTAAAATACATCCCAGATGCCGCATCAACAATTTCATTACTTAATATAAAACAAGCTAACATAACGTACTTCTCAAAATGCTCGAAAGTTTGGTTTACTGCCATAGTTACAAATATACCTTCACACAATAAATAAATACAAAAACTGGCCAAATTTGAAAATGAAACACAAAATTTATATAATTAAGACAAGCAGTGACACGACATAGAAAAAATTTTGGGGGATTGGTTCGAACTAAACGATAAACAACATTGCATAGCATACTGCAAAATTTTGATTGCGAATTATGAAAATTAGGATTTTTTTCATTGTTTATTAAAATAGACCCATATTGTTATATATTTTTGAGAAATTTATGAAAATGCTAATGAATTTCTTGAAAAATATACAGGTGTCCCATTTAACAAAAGCAAACATTGGTCAATATTTCAAAAACAGTAATATTAAAAAAACTAACTACGCCACTAGATTCTACGTAAAAAGTTCTTCGATTTCACCTTTTTTACAGGTTGTCAGACACCTAAAATACAAGGGGTACCTGAAAATGCAATATTTTCAATATAGCCCTGTAGCTCGGAAACTAAGAGGTCTATCACAATTTTGTTTGCGGCATCTTTCGTTTTACAAAAAAGTAGATCATGTTCGCGAAAAACTATTTACTAATAACCGAGGTACCCAGCAATTGCAACCAAAATGGGACACCTGTACACGAGAAACTGGAGAAGAGATGCAGGTAAGCCTCGTCAAGTATAGAAAGCGACTACAAAACAAAGGGTTATTGTATGCGCACACCACAACTAGCGCACACTCCCTGCTCATCATTGTTTCATTTAATCTTCAGTTAGGTAAACTTCAGATTTATCATATACAAGTACATCCCTTTTTACAGTCACGCATTAACGAATATTAAGGAATAACTACTCAAACGTGAAAAATTGTCTGGACAAGCTAGAGAAGTCTTAGCTAATTAATTAATTATGCACTGTGTCCCAGATTGGTGCTGCATGAATTGCTATCTCGGTTATTATAAGAGCAACCAAGTCGATTAAATGGGTAATAGTCCTCAGCATTATATTACCACTTCAGAACTGCAATCACATTTTACCAATTCTTTTTTGTTTTCGAAATAATCGCAAAAAAACAAAATGGTGCGTTTTTGACAAACCCCCGTATCTCGGTTATTTGAGAACATATGGTATTCTCTTTAGCATTTTATGAGCACTTTTTTAAGGTCCTTGTAATAACAAAACAAAAGCATATCTTTTACCGTTTTCGAGATAATGATTATATCTTTGTTTTTTCTTATGGACGCCATATTTGATTTTTAGTGCATTAAATGGATGTAAAGAGAATCAGTGGAAAATATTTCTAGTGAATTTTCATTAAGAAATTTCAAAAATAGAGAGGTATCGATGGTAAGACTTTCGGAAAATTTCTTCAAATGAGCGCGAATTAGGGCTCCTGAAACCCATAACCATGATCAGTTAAAATGTATATATATATATATATATATATATATATATATATATATATATATATATATATATATATATATATATATATATATATATATATATATATATATATATATAAACACACACGCGCGCGCGCACAATAAAAAAATTCCATTTGCGATTTTGAAATTGGAGGCCTAAAATAAAAAGATTCATTTTAAACCTATTCAATTTATATGTATTTATGCTTTAGTTTGGACAGTATCTGATATACAAACAGTTTGTGTGTATAACGTTAGTATACTTATTATTTGTACTCGACATAAATCAATCAAAAATGCCTTATTTTAGAACAAAACTAAGAATCTTAATATAAAAAAAAATATTTAACTTACCACATCGTCTTTGGAATCGCACTCTGCAAATACACTTGTCAGCGATGGTGGGTTAGTTTCAGGAAGGATTCGGACAATTTCCACTCCCACACCTTGCTGAAAAAAAAATCAAACGCTAAAATCTGCCTTCTAAAAAAACAGCAAAAAGTATACTTTTACTGTAAGTGTGAAAAAATCTGATTGATTCATTAGAAACTCCGTATTTCTAAAAAATTATCCAGGTTAGCATGCAAGGTAATAAATTATCTAAATTTATAGATTAAGAACTATATTTCAAATCACCAAAGATATTGTAAATACAAAAGTAAGCATACGCAGAAATGCTGACTTGTTTAACAGTCGCTCTATAAATCACATGTTAAATAGCTATAACCAGAACATCTCAAACCTGCCAAATATGATCGTTTTGGTTTCATGCAAGAAGCGTAACCTTCTTGCATGGTTTTTGGACGACGTCTGACCGACTTTTAATTTGATAAGTATGATTTTTGAAACACCTTTAATTGTCATAACTTAAACCTGCCATAATCGTGACAATTATGTGATCTTTTCCAAAACCATCTAATTGACATCAAGCACCAATTGTCAGAACTGTAAGGTATATTCAGGAAGTAAAGGATTATTTTCAAATACATTTCAAAGAGTAATTTATAACCAAATGTAAAGAATTCATAGTAGACGTGCGCTAATTTTAGTTTTGGTTCAAAGCATGTTGCACCCATACACCGAATTTTTGAACTTTGCCCGTGAAATATAAATGTTGTACTATGATCAACTGGTTACAATTCATAATACTGGCCAATTTCCGTGTTTATTATCATAGATCATCATTAAACGGCCTTCATAAAAGTCGGATGGCCTTTCTGACCGTGAAGAATTGCTCAGGTGAAAATGGCTCCCTTTGCAAAGAAAATCAATTTTCGTGTTCTACTTTCCAAAAGCTGATACAATAATAATTGCTAAGGCCGCGGCATTCTTCCTGAGAAAGGGGAATAAAATCGTTAATATTGTGTCATGCTATCTTGGACACGTAAAATATCTCATGCTCGTTAAAAGGAGGCAAACTGATTTCGGACGTCGTGACTCGCCACACTAGCATAAATAAACAAGTATACAATACGCTACAACATTGGTTAAAATTAATTTGTCAGTATTACTAAATCAAATTTATCAATATTATTAAATATATATTAAATAAACCATACTTAATCAGCACCAAAAATCAAAGAGAAATTAGTCATGAAGAATAAACAATCGGTAAACGTAATGCAATGAGAGTGCTGGAACATGAAATTGATTATGCTGCTAGCACTAATGGGTACCTAACTATCCATATTTAATAACAAGAAAGTTTGCTACACAAGAGAAAAATACAACTCAGGTCTATTCACTTTCATAGACAACAACAATGGTTTATTTCTGGTCGAGGGTTAACGTAATATGTGGAATCAATGTATAATGACACAGAAGACAAACTATTGCTTTCAGTCACGACATATTGCATTTTACATTACCCTGACGTCCGCTGTTTTTAAATACCACCAATATAGGAGCAACAATACACGAAAATAAATATATGTTTAAATAGTTTGCATGCCCGCGACGGTGGTACCGATACATACAAAGGTTATTTTGATAGTAATTTCGCAACAAATTGCATAATATCTATTTTATAGATATGTTTTTATCTTCTCATATAAATACATTTTGGGTTCGAGTTAAAAAATAGCCATTATTTTAATTAAAAAAGAAAAGCTTTTAAAAAAGTGCCACAAAGAAAAAATAATAATTTTATAAATTTTATGTATATACAAATATAAAGATTATTTCAAGTCTGCCTCAATTTGATACCAAAACTAAGTATAATCTTCAAAATATGCTACTACATTCGTATACAGACTACAATCGAATATCTAACATAATATTTAGTTTGTTTTAATTCTTGGGCCAAGTAAACTATTTTATTTACTGATTTTAAGTACATGTTGTTGGGTTTTAATATTTTCACTTTTTGGACAAAAAATTAAAAAAAACGATTAGAAAAACAAATTTAAAAGACCACTTCAAAACTCCCCTGAATATATTGCAATCAAAACAATCCAGGTAGGTCTAGGCGTTGCCGAACAATCGATGAACCTAAACAGAAAAAAACATAGGTATCTATTTAAGAACCTCATTCCTCATCATTTTTTAAAGTTTGTTAAAAATGGAGCACTAGGCACAAAACATGTAATCCCGTGGTTGCCATAAATAATTATATTAGGAGGATTAAACAGAAACGTAAATTTGTTTACCTGGAGCATATTGAGTTTTAATTAGTATTAGACGGCTAGCATTACAATAATTTTTGTGTTTTATTATAATATATAATAAAAGTCTGGACGCAGCAAGTGCGTTATGGTAGTGAATTTTCATAATGTGTTTAATAGCAAATGTGTTTTTTTAAAGAAAGCAGGCATCACATTTGGTTACCAGTATAAGCTATATAGTAGAAGCAATGTGCCATGTTTCACCAAAAGAACTTGATTGTTTGAAAATGTACAAAAATTTCCGAAAGTAAACTTGAAGTGTTCCCGAAAAAACTGGTTTCTTGGTCACCCTTATAGGTTAATAGCAAATTGAGCTATTCAAATTTGAAGCATTTAATTAAAGTTCGCTACCATAACGCACTTGCTGCGTCCCGAATTTCTTTTCTTACAAACATGCATTATATTACGATGGAAAATGCAAAAATACAATAACATAAGGCGTGTTCGATTAAAAAAAAAAAGTACCAACAACGACTTATGGGCCACCCTGTGATTGCATATTTTTTAAGATGTAGCTCAAGACACCCTATAATTAATGTATACAATTTCTTTTTCGTATATTGTATAATAACGGATATATTGAGCTTAATTGATTTTTTACGAAAATTCTTCTCGAGACATTTTCTTTCCATAGCTCGTATTAGTTTCAGGTTCTTTGCCTAAATGTTGCCAATTTTGACGTTTTAAATCGCGACTTTGACGTTTTGAGGAAAACCCCAATTTATTTTTCTTTAAATGCCTATAACTTTCTATCTTTTAACCTACGGAGCTAAATTTGTAGGTAATTTACCTATAATGATATCAACCCACGTACCAAATTTGGTTTCCCTTACTTTGTTATTTCCGGAGATATATTTTTTTCCGAAAGAAAACACAAAATTTTCCCGGATAACCTGGGTCGATTTTCCTGGCTAACGAACTTATTCAAGTCACTTGCAAAAGGAAGGTATTCACCAAATTTAATCAGAATCGGCGCATTATTTTTTTAGTTATCGGTATGATACATACATGCGCGCACACACACACACACGCGCGCGCACGCACCCAAGCACGCGCACACGCACGCGCGCACACACACACACACACACGCACGCACGCACACACACACACCTCTTTCTCATCTCCTGCTTTGCTACTTTCCAAAACAGCCGTGGCTTTGACAGGGCCTGGGTCAGGAAGTAGTCTACCTCTCCATGATTTCTTTGGCTCCAGGCTTTAATGTTTGGAATAATCCTCCGGGTCCAGCGACCTTTTGTGCTCTTCTCCCATTTTGTGCCTGCCATCTGGTTCTTCAGTTGAAATCTTGCTGTTTCCCGTGTTAGGCCGCCATATCTTTCTTTTCCCTCTTGAATGAGCAGTTCCACTGGTGGCACTCTTGTTATCACGGCTACAGCATCTGCTGAGATTGTTCTGTAGGCACTACTAATTCTAATGGAGGGTATCCACTGCACCGTCGCCAGTTTCTGGATAAGCTTCTTGTTTTTGGTGACTGTGTGCCATGCAGGGGCAGCATACAATATCTGTGACATTGCGACACTCATGAGCACTCTCCTCTTTGATGACCTGGGACCTTCGGTGTTGGGTAGTAATTTCGTCAGGGCTACAACGGTCTTTTCATTTTTCTGCGCCGCTTGGTTAACCTGCTGCGCGAATGTCAACTTAGTATCCAGCCAAACCCCTAAGTATTTGATCGACTTTTTGGGATTACTTCGCTTCCCTCTACATTGAATCGGATGGGACCCATTTTTCTTTTTGGAGTGAGTACGACTGCTTCCGTCTTTTCAGGGGCCAGTTCGAGTCGTTTCGCTTTTATCCAAGCTGACACGCTTTTTAGTGCCTAGTCTGCCGTGCTCATCAGCAGCTCTTCGATGCTAGCCACCACCACCACGGCCACATCGTCCGCGAATCCCACCAGGGTCACCCCTGCGGGCAGCACCATCCTCAACAGTCCGTCGTACCTCACGTTCCACAGCGAAGGCCCAAGAACCGAACCCTGCGAAACGCCTCTGCTTATTCTCCTACTTTTTACAATTTCCTCGGCCTCCAGAATTATCTCTCTTTCTGACTAGTATGACTCGTATGTATTTTTCCTCTCACACAAATAGAATTTCTATTTCATCTACCACCAAAGGCCTTCCAGTGTTCTTTTTATTTTGTAACTGCAACAGCAACAGCTGTGCTTTTTGGGGATCTACGGACAGTCCTTTTTACACGACATGTCTAGCGTATTTAAGGCTTTTTGAGAAAGTTTTAGTACTTTTATATTGAGAAAGTTTTAATACTGTTATATTACAATAGGTTAAAAAATGTTTGAAAAAAAAAAAAAAAAAAACTATTTCAATTTAATCTAATATATAATCGGAAAGTGAAAAATATCTGACCAGAAATAGCAATGCACTTTAAACTTTGAAGTTCTATAATTTCAAGGTTATGTAACTAGTAGACAATTATTATAAAAACGGTACACTGAAGCTAATTAGCAGGCCATTTATAGAAAATCAAGATATAAGGCAACAAAAAAATGGGTTAATACATGAGAATTTGCCATACTGAATTATTCCTAAGTAGTTAAACCAGTTTTAGATAATTATGAGTAATGGATTCAAAACAGTTAAAACAAAGCTGTATAAGGTCACGATTATAAATGATTTACGCTATAATTGCAGGTATCTGTAAAGTTAATTTAACAAAACAAAGTTAATTTGTTGTTATACCTGTAACAGTTCCCTTAGCAGCTTGTCGCATAAGCAGGTGACTTGTGTTAAGACTACACACAAATATGAAATAACAATTAGTACCTATATTAACAATAAAATGTAATTTATTAACCTTTTATGTTTTCAGCGAATTTTTGTAACATCGGTTATGAGTATATATATATATATATATATATATATATATATATATATATATATATATATATATATATATATATATATATATATATATATATATATATAATTTACTGAACCAAATAAATAAAAAGTTCAAGAAGACAATCGCGTAAGTCAGAGTCTTGTTGGCGTTGTGTGTGAAGAGTGGTCTGGCCTCGAGCTTGTAGTCTCATTCGCCACAGATTTTTTTAGTTACTTTGAATTTCCAATTTAAGTGGGAAGATTGCACTTTCATGCAGAATTGCCATATCACACAAATTTCAGTCATCTAGACCTATACTTACAATTCTAGTATTTGCTTATACTTTATGTTATACCTATTTTACACTTTTGTTTCCTTTTTTTTAAATTATTGTTTTTTTAAAATTATATATATATATATATATATATATATATATATATATATATATATATATATATATATATATATATATATATATATATATATTTAATTTGATCTTTTTTTTTCTGGTTATATGTATCATATATTTTCTTTTCCACAATTATACAATTTCACACTTCACGTACAAACTATATACAATTATACAATATATGCAGTGAAACTTTGTGTATTTTATTTTGACTAAGAAATGTAATCAAGGCTGTGTTAACAAATGTATCTGATTTGGACAGCAGACTGGTCGAGTTTAGAGGTAAATAAATATGTTTGCGAAAGAGTTGTTCGTACATGGTTTTACGTCCTTGTTCGTAAAATCTACATTGGAAAAATATGTGATCAAAGTTACATCTGGTACTATTATCACAGAGACAGCCATCCGAACCTACTACAGCTATCCGTCTTAAGTGAGCTGGACATCTACCGTGGCCTGATTTAAGTCTGTCCAAAGCAGATGAGTAACTCCTTGATTCAATGTGTTTATACAGTTCTATTTTTCTTGGGAGATTTAGGTGAATTAGTGCATAGTGGTTTTTTGATCGTTCAACATATTCCCTCCATTCTAATTTCCAATCGTCACTTGCTCTTTGCTTAATTTCTGTGACAAGGTCTGTATATGTGACCTTTTCGATGTCAATATATTTTTTTCTATGGCTTGTTTCGCATATTTATCTGCTATTTCATTGCCTCTAATGTTCTCGTGCCCCTTCACCCATATAAACTCCACAGTGCTGCCTTACATAATTAGCTTGGTGTGTATGTTGGCAATTTCGTTTGCAATTGTGTTGTTGTAATGCTTTGTGGCAAATTGTTTTAATCTTAGTAGTGAGGCTTGGCTATCACTTAGTATTACAAATTTTTTTTAGATGCTGATTTTCGCACCATTCGATTGCCTTTTTAATTGCATATAATTCTGCTGTATATATCGTAGCATACTAATTGAGTTTGTATAGGGCGGCAAATTTAAATGTCTCATCGTAAAAAGCACATCCTGTGCCTTTATTGTTTTTTGCTCCATCAGTAAATATTTTTGTATAATTTATATATTTGTCTAAAACATTTAATACAATTTTCTGGTTCATATTTGGATATTCAGTGTATTGCGGTATTGTAACAGAAAAAATTGGTAGTATGTATTTATTATTTGTATTAAACATTGCTGGTATTGTGGTACATAGTAATCGATTGTCGAGGTCTCTCGTGTTAAAGAAGGCTTCTGCTAGCGGTGGACTGCTTTTTATTTTCCAATATGGATTGTCCAAGATTTCTAAAGACAAATAGAACAATTGTTTGGCTACTTGATCCATTTGGCTTCTCTACTTCAGCACAAATTTCTGGGCTGAGGCTTGGATTAGGATGTGAAACGGCGAGTCCGTTGCTGCTTCAAATATAATTGGTGTTGGTGTGGATCTAAGGGCTCCAATACAAATTCACAAGGCTTTTAACTGGGTGGTTTCGACGATTTTAATGTTCGTTTTGACGCTGAGCCATAAAGGATACATCCGTAATCTAATATGATCTGATATATGCTCGATAGAAAAGAAGAGCAGTTGGAGTGTCCGCTCCCCATCTTCGATGGATTACGGTTCTGAGTATGTTAATTCCTCGTTCACTTTTGGTTTTTATATTATTTATATGTGTTGTCCATAATAATTTGCTATCTAAATGAATGCCCAGGTACTTATAGGTGTTCGCTGTTTTAATACAATAGGAACTGGTTTGGATACTGTTTGGAACTTGTGCTGGGTGCCGTGTGAAGAACACGGCCTTCGTTTTTTCCTTGCTTAACGTGAATCCTCTTTTTTCAGTCCACATTTTCAATACGAAGACGATATGTCTTAAGGCCAGGATGCATTCTTGGTATGAGCCTTTTTCTACACCTATGCATAGATCATCAGTGTATTGCAGGCAAGTTATTTCAGGGCTCCACATTTTATGGAAGCTTTGTGTATAGATGTTGAATAATATCGGACTGAGGGATGATCCTTGTGGAAGTCCTTGGTGTGTGATTCTGAGTCCATGTAGAATATTCTGATGTACACTTTTCTGCTGTAGAATATTTGGACTATACTGACTGCACAATTCTCGGGTATATCTATTTGTATAAGGTCTTGTACCAGGAGTTATAAATTTATAGAGTCGTATGCACTTTGGATATCGACGAATAGGCACACAAAATACTTATTCCTGGCAAATGTGTACTGAATGTCCGTGATTAATTGACCCACTGCATCAATTGTCCCCAATCATCTTCTAAATCCATATTGGCTATCGGGGAGTATATTATTGTATTCGCAAAACCACTCCAGCCTATGTTTAATCATTCCCTCCATTGTTTTTGTACCGCATGGCAACAGAGAGATAAATATATATCCCGTAGCTGTTTGTGGGCTATAATTATATTTTCTGATGAGACATATAACCACCGTCTTTAGCTCTTCGATTTATTTGCCTCCGGTCCACCAGTTATTATATACATCTAGTAATGCTTCTTTTAACTCATCTGCAGGGGCGTGCGGTGGCATTTTAAATAAGGGAAGCAATTCTCAGCAACTTACCTTTTTGTAGTGTAACTCAATTCTTCTGTCGTTTTTGGCAAATTCGTCAATAATGTCGTCATAAAACTGTGGATTCTGGGACATTTCCTGGACGAGGTTATTTTCAACTGACAAAATTGAAATTTGAGAGTCTTTCCTGTCCTGCTGAATTCCTAACAAAACTCTTGATACGTTTCAATGTAGAAAAATTTCGTTCTACAGATGCACTAGTGGCAGGAATTGTTAATACTAATTCACATAATTTGAACACTTCAGAATATGCATTTTCCAATTTTGATTGTTTTAAGAAAGTTCACTCGCGTTAGTTTTTGTGTCAATAACATCGGTTTCATACATGACTGTAAGTTCTGATCGTAATAAGGCTTTGTCAAAATAATGTCCATAGTGGTGAAATAATGATTTGAATGAATCTTCTGGGAAAGGTATCCCTTTAAATCCTCCAAAATTACACAATTCAATAAATTTCAAGTCACTGAGATGATCAAATCTGCAGTTAATTTGCTGCTGAATCTGATCTATGATTTCGTAGAAAAGGCGGCGGTAAGAAGTTTGAAGGCCTCCCACATTATCACTGCGCAGACGCTTTCTTCGTGGCTCCACTTCTCCTAATTCAATTGTTTTTTCCCAGAACTTATCAAATTCATTACTTTTTTGAATTATAATGGATTTAAATTCGCTAATCTTTTTCAGGCAAAAAACAATGTCATTTGTTTTACATTGCAATATGTTAAATACATTATCTGAAAACGGAAAAATTTCCGAAAATATATTAAGTAAAAAATTAAAATTGAAGTCTCTTTTCAAACCATCCAAAAATCCTTTAGAACTATTTATTGTTTCTGCGTCCCAATTTTTGCTATTTTCCATAATATTTTCAAAAAGTTCAATTAACGATTCACGGTGTTCAAATATAGTTAACACAAGCCTGCCGTTGTAGTTCCATCGCGTTGCAGCTACTTTGGGAAAAAATTTTAACAATTGAGTCTAAGGCTTGTGTGCGATTCGTAGATGTGGAAAAAAAAGCAGCCATTCCATTTAGGGTAGCAAAAAACACTTTACATTCTTTAATATGATTTATAGATTGGGATAAAATTAAATTTAATTTATGAGCACAACAGTGTACAAATAAAGCACTGGAGACCGTTTCCCGCACCTTAGCTTCAAGACCTCCTAAATGTCCGGCCATAACAGCAGCCCCATCATAGCTTTGGGCAATTAATTTTTTATCAGCCTCCTCAATATGTTTCATAATATTAAGCACAATTTTATATAGAGCGTTTGCGGTACGATCTTCTGTCACATTTTTAAAACCTAAAAATCTTTCTTGTACACTCCCATCCATTTTTTACGTAGCGTATTACTACAGATAGTTGACTTAAATTAGTTACATCGGTTGTTTTATCTAGAACAATAGCAATGAAACGAGTCTGTTTAATTTCCGATTTAATTATGTTCAAAATAATAGTGGCAGCGGCCGAAATTAAGTCATTCTGAATGCGATTTGATGTCCCGCGAAAAACGTTAGACTGTTCCAAGTGATCTTTTAAACAAATGTCGTACTTGGCTATTAAAGAAACTAGGTCTTGAAAATTTCCTCTATTTGCAGATGTAGTTGTTTCGCCATGACATCTGAAGCCCAATTCATGCTGACCAAGAAAACACACATCAATAAGTCTTTCTTTTTAATATGTTTCTGTTTTTATCAACAAATTCATTGTGTTGGCGATGACTAATTTCTATCTGCTTGTCAACGACGTGTTCAATTCGCGTTTTTCCAAAGACACTTAATTTTAAAATGCTCTGTAAATGCGCTTTAGACATAACATGTCTTTTTACTACTTTATGTAGATTATTCAAGTCGGAAAACCCACTTTTATTCCACACTCCCTTTTCAGTCACAAATAGACTACAAGGCCAACAAAACACTTTATTCCTGATTTCACAACCCGTTAACCATTCATATTGTTTATAAGTTTTTTCGGCGTAGAAATGTCGAATACATGTTTAATTCTTGTATTTAAGTTTTTTAGAGTAGGTTTCGGCCTACCTTTATTAATAATAGCAAGTTTTTCAGCAAACTGTAAAGCTGAAAATCCTTTGGTCATCAAAAAACACACAACACAATCACAGTTATTATTACCACTTGTTTGTAAAGTTTGTAAATCCCCACCCGCGTCGCCGCTGTTAAAAGCTGATGTACTTGTAGCCACACTAATACTCATAAAATGCCAATGTATTTAACTTAGTCGACTGCTTATATATACGAAATATATGCGAGACATTCTCTTTGTATGTGTAGCGGGTCTTCCCGGTAAAATACGTTCTAAAAATACACGTACACACGTCGAGCGAGCGAGCGTTTCTCCTCAAGTGGTCTGCTGACTACATGTATTTAACTGAAGTCATTACATCCACCCGTAGTATCAGGTTCATGTTGGCAGTTGGCGGTAGCATTTACTGCGACGACGTCCTTGCTAAGAGCGTATATCCAAGAAGTACAGTATGATGCATAATAAATAATTATGTGTGTGAGCTTGCGAATTAAAAAATTTAATAATTAAATTAGTTTCAGAATTTGAAATTTAAATTACAAAAGAGATTTTAAATATTGCGGTTTAATATAAATTATTTTTTAGTAGGTATGTAGTCGTTATTTTAAGGGAAGCAATGCTTCCCTTGCTTCCATGGACCGCACGCCACCACTCATTTGTCGTATGGTTGATGATGTTATAAGTAATTTTGTCTATGCCTGGTGATGTACTTGGGCTATTTTTTATGGCCAATTTTAACTCTGTGTTTGTAAATGAGGCTTGAAATGGGTCATCCATGTTAATCTTGTTTGGCTCAAAATTCCTTATTTGATTAGCAGCACTGTTGGGGGCCACTTTGTTTAGTAACTCCTTAATTAGTTTTTGGGTAATTGTTTCATCACTCTTTATGGCATGTTTATTATTCATCTTTTTTCTAAAAGTCCATATGTCAGATATCGGCGTATTTTTATTGAGTGAATTAATAAATTCATCCCATGCTTTTTTGCTTGTTTGTTTAATTTTTTTCTTGTACTGGGCTTCTACTTTTTTATAATTTAAATAATTTTGTAGAGTGGCTACCCTATTGTACTGTATCAGCGCTTGTTTCCGTTGCTGAAACATATTTGTACATTCGCTGTTCCACCAAACCGGTTCTTTGTGATTTATGTAATGAGGTTTTGTTTCTTTAATTGTGGCGTTTGCTGCCTCTGTTACAATATCAATTATAATTCTGTATATATCTTTATTTTCTTGAACCAGTGTTACTTCTATAATACGATTATTGATTGCACATTGAAATGCATCCCAGTCGGCCGTTGACTCCTTCCATTTTATATACGGTGTTTTGAATATTTTTTCAAAGGTAATATTATACTCTATTTTTATTAAGTAATGGTCAGAGCCAAGTGCCTCCCCCAATACACTCCAACTTATCAATGTAGCTATATTAGGCGTAGCTAACGTCAGATAGACTGCCAAAGGGGACTGAGAAGGTGGTGTAATTTTTGTGGCTGAACCATAATTTAAGATTATTAAATTTGAATCATCTACCGCTTCGTATAGCTGCCTTCCCTCCCTTTTATCACTTACTGATCCCCACAAAACATGATGACAATTGAAGTCACCCCCGACAATCGACCTGAAATCTTTGAATTGGTTGAAGACATTTAACCACTGTAATGATGTTACTTCCACGACTGGTGGTTTTTATACCAATACAACGTAAATATCAATATTATTTAAGTAAACTGCACAAATTTCGACACCTTGAATATTGTGTGATATAGTTACAACTCTATATGAAATGCCTTCCGATATGAATATGCCTACACCACCCCCGTTATGGCCATTTATGTCTCTCCTAACAAAATTATAACCGTTAATTGTAAAAAAAAATGTATGCTTTTTAACCATGTTTCGCTTAACAAAACTATATCTGTTTGGTTGTCTGCTAAGTATTTGGACAAGTTTTTTCGATGTTGAACTACGGATCGTGAATTCCATTGGTTAACCGTCTAGTAGGGTGAGTCATCACCGTCACTCATCTCTATCATATCTACATCACTGCTTAGGAAGGAATTTACAAACTCTCTACTAGACTGCACATTAATATCCACTTTGTTAAATGGTTGCATGCTATTTGTCATGTAAGTATTTACTATCACTTCAATTTGCTCAATAAGATTTTCTTTTGTTGACGTCAAGTGTTCACGATGTGGGTTAGGTAAAAATGTGTTTGTTTTATTGATTGTTTTCTTTTTTAAAGAGGATGTTGTTGTTGTTGTTGTTGGTGAAATAGGTGAAAGTGGAGCCTTTCGTTTTTGGGGTTGGCTTAACGTAATCTTCCTTGGAACCAAACATGATTGTGTTTGTGGTTTTGTTATAAATATTTGATTTGGTGTTGGTAATTTAGGAAAGTTTTCAGGATTGTTGAGAATGGAAAATTTATTAGTTGTCGCAACCGGGTTATTACCTATTATTTCGGCGTCTTTAAATGGTACGTTTTCTAAAGCCATAATTTTGTTGATATTTTTTTGTTTAATGTAAGTAGGGCAAGTTTTTGAAATTGACTTATGGTCACTAGTTTTACAATACACACAGTAGCTGCAGATGCGAGAATGCATCTACCCTTACATACTTTGTCCCTATATTAGGGTAGAAATGGGCCAGGACTAACAATTTACAAAATTGTTAGTTAGTTGTATACAGTCTCTATTTTTTTAACACTTTGTGTTATTTGGAGCTGGCGTGACAACATACTACTTGGTTCCGAAACTAGGTGGCGGCACGTCCACCACTCACTTACTATCTGGACATTGTAAATCACTATGGTCACCTGCACAATTTATGCAACGCTGTTTTCCCCTATACTGATTCCGTGTGTGTCCGAAACGCAAACACTGCAAACATTGAATCATATGGTGGATATAAGGTTCTACAGTAAATTTACACAAATTTATTTAAATTTTTGATGGAATCTCTGTTCGTTTGTTACTATTATCATTTGTCTTTTAAGTAATTTTGTTGTACCGTCTTGTTCCGTTATTCGCCTCGTCTTTCTTTTTACTTCGACTACTTTATGATCTGATATAATATATTGCTTTAAATAATTTTCATCGAACATGGTATCCACCATTCTGATTATTCCCTTTTTGTGGTTGAAAAACATAGGTATGTATGCGATTAAATCATTGTCTTTTGAAGTTTTATAGTCAACTAAATTATTTGCTATATCCGCGGTCTTACAAATTTCCTTAACTCGTTTTAAACCGACTGATTTAATATATGTTATACCTTTACGTAACTCTAATTTAGAATAAAGGTGATGACCTACTCGAATCGGAAAAAGACGTCCTATGTTTTTATCCTTGTGCTCCACAAATACATTATAAGGACCTATATCTTTAACATTGTATTTATTTTGCAAATTAAATGATTGATTTTCCATATCAACATTTTTATTGGAATCACTCACCTTATCTGCGTTCCCTTATCTGTCTCCAGTCTCGGTATTGATGGACGGCCTTAAGCCGTCCGACTCAACACTCATTATTTAAGGTTTTCAGTTATTAATATTTACTTTTTTTTATATCCCCTATTATTGTAAAATTGCACTTATACTTACAGTTGTGACGAAACACTACTGAACTATATCTATAATATATTTATCACTCAAGATATTTTTAATTATCACAAAATATTAATAAAAGACACGATCCACTGAAATATGACACAGGCACCTCGAGGTATCCGTCGCTACGACTTGTTGGCGTTGTGCCTGGAGTAATATACAATTTTTGAAATAAATAATAACTAGGATACATACATATCACACTATACTACACAGTAAGGTTAAAATAGGATTTGAACTACAACTAACATACAAAATCAAAACAAACAAAAAATATAAACAATTAGTGTTGTCGAGGCATCCAGACGAATTAAATAAATGCAACCGACTTCGGATGTAAAAATTCGTCTCACACATCCACACACTCGCACTCGCACTCATACCCACATGTCGTATTTGTATGGCTTATAGCAGTCCCACAAGCGACAACAACTTTATGGAGAATGAATATCAAACTAATCTTACCGCAAAGAATAAAGTTCGTGATAACAAGAGATTGAGCAGAGAATTGGGAAAAAATTCTACTCTAGAAACAGTAAATTTCAATTTCGATCTAAAACAAGTGCTTTATAGACCGAATGGTCCTTTAAATAACAACTTATTTTACAAAGAGCGTTTAAAAACCTTCAATTTTACGTTCTCTAATGTAGTTTTCAAACAGGAAAATGTTTTATGTACACGGAAGTCGAAGGGAAACGTGGTAGCTGTGAAATTGCAACATGTCACCTATTAGTGAATTTTCTTAAAAAGTTCACTAATGACGAGATTCGTGTTTATATATATATATATATATATATATATATATATATATATATATATATATATATATATATATATATATATATATATATATATATATATATATATATATATATATATATATATATATATATATATATATATATATATATATATAGTACCGATAACTCAAAAAATAATGGACCGATTTTGATGAAATTTGGTAGGTGCCTTCCTTGGATAAGTTCGTTAGCCAGGAAAATCGAACCAGTTTTTCCTGGATTTTGTTGGGTTTTCTTTCGGAAAATTTTTGTATCGCCGAAAATAACAAAGCTATGGCAACCAAATTTGGCAAATAGGTTTACGCTATTAAACTTACACTACATGCCAAAATTCAGATCTCTAGGTTGAAAGGGAAAAATATAGACGTTTAAAAAATATTTTGGGTGCCACTGATGACCACAGAAATGCACAAAACCAAAATATTTTGTGTGGATAAGAAGATCTATTGTATAATACAAAGATTAGGTTTTCTTGGCGCAAAAAGGTCAAGAAATAATAGAAAAATTACTTTGAAAATTGTATAGTTTTTCTTTAAATGTCAGAGTCGCGATTTGAAACGTCAAAATTTGCAATTTTTAGACGGAGAACCTGAAACAAATACGGTCTATGTAAAGCAAATTTCATAATACATGTGTTGTACAAAGCCTTATGTTACAGCTTCAACCATCAATGTCCTTCGTTTTACTAAAATATTTGCAGAAAATTCATTTCAAATAGACCCATTCTCTGATGATTTGGCAGTAGTATTTTTTAGTATATGCAGCGGTTCACTAAGGTCCCTAAAATAAATAATGTCAAACAGGCAACAGCAATACCGCGTTAAGTACCTCGGCTCGATCACTGAAGTTAAGCAACTACGGACGCGGTCAGTAATTGGATGGGTGACCGGTTGAGAACAAGTTACCTTTTTGTTTAAATGATCATTTTACTATATTTTTCTTCTTTTGGGTAAATTTCAATAACTTTTTTCCATAATACAGAACTTTTTAACATATACAAATACCTATTTCGCAAAAACACTAATATATTAGGTGTGTGCCTCTAAATAAGGATCTCCGTTTAATCAAATTCAAATGCTTTGCGGTATTGGGGAATTTTAGCATGTTAAGCTAGGCTTTAGTCTACGTAATACATAACATTAACGAAAGAAAAAATTAAAATTCGGGACGCAGCAAGTGCGTTATTGTAGCGAATTTTCAAGAAAATCGGATCAGTTCAAATAGATTAAACAATGCTGTTTTAATTAGATAGTCGAAGTCCCCCGGTCCGTACCAGTTCTGAGCTGATCTTTAATGTATTGAATTTCGACCACAAAATTATAATGCATGTTTGTAACAAAAGAAATTCGGGACGCAACAAGTGCGTTATGGCAGCTAATTTTTATTGAATGCTTCAAATTTGAATAGCTCAATTTGATATTAACCTATGAGGTTTGTTGGCCGGGAAACTAGTTTTTTCGGGACCATTTTAAGTTTATTTTCGAAAAATGTGTACACTTTCAAACAATCAAGTTATTTTGATGAAATGTGGTACATTGTTTCTACTCTATAAGTAATACTGGTAACTAAATTTTATCCATGATGATCATTAAAAAACACATATTTCCTATTTAAAACGTTTTAATGAAAATTCACTACCATAACGCACTTGATGCGTCCAGACTTTTTTAAATTCGGTAAATCAAATTCAATGTTTTAGTGGCAGATGTGGGGGGCAAAATGTAAACAAATATGTAGTTGGAATATGCTTAACAGCTGTTCAAGAAATCCTACATATATTTGCAAAGTATAAACTAAGTTTTTAGTTGTAGGACATAGCAAAATGGAGTGCCACTCTATGCACTTAGCAATTTACACCGAATTCAAAAGAGTTTTTAAGGCAAATTGGCTACACGGTTAGAATACTATTCCTAGATGTGCTAGGCGAAAAGGTGATAAACCGTATATTGTTCATGACATATTGGATTGGAAAAGCAATTCAGAAAAGAATAAATATGCTTTTTAGAAAAGCGGATGAACACCGTAAGCCAGTAGGTTGGCAAGAAATATGTTGATGAATTTTTACAAAATTGAGGCTTGTTATTATCAGACTTGAGGAAAATTTTGATGACGAATTTAGAACATTTTTTGTATTAGAAAAACAAGGTCCGTAACAAATACTTTAAAGCCTTTATATAAATATAAACTGCCAATTAAAAAAATATATATAATGAACTCTTGTCGCTATTTAAAATGATATCACCCGCAAAGTTACCTTTTTAAGGGATCCAATCTGGAAAAAAACGCCACTTTGCGCTTTCTGGCAGTGAACTAAGCGGCGATAAGTGAAAAATGTATCCTGTATTTTTCTACAATACGTAAATGGATCTGTTAATATTATTACCATATTAAAATATTTAGAACAGATAAAAAGTATATTTATTGCTAACGTAGAAACTAGGTGTTTTTAATCTTTTAATCTTCCTATACTTTTCTAGTGCTAGAAGTATGTAGATATATTCTCCTTTAGGATTAAAAAAAACTATCTTAAGGTGCTACATCTAAACACGGCTTAACTATTCTATTGGCTAAAGCGAATTACGAAAATAAACCATTCTTCTTCTACTGCAATTTTAAAATACGTTTCCTGAAACAGCAATATTTTCAAGTTACCTAGTTGTAGTATTAAGGGGACTATATATATATATATATATATATATATATATATATATATATATATATATATATATATATATATATATATATATATATATATATATATATATATATATACCGGATATCAATCAGGCTATTGACAAAACCGCCATTTTCTCAGGAATAGAGATATCATTTTGAAGTTTTGCAGACATATCGTTGATGCAGATACAGAGTGACTTCCTAACTATCTCTATCTAAAATTGATAGTTTCTGGGGTACTTTCGCATCTGACTGTCGTCAAACATAATCAATATAAGATATTCTTTTGAGATTTCCTCAGAAACTGCCAAAAGCGTACCGAGTGTGACACATGTTTTAGAGTTGATTTTTTCGTGGAATTCAAAAATTGCATACAATACAACATGTTAAATTTGAAATAACAAAATGACTTCCAGTGAAACATAAAGTTACTCCAGAGTGTTCCTGTGTTCAATTTTTCAGTCTGCATCAACAAGGTCTTACAAAATTTTTAAAATGATATCTCTATTCACGTACAAATGGCGCCTTTGTCAGTAATCTCGACATGCTGGCTAAAACCGAATCATCCAAGCGATTAACAAGCTGAATAAATACCTACCATGTTAATAATTTAGTAGGTACCCCAATTTTGTAAATAACTTGAATAGCCCGATCGGATCCGCTTTTCCAGGATACATTTTAATTTTCTTCTGGAAGGCTTTGATAATTTTAATGAAATTTGTAATGCAAGGTTCACGTTTAAAGAGACTACAGTGTACACACGCACGCACGTATATATATATATATATATATATATATATATATATATATATATATATATATATATATATATATATATATATATATATATATATATATATATATAATAAATTTCTATCTATTTTTTAGTTTAATAGTCATGGACGGCCTCTTGGGGCGGCTCTCTGAGAATGGCTTCTACGCCCAGGGGTACGCTGATGAATGGCTGCTCCTAGTCACCGGCAAATTCCTCGGCGTCGTCTGTGAGTGCATGCAAGCTGCCTGTAGCATAATTGAAAGGTGGTGTGGTGAGTTGGGACTCTCCGTAAACCCGGCGAAGACGGAGATGATCCTATTCACCAAGAAGAGGAATGTGGAGGAGTTCAGGGCGCCCGTGATGTTTGGAAAACCTTAGGTTTAGTGCGGGAGGTCAAATATCTGGGGGTGGTCCTGGACTCCAAACTAACATGGGGGTCGCAAATAGAACGAGTAGTGAGAAAGGGCGTAGCGACCCTCTGGCAGCTGAGTCGAGTGATAGGGAGGACCTGGGGACTTAATCCTCCGATCCTTCATTGGATTTACACTGCGATCGTCAAGCCGAGAATCCTCTGCGGGGCGTTGGTCTGGTGGTGTGGTGTGAACCAAACTGCTACCCAGAAGCTGGCCAAACACCAAAGGCTGGCAATCCTGGGTATCATAGGCGCTATGAGGACGACACCATCAGCCGCGCTAGAGGTCTTGCTGATGCCGCTACCGCTTCCCATCCGTATCAGAAGGGAAGCTATGGCGTCGCATCTTAGAATGCGAGACTCTGTAAGCTGGTGCGGAGAGGGAGCAATAATAGGACATGCAAAAGTCGCCAAAAAGGTGGAAAAGAAAATTCCAATCTCCGCCACCAAGGTACAGAATGCCGAGGACGATATTAGGTTGACTAGGCCATATACCCTCAGGATCCCCAGTAGGGACCAGTGGAGGGAAAATGAGGTTGCATTCCAGCCGGCAGGCCTAGTCTGTTTTACCGATGGATTGCGTCTGGAGGATCAACAATCCCTCGGGGAAAGAATATACATCGAGGCCTTGGAGGTGCGCGAGTTATGCTCTGGGCGCATATACCACGGCATTCGAGACAGAGGTGTACGCTACCCTGTCTGTGGCCAATAGACAGGATGTGAGGAGGAGCCCCGAGAAATGTGTATACATTTGCTCGGATAGCTAGGCGGTCCTCCGGGCAGTCTGCGCGGCCAGAATCAGGTCAACACTGGTTCAGGAGTGCGCTGACGCCCTCAAAGGGCTAGCCAGGACAAAGGAGGTGCAACTGGTGTGGGTTCCGGGACACTGTGGCATAGGGGGGAATGGGGTAGCGTATAATCTCGCAAGGCTTCGTTCCGGGCGGCCGTTCTGTGGCCCGGAGCCTGCGATAGGTATAAGTAGGAAGACAGTCTCTGTCGCCTTAGACAGGTGGACTGAGGAAGCCATGGAGAGGCACTGGCGGTCGGTTGGTGGCTGGAGGCAGGCGAGGGACTTCGTGGAGGGACCGGACAGAGATAAAGCTGCCTGGCTACTCAGTGGGAATTGACCTACGCTTCGACGCATCCTTGGTGTACTGACAGGCGACTGCGCCCTTAAAAGACACCTCACATTGATAGGCGTAGAGAGGGATCCCATTTGCCAGGAATGCGGCGAAAATGAAGAAACGTCTTACCACTACCTGTGTGAATGCGAGGCTTTTGGGAGTCTTCGAGCAGAATTGTTCGGTTCGAGGACTCTGCAGAGGAATCAGGTAAGTACCGTCCAATTGAAGACCGCCACGGCCTTAATTTCGAGGTCGATGCGGTTTGGCGACGGAACCGAGGAAGAGTAGAGCATGGTTGCTGGGGTTGGCAAAAAGGACCCATTGTGGCCTACTTGCTTGGCGTTAGCCTCCCCACCACTGCTACTACTACTAGTAGTTTAATAGAAAATTGAATTTGATGCATTTAAAGTTTTTTAAAAGGACACAAGATTAAAAAATTTGTACGACAAAAACAATTTATTCCATATCTTTGTATCAAAAATGGTATTCTGGGTTAAGATGCCGAAAGATAAAAAAAAATTAAATTAAATTTTGTACAAAAAAAAAAAGACGGAATGTGAAGAAATATATATTTGAAAATTGATGGTTTCGTTGCTTGTGTATTATTGACAAATACCGGAACTAACTTTAAAATGAAAGGTTTAATAACTTAAGACATTCTGACATATTGTAAATTGCATGCTATTCTTCATATATTTATATTTACTTTTACACCACAAACTTTTTATTGTTACTTAATTGGAAACCGATTATTATGAAAATTCGCTGCATAACGCATTTGCTCAGTCCGGACTTTTTTTATATAATCATTTTAATAAATGAGCAGTAGTATTAGGTTACTACTATCATATTTTTCAATTCTACTGCCAGTTAGTTATCACGTTAGCTTAGTCGCTCAACAATGAAAATGTTATTTAGGACTGTTACACTTTCTTAGAAAGGTAACAAGTCGTAACTTACTTTTAATTGGAAGTAAGATTGATTCCACAGTAACAGTTGTTTTCTCCCTGAAAAACGCGAATGTGGTTTGTCTAGGCGACTGAGTTTAGATAGAAATTACTCATGCGTTACACGAAAACGTATTTATAGTTCCGATAAACCACTGAACTCTTACAAGGACAAGAAACGATACATAACGCTATTACTGCATCATTAAATTCTAAACTTACAATTTTAACAAAATTCTGATGTTGTGAGTTATTGCTAGCGATTTGTCTAAAACTGGATTGCGTATGTTGAGCAGATTGGCATGGCAAACGAACTTCAACAGACCTTTCTTTAGTTAAATCATAATTTGACAGATTTATCAGTAACTTTTAATAAAATATGTACAACTAAATGTGCAGTTATAATTATTTTATAGAGTGATGCTTTTACATCCTGTAAGAGGTACATAGTTCCTTTTCATTTTTAACTATTTAACGGTTTAACATTAGTCAGGTCAGGTCTAGTCAGGTCAGGTCTAGTCAGGTCAGGTCTAGTCAGGTCTAGTCAGGTCTAGTCAGGTCAGGTCAGGTCAGGTCAGCATCAGGCTCACATTTAGGTAAGATCTACCGACAGGACAGGCAACTCTAATAACTCATGCAAATCCATCTGGCCAAAAAGAATAACTAGGCTAATACTAATTACATTTAAGAACCTCATTTTTTTAATGTGACATCTTTTTCTTCTTTTCCGTATGTCTGCCTACCAACAATTTGGTTATATATGTATATAAATATTTTTAACGTGACACTGCATACATGCAAAACCTTAATTATTATCAAGGAATAAAGAATGTATATTTGTGTTTTATTTCTGTTTTTGATTTAACATCGGTTCCTCAAATAAGTTACCATAAGTGTAATTCCCGTATTTTGAAGAAAAGAATTTTGAACTTATCTAGATTACTTTTATTGCGAACTTCTATCGAGAACCAGCGTCTTGTACTGGAAGTCTTACAAATATTAGATTTTTGATCAAGACTAACCTCACCGTAAATATCAGCTGATAATTATATATGACTGACTCACTGATTCCTTAATTTTGTCTTTGTTTGGCTATTAAGATTAATCCTGTCTTTGCTGAGTTCTTTACAAAAAAAATTGCATCATTCTGGCGGGTTAAATTGTTGAGAGGCAATATAAATTAGAAGCTTAAATTGATTAGGTTGCTGGGTTATCTCTAAATAATCAAGGTAGTCCTAAAATCTTACTACTACTACTACTACTACTGCACGTTACAGTTACCTAAAAATCCTTTAAATCGGTTCATCCTTTGGTATCTAATGCCCTCCTAAGAAAGACGTACGTTGACGATATATTGACTGGTTCTAATACATACGAAGATCTACTAAAATTACACTCTGAACGCAATACCCTTTTGAATAAGTATGGATTTAACTTACATAAATGGTCTTCAAACTCTACAGAATTTTTGAACAAAATTTCTCACTATCAACCTACCGAATAAGATATGAATCTCGATAATTCACCCTGTAAGACTTTGGGACTAAAATGGAATTCTTTGGCAGACAGTTTTCAGATTTCTATAACCCATGTTTTTGACGGTGCCCCAGTGACAAAAAGAGTAATTCTCTCGTCTCTTGCCCAATGCTTTGATCCTGTAAGATTTGTAAATTTCATTATGGTCAAGGGCAAAATTCTGATGCAAAAGCTTTGGTTGCAAAATATAGACTGGAGCACCGAAATCACTAATCAAGTATTGTTGAATGAATGGAAAATTTTCATTGACACTATTTCTCGGATAAAGAACCTCTCGATCGCTAGAGCTATAAACTTACCCAAAGCTATATCTAAAGTAGAACTTCATGGTTTTTGTGATGCATGTATCGCTGCATATGGTGCTTGCATTTACCTTAGTACAACTTACACTGATCACTCCACCTCTTGGGTGCTATTAGTTGCTAAATCTCGCGTAGCCCCTCTTAAAACTGTCACCGTTCCAAGACTCGAGCTTTGTGCTATGGTGCTACTCACCAAATTAACACACGAACTTATTACTATTTTCAAAAATGTGTTTGAAATAGATTCAGTTCATTTGTGAACAGATTCACAAATTGCCCTCTGAAAATGTGCTCTCTAATTGTCGTTTGCGATATTGGCCAAATCAAAAATATAATTCGGAACTGCAGGACTTGTTTCAGATTTATTGCCCAATCTGCACAACAAATCATGGCAGATTTGCCCAGGGATAGAGTAGTAATTTCTCGGCCATTTCAGATGGTCGGTATTGACTTTGGAGGCCCATTTCAGATCAAATCTTCCCATTTACGCAAAGCTCCTTTATTAAAATGTTATATATCTATTTTCGTATGCATGGTCACAAAGGCCGTTTACATTGAACTCGTTTCCAGCCTCTCCACTGATGCATTTTTGGCCACTTTCAAGAGATTTATATCTTGGAGAGAAAACCCTAGTGTTATTTATAGTGACAATGCCACTAATTTCCTTGGCGCCAGAAATTAACTCAAAGAGCTTTACGATTTCTCCCGGAGACCAAACTTATTAGCCTCAATTCAAGATTTTTTATCTCAAAATAAAACTCAATGGAAATTCATTCCGCCAAGGTCGCCCCATTAGGGACGAATTTGGGAGTCCGCGATTAAAAGCGCGGTAATGTAAATAGACTAATGGGCATCACTAAATTTACATTTGAAGAGTTTAACACTATCCTCGCCCAAATCGAGGCAATACTCAACTCGAGGCCATTATGCCCACTATCGAACGATCCTTCAGACTATGAGCCACGTGCACCTCATTTTTTATAGGCTCTAGGCTTACGGCATTTCCAGAAAGATATTATACAAAAATTCCTGAAAACCGACTCACGTTTTGGCAAAGATATTCCCACATTCAACATTTGTTTTGGAAAATATGGTCAGTCGACTATTTGAATCGACTGCAAAATAAACCAAAATGGTTGCATACACGCACCAATATTATCAGATTCCACAGTCGGGAGAGGGTATCCTTTGTGTAGCTTTTAGACGTAGGTTTTTCTTCGGCCAAGTGACTGAATCCCCAACCTCTTGAAACCTTCAAATTGGCACAATACATGGAATGGGGTAGAGTTCTTATTCTGTGCAGTATCTGCACAGTTTGTCGCCTGCCAGACGTATTTGGTTCACTGCATATCGATCAGAAAATAATATTTTCTTTTTACTACAGTTATAACAACTTTTTTTAAATATATTTTATTTTATTTTCACCGCCTCTATAGTAAAACAATATACTAACAGGTGAGATAAAACATTTATGTTGAGGTTGTTAAGTCTTCATGTACCCACCACGTAGCGTCTAAAATATTTCAGGGGACGTGTAGTTACAAACAAAATGAGATAATAAAAGGAGATAAGATATTTGGCTAGTGTCCACTGATCAATACAACTGGCGAGACTTTGAGTCTTAGGTTTCTTTACGGTTTAGTTCCTTTGCAATAACTTTGATATTAATTTACTATATATAAAACTAAAGTTATTTTGCAAACATCAATACAGCTTGTATAAAAGAATACATACAAAATGTTTTGTTCCAAAATTCACTGAAAATAACTACAGGATGTATTTTTAACCAACTGGTAAAACAACAAACATAAAATAAAGTCTAGTCTGACTTTTTTTGTTTCTAGATTTCAAAAGGCACTTCAATATGAAAGGTTACATAATTAAATTTAATTAACTAAATAATTAGAGGCTATCCACAACGTTTATGAAAATTACTTAGCATGAAATATAATAACTTGTATCTAAGTGTAATGGGTAATCTGTCTGCTTAGTGCAAAAATTAGTCAATAAACACAAAACAAAGAAAATGTTCAACGCAATCTACGACTTTCAGAAAAGATAAAACAGACAAAACCGTTGTCTGTTTACCATTTGAACCGTGAATGACAAGAAGTTTTAATAGCATTTTTAAGAAATCCAATTTACAGCTAACATTTTCTACAAAAAAAAAACACATTAATTAATTTGCTAGGTAACCCAAAGGATAAAGATAAAACCACAGAAGTGTTAGGAATCTATCAAATAGGTTGTAAGGATTGTGAACTTAAATACGTTGGGCAAACTAAAAGAACTATTGAAACTAGATTTAAAGAACATTTAACGCAACTGAGATGTGGCACTATCGATAAATCATGCATTGCTCAGCATATTTGGGATAACAATAATCATCATGTAGATAAAGAAACTCTCAAGTTAATCAAAGATGTCAGGCAGTCGCGACAGTTAGATGCTTATAAAAGTGTGTGTGTGTTTATATATATATATATATATATATATATATATATATATATATATATATATATATATATATATCCTTAGAAATTTGAACAAAAATGCTTCGATGACTAGAGTAGGTCCGGTTCTATGTAGTCCATTGTTCGCACTGTTATCTTAGTAATCAGTGTGTCCTTAGAAGAAATATTTGAAAGCGGCATACGATTTTACAAATGCAATTTTAATTACAAGGATTTAAGATTCAGCAGTTGGGGGTTTGTCTGTGTACTTTCGTAGAGGTTATTGCTTGGCAACTAACATATAAATAGCAGTTCTAGTTTTTATTCGCTTAGTTCATTCATCCCTCTGATGACGCTAAGTTTGCTGGCGAAACGATCATCAGGTCGAAAAACTGTATTGTGATGAATTGGGCTCTCCAAATTGTACCTATAATAACTTGTTTTATAACTAATTTCTACTTATGTAAGTACTTTATTTGTCACATTTAAAATTTTAGGTAGATAATTTCTTGTATACTTTTGTTTATTCAATTAATAACACTGACTTCATTCATCATATTGCATACCTATAAAATTGTATTCCATTGTGTAAAAATAACTTTAAGCTTCAACGTATTTTTACAAGAAAGTGTGTTATGAGTAGCCATCTATCATGTGCGGGCAAATTTGTTCATTTCAGTATATTGTTTAAATCTTTGCGTTTTTTCTTCTTCACTTTTCCGAAATTATAATCATATTGTATATTTTTATTGTTCTTTTGTCGTTGTTAAGCTGCTTGTCGAAACTGAATACTACCTACTCATAAAAAGAGCTACTGAAAATAAAATAATAAACTACTATGTACGTAGCTATAACTGTTACATTCGGCATCGCCCGTGTTAACATCGGAATGCAACGTTGTTTGCTTGAACGGCAGTGGAGAGCCTCGGTGGTTCAGGGGCAAAAACGTGTGCCTCTAATTAACTAATTAATGTAAATCAAACACTTTTAGCTATCAAAAATCTTAACATCCAGCTTGAAAGTACTAACAGTAAAATAGACAGATTTAGCATATTTTATAATTTTATTACAAATCTAAACATTTATGGTTTATAAACTCAAAATGTGTACCTGGAATGCAAATAGCATAAAAAATAAGCTAGGGGAACTAATTAACTTTCTAAGCCGACACAACGTGGACATATTGTTGATAAACGAAACAAAACTCAAACCTTCGGAGAAAATCTCTATCAGGGGTTATAAAGTTATTAGGTACGACCGTCCGAGTGAACATGCCTCGGGCGGAGTGGCAATTGCCATAAAGAATAATATTCCTTATCAACAGGTAAACATTCCATTTACTACAATAGAGACCCTTTGTTGTAAATTAAGTAGTGGAATACATATTGTAGCCGCTTATAATAAACCAAGCAACAACTTTAGCTGTGACGAACTGCAGCAAATCTTTAACATTTCTCAAAAGGTTCTGATAGTAGAAGATTTGAACGCAAAACATTATACCTGGAACTGTCTTAGAAATAATAGGAACGGAAACGTGTTGTACAACTTTACCTGTTCAAACGACGTAACAATTCACTATTCAAACGAACCAACACACTACCCAGATAACAACAATAACCCGTCTGTAATAGACATTATTGTTAACAAAAATGTCACCAATCTCACCAATGTACACACGCTCTCTGAACTAAGCTCAGACCATAATCCCGTTATTTTTCACTTAGACCATAACACACCCATAGAAAGACAAGCTGTAAAAATTATTTCATATGCCAACACTAATTGGAACAACTTCAGAGCTTACTTAGACAGCCAAGTTACTATAAACACATCAATTTCATCAAGTGAACAAATAGATGCAGAAGTCGAAAAATTTACAAAAATAATTAAAAGAGCAATAGAACTTTTCACCGATACAAAAGATATCAACCCGTTCAACGAAAACCTCCCTGCGGACGTAATTGACCTAATAAAACAGAAGAACTTGCTACGAAAACGATGGCAACGAACGGCAGACCAATCAACCAAGCAACATTGTAATGAGTTAAACCGTATTATTAATCAAAAAATCGCCGAGTATCGTAATAACTCTTGGACAAATACTCTCTCTAACCTCGACACTCGAAATAATTCAATTTGGAAATTCCTAAAAAGATTTAAAAACAAATTCGAAACTTTGCCCCCCTTAAAAACAGATAATGGTACAGTTTACTCAACAAACGAAAAATCAGAACTTCTCGCCGATACGTTTTCTGCTGTGCACAACACTACTTTAAACAATGAAAAAGAAGAACATAGGGAAATATCAGCACACGTACAAAATTTTATTAACACAGAACTCCCGCCACAACCATCCTCCCAAATTTCAAACCTGAAAACAAATCCCACCGAAATCAAAACCATCATTAAACAGCTAGCGAATAACAAATCTCCCGGTCCTGATGGAATCCCGAACAAAATATTAAAGAACCTATCTAAAAAATGTATTGTCCACCTCATGTACATAATAAACGCCATCCTTCTCCACCAATACTTCAGGCATCAATGGAAAAGAGCTCTTGTTATTCCAATACCCAAACCCCATAAAGATCACACAGATCCGTCTAACTACCGACCAATCAGTCTTCTCAACACTCTTGGAAAAATAGTAGAAAAAGTCATCCTAGCAAGACTTGAAACCATTGACCGAAAAAAGCGCATCACTATCGACCAACAATTTGGATTCAGAAATAAACACAGCACCGTTTTGCAGGTGGCCAGAATTGTTAACGACATTACCATAAATTTTAATAAAAACAAATGTACAGTCATGACCCTACTGGATATCAAAAAAGCTTTTGATACTGTATGGATCGATGGGCTTATCTATAAACTTATCAAACTCAAAATACCCAATGCGCTAATTAAGACCATCTATTCGTACCTCAAAAACAGAAGCATGACAGTAAAGGTAGAAAATGCCATATCAGGAACCAAGAACATAAATGCCGGCGTCCCACAAGGCTCAATCCTAGGCCCCAAACTTTTCAGCCTCTACATAAACGACATTCCACAATTTCCGAAAACAAACTTGGCACTCTTTGCTGACGACACAGCAATCTACAGCCACTCATTCTGGGCACCGGTGGCTAACACCCAAAACCAAATTCACGTAAATATGTTAGAAAAATATTATAACACCTGGAGAACATCCTTAAACGCAGACAAAACTGAAACTATTATTTTTTCAAGAAAATTCACAAACAACAAAATATTCAAGAAATTAAAGGTAGAAAATGCCGAAATAGACCCAAATAGAGATAACGTAAAATACTTAGGTATAACCCTCGACCGAAGGCTTAATTTTCACAGCGAGATTAACCAACTGATCAAAAAAGGACACGCTGCCCTAAAAACAGTCTATCCCCTACTAAAAAGTGCATCACTGAACACTACTAACAAATTACTAATTTACAAGATGATTATTAGACCCATCATCACATATGGGGCCCCTGTTTGGTGCAGCATATCAAATACCAAATACAGAAAACTTACCGTCTTTGAGAACAAGTGTTTAAGACTAATCACCGGGGGCAACAGATACTCAAAAATATCTGACATGATAAGAATAACGAACATCACACCAATCAAAGAATATGTACTGTCTTTATCAGAAAACTTCTACGAGAGGCAAACAAAAAACAGCCAACTAACCAGACGAATTCTTACAACCAGAACAGACAATCCCCATATAACATTTAAGCATAAACTCTCATTTTCAAGAACAAAATTCGGAACTTAAAGAACCCCAACAATCAACAGGCAATACCGCAGCCCAAACAAACATAGGTATCTAAGATATAGTATAAATGTAAATGATGTAAATATGTATGTTGTGTAAATAATTATAAGTTAATTTGGTCATTTTAAAATCAAAAACAAAATAATGTTAAGGCAGGTTTTTCCTAATTTTCCTGCTAATTAAAATTAGCAAACTTAAAAACACAGTAGGAACAACATAAAAACCATAGATAGCATTTTTCTTAAGAATACATATATGTTCTTTATTATATTCAAAATATGTTAACATAAACCATGGATAAATCTTAAGATAGGAGCCATGTTTATACTAAGGAAATTGTAAAATAATATTGTTAGATCTCTAGTTTTCTCTGTTTATAGACTAAAACTTTCTACCTAACATATTGTAATATTTTTAACCTATGAATTATGAATAAATATTTTGAAATTGAAATTGATTGTGTGCCTCTGAACCGAAGGGTACTGGGTTCGATCCCAGCGTACTCCTTTCACTTTTTTAGTACAAACTGTAACATTAATATCAACCGAGGTTCTGGCATTGTATTTGAGCAAGTTGAATGTCTGCACTTTCCGCCCTTCGGAGGGGGCGTAAAGCCGTCGGTCCCGTGTCCATGCGATGTTGGGCACGATAAAGATCCCTACCCTCCTTACAGAAAGGCAGGGGTTCGGCAAAATTTCCAGGATAGTGAGGTGAAACTGCTCCCTGGCGTCGGTGATTGGCCATAGTCGCGGAAATAGGCCGACGTTCAAGAAACAAAACACACACACACACACACACACACACAACGGCAGTGGAAAATAAATATCATACTATTTGAGAATTTAGGGTGGAATTTGAACTGTTTTTCTACATATTTTCATACTAGCCAAAACGCACGGAGAAACATGGTGGGGTCTTAAGACCAAGGGCGTAGATAGGGGGCTGGGGGTAGAGGGGGTAATTACCTCCCGCCAGGAATAAAAATATAATTGAAAAAATAATGGCATAAGAGTACGAAATAGGTACATACATTTTTTTCAAATGTTGGAACAGGAAGTATATAATATAAAACTCTTTTAATTTGCAAAATTCAATATTCAATAACTTAGTTCTCTGTCCCTGTCGTGTTAACTGGTGTCAGTAGATACAATAAGTACCTAGAAATTACTAACATACAGCTTCACTGGTGGCTTTCCTATTAGCATACTACCATACATAACAAACTGAAGCGAATAAGAGCGGTTTTTAAAAGCTTGCAACTATTTATTTTCATTTATTAAGTATGTCGGAAGATATGCAAGTTCTGGATTTTAATAATTTGCCCATGTTCGTGGCATGATATAGCAATAAACAATAGTATTGTATAGGGAAGGTTAGTCCCTATGCTATGTTGGCTGGGCTTCAACGTCCAGAATAAATAACAGGTCATAATAATTATAACATCTGTACGCCACTCCTTTAGTGAATGAAGATAGAAGATACCGTTCTTCAGTTCTGTTAATTGGTAATATGGGACTCTGAGTTTGACCTTCCAAAAATACGAATTCAATTTATTTTCTACATGACAACATGCCGCTCAATCCTGGCTGGTTGAAACCTATACAACAACGAATCACATTCTCAGTTATCAGTGCTCACGTCGAAGACTTCCGGTAATAATTTCACCTTCCTAAAAAACTGCTTTTAGTGCTGACATGGTTTTTTAGTACCCATAATGGTGGGTGTGGTCACTTAGCCTTTCCACGCGCTGGTTGTTCTGTTGATTGATCGGCGCGCGGCTTAGCTACTGGACTCCTTGAGGCTGCCTCCACGTGGCACCCCTGGAGTGACTGTCGGCAATGGGTAGAATACCCAGGGCTGATGATCTACTAAAGTCTCTCTCCCTCTCACACACGCCACACACGCATACAACGCAGACACGACACACATAGATCGGGTTGGGGGCCCCTCTGGCTTCGGTGGGCTAGTCACGGGGAAAGCGAAGGAGGGAAAAGAAAAGGAAGAGCCCAGAAAAGGAGGCAAGAGAGGTAGGAGTTGAGGCAGCGGTGTTGTCAGGAGGGTGTTGGCCCTTCAGAGGCGCAGGCTGCATTACCAGCGGTGGTTTCGCGGGACGTGCAGCCGCCATCTGCCGCTGCTGCTGGTCAGGCTGCTTCCGACCCGGGTGATTCCTCAGGGATCGTCAAGGCTGGGAGGCTGCCAGATCGGGCGACCTGACGACGGGTGCGGCGACGGCATCCTGAGATGAGATGTAAGGTCGAAAAAGAGATTGTCCTGCCGACGGCACGGGGAGTGGGTCACAGTGTGGAGGAGGGGCTGAAAGGTTGTACCCCTGCGGAGGCCCCCGGGCGGTCGGCAGAGGAACTAAAGAAGGATAAGGCGCAGCCGCGCCCACAATGACGAAAGCTGGACAAGCGGCCGCTGACTCAGGGAGGACCATCAGGCTCTCCTGTGTCGGGGCCGCCGGGCTGGCGCAAGCCAGCTGGGGGCGCGTATGCGAAGCGGCTAAGGGCGGAAAAGGAAACACCACCGGAGCGGCGGGCCAAGAGAGTTAGCCGTGGGTGTGCACCGGCGGCTGGGGGGAAACGGCTAATGTGTCTTCACTCTTGCGAGTGGGAGACGCTGCCGCTGCCCCGGCCTCTGGTGCGGGCCCTGGCCCCTCGGGAAAGGTCGATCCGGCGGGTAGGAGAGACATACAGGTAGACATCACGGGGGGATGCCGTAGTCCTGGTGGAAGAGGCCGAGCCAAATAGGAGGAGTTTGGTATCGGGTACGTTGGGCGCCATGTCGGCATCAGACGGCGCGCTAAAGCTGGGCTTCCGTAACTCGGAGATAGTTGATCCAGGATAGTTCTTGGTGACCGCTAGTGATGGGTCGTTATTTAACTGTCAGTTATTTTTAAACGGTTGTCGAGCCGCCACGGTCACCACCAGTTGAGGATTTATAAAAATAACAGCTTACAAAATAACGCTTTTTACACTAAACTAGAATTCGGAGTCGTATCTGTTTCGGTTCCACTGCAACTAGGTTCGATGAATAAACATCGGTTTTCATCGGCAACTGTTAAATTTAACTATTTAACGGGATGAATGGACATGCGACTGGGAATGAAATAAATATGTATGGGTATTAGTGACGGGTCGTTATTTAACCGTCGGTTATTTTTAAACGGTTGTCGAGCCGCAACGGTAACCACCAGTTGTGGATTTATAAAAATAACAGCTTACAAAATAACGCTTTTTACACCAAACTAGAATTCGGAGTCGTATCTGTTTCGGTTCCACTGCAACTAGGTTCGATGAATAAACATCGGTTTTCATGGGCAACTGTTAAATTTAACTATTTAACGTGATGAATGGACATGCGACTGGAAATGAAATAAATATGTATGGGTATGCTATGCAGTAAAGAGCAGACTTTACTTCATAACAGGAAACACGTTATTTATACTCTAGTATGCTCACTCTCGCTCACAACTTTGGGAATGTAGGATACTATCGATCGACTATCCAGTTCAAAATAACAGCGAAATAACTGAAGCTGTTATTTTCAACGGTTATTATGAAATAACGTAAACGGCTTTAACTGTTAATAGAAAATAACGGTTTTTCACATCACTAGTGACCGCCTAGGATGGCGAGTCCCTGAGTTGGCTCCTCAACGGCTGGTCCGGGGCAGCGGTGGGGGATATCGCCTTCAGTGCCGCAAGGGCTGGGTCCGGATCGGCTGCTGGCTCAGGAGTCAGGAAGTGAACCTAGAGGAAGTGGTCAGGATGCTTGCGCTCCAGAACCGCTCACTCAACGTTGGGCAATGGCGGCACCTGGAGACGGCAGGAGGACCTGGGGAATGGCGCCTAGTCTTTTTGTTTAGGCCCGAAGTGGTTCACGGGCGGCTGTACTTCGAGTTGGTGACTCTGAATGTAATCAGAGTTCCGACATGGAGTGCGGTCGGCTTCGCCCGTCTCGCGGCGGGCACGCGGACAAGCACTGACCGGAAGGGGTCTCCACCACGACGGCACCGCGTCTAATTCGCGGGAGAGCTACGGGTGTGCCAGATCAACCTTCAACATAGCCGGGATGCCACTGGGGAACTGGCAAAGCTCCTCGGATGCGGAACAGGCGGCGTTGTGTTGATCCAAGAGCCTGATGTGTGTAGGAAGCAAGTGAGAGGTCTTGGAGGAATCGGCTTCAATATCCTAGTTGGTGGCGAATCAGAGGAAAAACAACCTAGGACCTGCATACTGGCGTCGAGGCATCTGGACATGATGCTGCTGCCGCAGCTCGGGTCCAGGGACTCCAGAAGCTATCCTAGAGTATAAGGTGAGTAATAGTAGGCTTAAGGTTAGATGTGCAGCCTTTATGTTCCCTTCGATCAGCGGGGGCTGCCTCCGTCGGAGGATTTGGTGCGTACCGTCTATTTCGCGAGGGAACATGGGTTACAACTTATTATAGGCTGTGACGCCAATTCTCACCACAGACTGTGTGGCAGCACAAATACCAACCCACGCGGTGAGGCTCTACTAGAGTATTTGGCTACAACAAACCTGGAGAAATTAAATAGAGGTACAGCTCCGACATTTGTCAATCGTATCCGGCAGGAGGTGATTGACATCACATTGGCGAGTAGAGGAATAACAGAGGATATATCTAGCTAGAGGGGGACGGAACACATATCAATGTCTGATCATCGTATGATCAGCTTTGAATTGGATGTGGACCGTGAGGGTCCTCCCCCCAGGAGAAATCCAAGGAAGTTCGACTGGGATGCCTACGTAACTGATCTTGGTGGGTCGCCAAGAAGCCCAGAGGGGAGAGGACTCTTCATAGAGGCATTAGATAGCGAGGCCGAGGCCCTAGATGGTAAAATAATGGCAGCCTACGACGCCGCGTCACCACTCAGGGGAGAGCCGTCCATCAAAGTCCGATTGTGGAACAGGTATCTCACCACACAACGCGGGCGGATTCGGAGGGCCTTAAACCGAGCCGTCCGAGAATTGAGTGAGGCGGCCTGGGGCGAGTTTAAAACCGCCAGAAGGGAGTTTAGGAAGGAATTACGACGGAGTAAACGAGCTGGTTGGCGCGAGTACTGCGGATAAGTTGGAGGGCCTTAAACCGAGCCGTCCGAGAATTGAGTGAGGCGGTCTGGGGCGAGTTTAAAACCGCCAGAAGGGAGTTTAGGAAGGAATTACGACGGAGTAAACGAGCTGGTTGGCGCGCGTACTGCGGATAAGTTAACTCCTTGCCGGGCGCAGCCAGGCTGGTAAGGGTACGCAAACAGGAGTCAGGCAGTACTATAGGATCCTTAAGGAAACCGGACGGGAGCTGGACCAACACCGGCGAGGAGACCTTGCGCCATCTCGCCGAAGTTCACCTTGCGGGCGGCGGAGCCGTCACGGGGGCCGCCGACCTGGGCCGGTGGTCGGTCCCGAATGCGGACTGGCAGCTGGTGGAGGGGGTGGTCACGGATGGCTCTATAACCTGGGCGGTGAACGTGTTTACTCCATTCAAGCCCGTAGCCCTGCTCCAAAGGGGCCTGGATATACTGCTTTCCAACATAAGGGCGGTTTTCCGGGCCAACCTGGCGTGGGGCTATGTCTCAAAGGCCCGGCGCCGGGTTAGGGGGTCTTCATTCCTAAACCCGGAAGGGAGGACTACACGCTGGCCAAGGCGTCCAGGCTAATCAGCCTTACATCCTTCCTGCTTAAGCGATTGGAAAAGATAGTAGATAGGTTTGTGTTGGGAGGGGCCTTAGGGATCACCCCTTCCATAAAAATCACCACGCGCTCCACGCTGTGACGCGAAAGGTGGAAAGGGCCCTACACTACGGGGAGAGCACATTAGCTGTGTTCTTCGATGTGGAGGGGGCCTTTGATAGGGTAAGGGCGGATACGGTGTGTGCCGCCCTACAGGACAGGGGATCGCCTAGGTCCCTAATAAGTTGGGTGGCGAGCATGCTGGAGAATAGGAGTCTCGCTGACCTTGAGAGGCCGGGAGCTGGACGTTGGGGGTGACGGGCGGCTGTCCTCAGGGCAGCTGCCTTTCGCCTCATCTATAGTGTCTGGTCATGGACGGTCTCTTGGAGCGGCTCTCCGAAAATGGCTTTTACGCCCAGACGTACGCTGATGATGGGCTGGTCTTAGTTACGGGCAAATTCCTAGGCGTCGTCTGTGAGTGCATGCAAGCAGCCTGTAGCATACTTGAAAGATGGTGCGGTGAGCTGGGACTCTCCGCAAACCCAGCAAAGACGGAGATGATCCTATTCACCAAGGAGAGGCATATGGAGGGGTTCAGGGCGCCCGTGATGTTTGGAAAACCTTTAGCTTTAGTGCGGGAGGTCAAATATCTGGGAGTGGTTCTGGACTCCAACCTAACATGGGGGTCGCAAATAGAAAGAGTAGTAAGGAAGGGAGTAGCGACCCTCTGGCAGCTGCGTCGAGTGATAGGGAAGACCTGGGGACTTAATCCACGGATCCTTCATCGCATTTACACTGCGATCGTCAGGCCGAGAATCCTCTATGGGGCGTTGGTCTGGTGGTGTGGTGTGAACCAAACTACTACCAAGAAGCTGGCCAAACTCAAAAGACTGCCAATCCTGGGAATCACAGACGCTATGAGGACGACACCCTCAGCCGCGCTAGAGGTCTTGCTGATGCTGCCACCGCTTCCCGTCTGTATCAGAAGGGAGGCTATGGCATCACATCTTAGAATGCGAGACTCTGGAAACTGGTGCGGAGAGGGAGCAATAATAGGACATGCAAGAGTCGCCAAGAAGGTGGAAAAGGAAATTCCGATTTCCACCATCAAGGTACGGAATGCAGAGTACGATATTAGGTTGACTAGGCCATATACCCTCAGAATCCCCAGTAAGGATCAGTGGAAGGAAAATGAGGTTGCATTCCAGCCCGCACCGACGGATCGCGGCTGGAGGATCAACAATCCTCCGGGGCAGGAATATACATCGACAGCCTGGGGGTGCGGAAGAGTTATGCTCTGGGCGCATATACCACGGCATTCGAGACGGAGGTGTACGCTATCCTGTCTGTAGCCAATCGACAGGATGTGAGGATGAGCCCCGAGAATGTGTATCCATTTGCTCGGATAGCCAGGCGGTCCCCCGGGTAGTCTGCGCGGCCAGAATTAGGTCAACTCTGGTTCAGGAATGCGCTGGCGCCCTTAAAGGACTAGCCAAGACAAAGGAGGTGCAACTGGGGTGGGTTCCGGGACACTGTGGCGTAGCGGGGAATCAGGTGGTGAATGATCTCGCAAGACTTGGTTCCCGGCGGCCGTTCTGTGGCCCGGAGCCTGCGATAGGCATAAGTAGGAAGACGGTCTCTATCGCCTTAGACAGGTGGACTGAGGAGGCCATGGAGAGGCACTGGGGATCGGCCGGTGGCTGTAGGCAGGGGAGGGACTTCGTGGAGGGGCCTGACAGATATAAGACTGTCTGGCTACTCGGTAGGAGTCGACCTCCGCTTTGCCGCATCCATGGGGTGCTGACAGGTCACTGCGCCTTTAGAAGACACCTCACATTGATATCGGTGTCGAGAGGGATCCTATTTGCCAGGAATGCGGCGAGAATGAAGAGACGTCTTACCACTACCTGTGTTAATGCGAGGCTTTTGGGACTCTTTGGGCAGAATTGTTCGGTTCGAGGACTCTGCAGAGGAACCAGGTAAGTACCGTCCAATGGAAGACCGTCATGGCCTTCATTTCGAGGTCGAGGCGGTTTGGCGACGGAACCGAGGAAGTGTAGAGCATGGTTGCTGGGTCGCCGGGGTTGGCAAAAAGGGCCCGGGTCCATTGTGGCCAGCTTTCCTGGCGTCAGCCTCCTCACTATTGCTACTACTACTAGTACCCATAATAAAATAAACAAGCCTGTACCGGCTTCGACTGTTATAAAATAGAATAAGAATGAAATAAAAAAAGCAAAAAAACTGTCAACTGGGCTGGAACGGAACTTGGTAAACAGAAAAATGAAATACTCAAGAACTCAGAAATTCAAGCCTCAATTTCGTAACGAATTGGTTACTTCTTCAATCCATATAAAAAGTCTGGAGAATTAAATCTAGCTAGACAGACAACAGAAAAACCTTCTTCCGTAAGTTGTCTACCTAGGTACGTATAGATAATATGTAATCTGTAAAAATGAAACCTACCGAACAATTCTTTGCCTAGAAATCATTTTTGGTCAAATTGTTGTGAAATGTTAGTAATTAATAAGTAATGTTTAACAGGTTATTGTGGAAGAGATGTTTGTGAATTTACATAAAAAATGTGTTTTCGAATTTTCCTGAAGGAAATTTGTTGAACAAATTGTCGTGAAAAAAGCTTTTTAGCTAATTTTCGTAAAGAGTATTTCATATAAATTTCGTGTAACATTACTTGGGCCAATTTTTCTTAAAAAAAAAAACACTACTTTTCATGAAAGGCGTTGTTTGAAAATTTCCATGTAATTTTTGTTGTATTTTTTGCCAAAAAGTTTTTTTTTTGAATAATTAGATCCTGGAATGTGCAGCTTTTGTGTAAATTGCTTGAATTTATTAATTCGCCAGGAAAATTGGACTAAATTTTTTAGGGACAATTTTGTTGATTCTCGTAAAATACTTACAGTTTTTTAAACAATAAAGTTATTTTAATGAAATATGGCACATGTTTTTTTACTATAAATGTGGTACTATTTACCAAATTTGATGTATTTCATTAAATAAAAGACATTTGGAATTAAAAAACATTTTTATCAAAATTTAGTACCATAACGCATTTGCTGAGTCTATAGACTTTTTTATATTGGAATAAAAATCAGTTAACTAAAGATTATACGTATGCAGTCATATACAACATATAATGAGATAAATGAATGGCATTTGTCAGCAACGTATGAACAATATCTGTGTCTGAGTATACATCATCTGGAAATATATATATATATATATATATATATATATATATATATATATATATATATATATATATATATATATATATATATATATATATATATATTAAATTATATATTCCCCCTCAAGATATTTTGTTATCTACGCCCTTGCTGAAGACTGGCATGTTTACCAGCTAACCATATAAACATAATTATCCAAATAAAATGTATTAATTCTTGTATTAATGTATTTTGTCGTTCGAGAAACCGCGGGCACGGTGCCGATAAATATTTTTTTATATCAACCATCGGAACGCAAATGCATTTGTAGCTTCGTACACTACTCGACCGATCGCATTGAAACGGATGGGTGCTACAGAACTTTTTTTGAAAAGCTTTCTTTGTCTCATAGTGGATTGTTAATCTTACTTTTTGTTGCCCGGCAGACCTATTTTTCTTGGTTGCAACAATCTCAATTTTTTCGGACATTATCACTGGAAGTTTTGTATGTTTATTTACAATTTACTTGCCGTATTTTAGCATTTGACAAATTTTGAATAGGCTACATTGACACGTAAGTACTTAAACAAAAAAGATTAGAAAATAAATAGATATATTAACAGAATGATGCAATCTGCCACAGTAGACAAATTACGCCCACTGAAGTCTCAGAGTAGCGCAACGGGGGGTTTACACACATATATCGACAAAGAACACCACCCATGACTCATCAGAAATCAGATCTTCCATTTTGAATAAAAAAGGCCGACTGCCCAAATACAGAACTCTAAGAACCCGCGACCTTAACAACTGAACTCTACAGGTTACTTGGCTGGTGCAATTGTCGTGTCATCCAAATGGCAGAAAGTAACAATAAAAAAAAGTAGTATGTTTGACATACAATTTTTGACAATCTTGAACTTTTCTGGTTATGCTGCGAATTAGATAATCAATGTATACCTACACTATGTTGGCCAAATCTAGTCTAACCTCATAATGTACAAGGTATACATCTAGTATGGGGAATTGCAACCTACTTAACCTTATACTTATCATATCTCATACATATTTGATACGTGATAGGTCGAGTAATCTTGCGAGCCATGGAATAATGGTTACATCAAGTTATTGCAAGAAGGTTCTAGTATTGCAGCAATACTATGTGTATATGGCATTATCTTGCTGGAAAATTAGGGGTTTCTGGCTGTACGACGCAACAGGTTGTAGAACCGTTAATAACGCAGGACTCGGCGTTAATGTTTTTGTCAAAATAAAAAAGTAGATTGATTTACTTTCAATTTAAAAAGCACTTATTGTCTCTGGTGGTGTAGTCTCGCTCTCCATAAAAATTGAACTTGACGCCTCTCTCAATGCCCTTGCCGGACTATTCTAGGGTCACCATTAGCCTACAAACAGAAATGCGATTCGTCAGTGAAAACGACGCGATTTAATCCCACGTTCCAGTTCTTAACACTTATGCCCATTGGTCAATTGTAAAATGACCCAAGGGCGGTATGGCTAGACTGTAGCTCATAATTTATAATTTTAAATCGGTCCCATAATTAGCTGTCCACCAGTGGCTGCCAAACATTCTTGCTGATTTTTCTGATATTCTACAAGTCAAAATTATGCAAAAAAAAACTAAGTATAATAAAAACCCGGATGGTGTCTATAATACAAAAATGCAAGATATATGAGCTGTGTAACTGTCGATGTCAGTTTTTATTTCTAAACATGCTAGAACGTTCCAATACGAATTTTTAGTAAGATATCTTAATTGATAAAACGGTAATGGCCAGTTAAAAAACATGATATTCTGAGTTTTTCAGAATTTCTAAGGGGCAGCAATAAATGTTGTGCTACAATGGTAACTAAGGGCATTAGCTTTTAGGGGACTTTCTGCCTGATTTGTGGTGTTGAGAGCTCCAGTGTCCTCTACGACGTGTATGACGACCCTGCACAGGCCACGCATCCCAAATTGTATTATAGTAGCATTCTGCCAAGGCAATTTCCCTTTTCCCCACAGTACATTCCAACCTCAAGATGGGCTACTTTATCCTATTTTCTTTAAATTCTGTTAATCCACTATAAAAATAGGTATAGTTGCGATTAAGGCAAATAGCTAGACGTGATATATCAGTCGCGATGTCATCGACGCAATGGTGTATACAAAATATTTTTTATGAATCGCTTCAACAACCGTGGCCAATATAGGAATAAATGATCGAATAGTATGGGATAAAACGGTGAAATTTGAATTAGTTCCCACACAGAACAAATTAATTTTGCCCCGCTTGGGAAGCGAACCCACATCGGAGACGTGTCAAAAGTTGACAACCCATCGTTAATATAATATTTGTATACACCTTTGTTGTGTACACTTTTGTGTATACACCTTGGAGTATATGATGTAAGGGCTGATGTCGTCTCGCCGGCCTGCCTCAACGGCCCCAGTATCTACTGCTAAGACTACGGTTACGTTGCTTGTCACCGGTGATCTAAAACTGACAAATTAAATCACTACTTAGATTTTTAAATGCAAATACTAGAATGTTCTCCGTCTTACATTTTTTTATTTTGTTGGCCACGGTACCTTGCTCAGACGTAGAAGCGACGTTTTATTTCTTTTTTCGATGTATTAACTGTTTAATTAAGCATTTGGAAACGTAAACAGTTTTATGAAAATTCGCCACCATACACAACTTGCTGAACTAGGACTTCTTTGTTCAAAATGTTTTGGACTGTGTAAGGAAAAAGGTGCTTCTGTTAGTTTTCAATAGTTCGCAGTTTTCAAAAATTCCTAAATTAGTAACATGCTCAACTCTATTGAAAACTTGTGTCAGAAATATAAAACATTAGTATTTTGCACTGTTTTATTAACGATTTTATGATATGTGGACATTTTATGGACCATTTGAAAACAAGAAAGCATATCACCTATAGATTAATAAATTTGCCTGTGTAGCGTTACATGCGCATTGTGTAAATAAGTGTAAAACTGCTCACAGAGTGTGAAATTTAATTAAAATCAACTCATTAATAAACATACAAATAATACGAAAGTTTAGAAGCAATTTATAAAAATGACATATCATCAAAACCGGAGACCTTGCCAACTGGCAGCAAAACTAGCTTTAAGCAAGCACAATGACGTAAGCTATGATGTCATAAAAAAGACAGGCACTGTTCACCTTATGTTGAATGTTTAGTTTCCGTTCCAAGACAGACACAGGTGGGTGTACACATAATCCGTTAGAGGAGTTATTTATAAAATAACTTATGCAACTTAACGCCACGCTGCTTCATTGGATTATATTTTATGATTTTACCTTTTCTTTATAACTCCACGAAAAAAATTAAAGCATATAAGAATTATATATAAGCAATCCTCTTTGCTATTTCAAGAATTGGAAACAATGCAAAACTTTGCCCAAAATAGCTACATTCCTAGACAAAAGCATACCGTTTAAAATTAACGTAGCAACGTGACTAAGTACAACATATATCTCCAATACAAAGCGAATCTAGAAAACCTTTTTGCTTGATATAGGATTGTTACATGGTAAATTTGTGGATCATTCCTTATTTTCACAGCTGTGTGAAAGGTCACTTCGAACTTCAAACTAATTTCAAACTCGATTTGCTATGACTATAAACAAAACAATTAATTAATTAATTTGTTTTAAATGTTCCTTTCTAGTAAGAATACCTACATAACGTATTTCATTTATTCTTCTTATCCCATATGGGTACCTATTACGTTGTTATAATGATTATTAACTTTGCGAAATGCTTCTGCTCAACGAGAAGATGGTTTATTACAACATATAAAATTCAAAATTGCATTTATCCAATAAAAATATACAGAGGGTCATATTTCAAATAGCAAAGTGATACCTATTCATTGATTGTACAACCAGGGCCCGCATAATAACCTCACAAAATAATTAAATTTTAAAATGACAAGTTATGAAAAAATATAGTTAACATTTTTTCGCAACCCTTAAGACAAAAAGTTATAAGGCATCTTTTTAAATCACAAATTTTTGACTTCACCCTGTATATTCTAATCAAATGAAGATTTTACAACTTTTTAAGACTAAAGCCACTGGTTACTGGGATACCCATAACCTCACATGTTAATAAAATTTTAAAATGACTAGTTTTGAAGAAATAGAGTTGAACACTTTTTCGCAACCCTTAAGCCAAAAAAGTTATATAACTTTCATTTCCACTGTACGCTAAGTACTTTTCTCCTCGTACGTATCCGAGCGATAACTTAAAAAATAAATAACAGATTTTGGTAACTTGGCACGTATCGTTATTTTATAGATATTTTGAGACCAATTCTTTAATCAGCTCAATCGGACTAGTTTTTTCTGATAACATTAACATTTTTACCGAATTTTTTTTTCTTTTACCGAATTTTTATAAAGAAGGGGAACCAGAGCTTCTGCAACCCATATCCGAGGTCAGTTTCAGACTTAATATGTATGTATGTATGCGGGCGCATATATATATATATATATATATATATATATATATATATATATATATATATATATATATATATATATATATATATATATATATATACAGATGTCCGAAAATTATGAGCAAAAAATTCAGGGAGTTATGCCACTAGAAAAATAAATTAGTGCCACAAGTGCCTACATCATTTTTTTTAACTCAAAATAAACGGAGTTACAGGGTGTCAAAAATTATTATTATTATTACTATTATTCATCTTATTTTAAAATTAACCTGGACTATTTCGCAAGTAAAATCACAACAAACTATTATGTATCAAAACTGACGCAACATGATCTGGTTTACCGAGAATATTTTCAAAGCACACTCCATGAATATTGAAAACGAAATTATGCGATTTCGTATTCAATCAATACCAGCAAATCTTTGAGAACATTTTCCTCGAAAGCAGTTAGTTTTATCTTGATGCAACAAGCGGACCTTTTTAAAGATTTTATGATGCTCTTTAATCTTGTATTGTTAGATTTGTGACAAAAATAAGCAAAAAAGTTATACGTTGCTCGACGGCAGTTTCAGCCTTTACATTTCAAGGGATCCACATCAAATTTACAACATATATACAAAAATGTATTATATACAGGTGCACCAAATTTGAAGAGAATTGAATCACGACAAAAAAGTCAACGAAAATTTGAACAAAAAATTTTTTGAGACCCTCGGACTCCGTTATTCTTGAGTTTCAAAGAAAGCTATAGGAACTTATGGCTCTAATTTTTCGAGTAGCATAACCCCTTGAATTTTTGCTCATATATATATATATATATATATATATATATATATATATATATATATATATATATATATATATATATATATATATATATATATATATATATATATATATATATATATATATATATATATATATATATATATATATATATATATATATATATATATATATATATATATGGTGTCTAGAATTTTTTCATTACAGTGGAAAACATTTTCTGGAGAAGGTTGTTGGCCAGTTCTGAGTTCTTCTTCTTGAAAATGCTATTCAAATTTAACTGCATTTGAAAAATGGGGTATATTATATTGACAGAAAAAGTTAACATGGTTTGGAGTGTATAAAAATTAGCTACTTAAGTTTAATATGTTTTTGTGCAGAGAAAATTATGTCATTGGCAGGGTATCATTCACACACTAAACGTAACATTAATAGTGCAATGGAATGCTTAGCAGAAAGCAAGTTACGTTATGTTTTACACAACTTATAAAAATTTGCTATAACGCACTTGCTGCGTCGAGACTTTTTATAGACTTACTTATGTGTCAAAATGTTGAAGTTTCTGGGTTAATGGAAAATTAAGTTATTTGAATTAGAATGATGTTTTGAAAATATGCTACCATAACGCACTTATTGCCTACTACAACAGCACTCCACTACTACGTATTAGTACGTCCAGATACATGAAGTATTTAAGTTTCATTTGCAATTTAACAGAATCACAATCAAGTGTCCTGGTGTCCATACAGAATTTCAACTGAAATTTTTAAAGAGCCACAAAGTATATACTATATCTACCTATGTTGCTTGTTTTAAACAGCTGATTTACCTACGACTGGAACTCGGTCATAGTGATATTGATAAAAAAGATAATATATTAACTTTATGTAATCTTATATGGATGGAAAACAATAACAATGACATTTTTGTAATACAGTTTGCCAAATCATTGCTTATTTTTAACAAGTAGGTATAAAGGTACCATATTTTACCGTTCTATCTCTAAAGGAATTCATTTAATTTTTTGCCACAGGAAACAAATCCGTTTATTTGTTCATTTTTTTGGGCGATGAAACCGTCATTGGCGGTATAATTGGTAACTGAAATTATGAATTTTTTTTTTTTATCAAATCACATCGTCAGTGTCGGTTTATTTTATATTACCGATGGTGATGTGTTTTGAACACGAGCAACCGCCATGTCTAAATCTAGAATTAAAACTGATAAATAGGGTAAGACAGAATTTGCTACAAACCGAAGTAGCAATAATCGCACCCAATAATTTAAAAAAGGTCTATTCATCGGTATTAACAGATGCACCAATAACGACTCAACACAGAGCAACGAAGGAAAATTATATCGACCCACATTTGCAAATGGAAGTCGGCAAATAAAATATAACGCTCAAAAACAGAATGTTACCTGGATACTGCGAAATTTCCGCAGACTTTATTAAAAAGAGCAGAGAGTGGATACGGATAGTACGGCAAACTCACAGGTTGGTATTTATACAAGAAACTAAGTTGCTTTTGTGAGTTTATGTCATTTGGATTACATGTCTGATATACAATAAATCTCAATTTCCGTAGCCAATTAGTGTTTCATTTGAAAAATAAATATTTATCCTTCTTTGTCAAACTGGTTCTTAGAAAGAATTGCTTTACTAACATGTTATATATTAAAAAACTCTTTTCGATGGCAATTCCACAAGCCAAAGGCCAATATGGCGGTCGCAAGAAAAACAAAAGTTCTGGAAAGTATCTGATAAACAAAAGAAGATGGAGGTTCCCCGTTTGTGGCCAAATCTTCGTTATAAAAAGTGATGTAAAAATGATGTGAAAGTCTAAATCGTGTCAGATTTTAAATAACTGCTAGAACGCAAAAATTAAAATAGTCATTGGAATAAATTATAATCCCAGTTGACCTTGGTTGCTCAATGTATTTGAAATTACATAACAGGTAATTTGTTGAAAATGTCCCCCTTCAACAAATCTTCTAGGTCTTACGCTTTTCAAGGTAGCCAATCAATGGTTAGTATCAACTTTGGTATACACTTACTCAATAAAACAAAACAGAATGCAAAGGTATATTCATTATCATCATTACAGTCTACAGGCGATGCCGCCTTGTCGTCGCATCCATGACTCTGTTTACAGCAGCTTTCTTCATTTCATTTTTGCTTCCACATTTCATCAACTGGGCCAGATTTTCCAGAAGTTGCCCTCTTGGTAATCTCTTTCCTTTTGTCCCAGTATGTGTCCTTTAGATAATGTTGTTAGAAAGTTATTATGTATTAGATAACAACTAACTTTGCCTTCGTCCTCCCAACTTCTTAAGTATAGTTCTTCTTTCACCTCTTCTAGTACATTTTTATTTCTATTTCTCTCTTGCCTTTTGTAATTTTTCTCCATGTCGAATAGATATATCGGAAGACATAACCAAAACATGAGTTTGAATGGTACGCTATAAACTCTATATCCGTAGTTTAATAAGATTAAATAAAAATACAAATTTTATTCAATAACAAAATACGTAGCAACATGGAACACTGTTAAAAAAAAGCCTGCGAATATAACGATGGCAGTTAAAATAATTATGGAAATATAAGTTATCTTTTAAACAACAAAACCCACTTTTTGTTAGGAATAAGATTTATTAAAGTTAATATATTTAAAATGAATCTGTCAAGCCACCTTCATAAGTCACCCACAAGTAAATGTAATCTGAAGTTTATAGATCCAATAAATTTATATAGGTACCTACCACGACCTTCTTCGATTGTTAACCACAATACATAAAAGTTCACTTTTTTATCAATTTATGTAAGTGGGTATAATGCATGCATCTAACTATATAATATTGCTGTGTTACACTTATTGCGTGCATATTATTTGTGTAGTAATGTGTAATGTATAGCGGCTAATTGGTACATTTTATGTACATATAATAATTTTAGTTAAAAGTGTCTAAAATTTACCATTCAATTAGAATAACTTTTTAAATTATTTACCGACTTGACATTCACTCATATGTTATTATTCTTTGTTCCAGCCTTCCTTACTGGTTTGTGAAATTAATTTGGGTGGGAGTAATAATCGGATGAGGTCGTGGTTCTTAACTCTATTTATAATTAGCTTTATGAATTTCTAGTGTTTAATTTAAAAGATATTTAAATTAAGAACTATGAGTTCAATAATGTAAAGTCATTTCAAAAAAACACAGATTTTCCTAATAACAACATTTATTCACAAGCTTGTAGAAAGGGTTAATCTAGAAACATTGCTAGATTATAGAAATTTAATAACATAGTGGCCGGCAATAAAAGTGGCACAGTTTAACATTGTTGTACCTACAATTTAATATATATACACATAATAAGTACACTTGGAGAACACCCAAATCACCACAACACATATTTCAGAGACCTTACGATCGTTTCGTTGACAATGTCATTCTCAGAATTTTCTTCCTCTGAAGATGTTGACATTGTCAACGAAACGATCGTAAGGCCTCTGAAATATGTGTTGTGGTGATTTGGGTGTTCTCCAAGTGTACTTATTAGTGCTCATCACAGGTTCCAGTTTTCACATAGTGAATATATTCACATCTTTGTCATCAAATATTAAGAAGGCCTTTAAGTCGGAAACAGATTTTATTTAAAAAAAAGAATATAACACCCCTCTGGAATATAACGCTACAAATTTTCACGATAATATATGGGGTTACTATAAAGTTAGCAGTATACGAGGGTGTATTAATATCCTCGACAGTTTCCATAAACAAATAAAACATTAAGGTACCGTGGCAACGAAAAGTAACTTATTTGAAATGCCAGTGTGCAACATCGCGCCAAAAAGCCAAAGCATAATTGCACGATACACTTGCAAAAAATATTGTTAGCCAAAATAGTTATATCGAAAAACTAAAGTATGAAGCCATCATCAGGTACATGTTTATAAGGAGATTAAGCGGTAAACAGATTTTCAAAGCCATGCTTAATACTCTTGGCCATCATGTTCCTTATATGCGACCGTAAAAAAATTGGATTATGTCTTAAAGGAGGAGGGAAATTTTCTATTTATAATAACGTCCGAGAAGGCCGATTTCTTGTGCCCGTCCTCAAAAATATCGATACAGTCCATGGCATCATATTATAAGACCGTCGAATTGGACTAAAAAGAAAAGATTGGGATATTATTGTGTGTGTGTGTGTGCGCGTGCGCGTGTACGCGCGCGTGCGTGTTTGTGTAGTAGTAGTCGTACCTACAGTAAATCGTAATCATAATGAATGTGATAAAAACATATCCACTACTTTAGACCTAAATCTCTCGAACCATAAGTTAACAGACATTTCTTCAGATTCAGATTTAATTTATTAAAATGTATTACGGAGCTAATGGATGACCCGAAAAAGGTGTACGCAATGAGAATCTAATAATAGATTCTGATAGTACAAATAAAAAAATGATTGTCTCAAAAAATAACTACACGCAAAGAGACTTCTTCTCTGGCTTCACAAGTGCATGTTTTCTCATATGCCACGGGTTTCGCCCTTTACGGTATCATAAAATACGAAACTGGTTACAGAGAAGAAAACGAGCATTTGTGAAGCCAGAGAATAAGTTTCTAGGTCTGTGTTTAGTATAAAACGGTTTCATCAAGTAAGGGGAAACAACATTCAATTAATCGAAAATTAAATTCTAATGAGACGAGTAAAAACATACAGAAACACGATGTGCAAAATCTTGAATTTCAGGTCGACCTCTTCCATCCTTGAGTAGGCCATTCTTAACTCCCTCCTCGGTACTGATTTCTTAATCCTCTGGGACGGTGTCTCGAAGCAACTAGGGACTGCTTTGTTGTTCATGTTGCAGATGAATTTCGGAAACATATCTTTTCTGATGCACGTCGTCAGGAACCAGATTCTGAGAGACAGTGAGAGTGAAGACCTCGACAACCTCCCATAAGATTTAGTGACGTTGGCCAGCCTCGCTGAGATGATATTATTTCTAAACGTGAACACGTGTGGGCTTGACATGTTTAGATGAATGAATTACAAGGCTTTTTATACCAGACAAATAAGTTTAATTTTTAACCCTACGCGTTTCGGCGCTTATCGAGCCATCTTCAGGTGTTAAGACCTAGAATGTAAAAACTTGGTTTTGTTGTTTTTTGGTTTCTCTTTATCCTTGTCATTGACAGTTCTCCGTTTGCCGGTGTCCGTCTGTCACTTTTGTAGCTTTTGTCACTTGTCACTTGTCGTTTCCATTCTCAGTCATCAGTCAGGTTTTGTTTTTATAAGTGCACGGACTCCATTTTGCTGCTTTGATAAAATAAAAAAATAAGCGGCGTTTATATTCACCCTCTAGCTACTTCAAGTATGCTGATGTTTCTGTTTTCTTGTTCAATGCCATTTACATCTGGAAAACTGAAGACACTAGATGAAAAACTCAAGCTTGTAAAAAATGATTTGTTCTTTAGGCAGTCTAATCGATCATCAATTAGAGTCAGTGAAAAAGGGTCTCTTACTACATAGCGATTAAGGGTACGGAAATATACACACATTCGATATTCCCCCCTTTTTTTAACGCAATTGTCAAACAAAAAGGAGAATTGCTTTCTTTAATGATCCCCTTACTTAGTAATCCACCCAAAATTTTTTCAAATTCTTGTTTTTCAGGAAAGGACAACCTTTGGGGTCTACAAAAAAATGGTTCAACTTTTGGGAATGATATATGCATCTTAAAATCAGTATAAGGCTTCTCCGGCCTTTTCGACAACACATAGCATGATTTGAACATTTTCTTAGTCTGAACAATGACACGTATAGGTAATTTTGAATTTACTTGCAAATTATCTTCTACATAATTTAAATTTTCAGAAATCAAAAGAACTTCATTTGTAAGAAAATCCTGATGATAATTTTTTGGAATTATTTTCACCTCATTCTTACGAAAAATTATCTCATCTATAGGATCACTATAAACCAAGTCTCTACCTAGCAATACCCTACATGACAAAGCGTTCCCGTCAACTACATAGAATTTAATTTTGTGACCAATATTATTAATTATCACATTTTCTCCAAAACATCCTATGACCTTCAACTGCGATTATTTACACCTGACAGATTTAAACTAATGACTACTCTACTCACAAAGTTCTTAGGTACTGCCTCTTCTGAGATTAGCGATACCGGGCTACCTGAGTCTGTCTTAGCTAGTTCCTCTTCACCTAGAGTCTCTAGTCGAAGGTCAACCATGTATGCTTCAGGCATGGGCTGCTGCAGCTCTACCAACATGGAGGTGGAATCTGGTTGCTGACTGGTGCTGGGTTGGGTTATCTGTTGGAAATTTTGTCTCCTAGGCCAATGTCTGGCGATATGCTGCGTCGACCCACATTCCAAGGAGCATCCCGGAGACCGCCTTGGTTTGATACAATTACTGGCCAATTGCAGCTCGGTATTGCAGTTGACGCTGCTCTTCGATGAGGTTGTTGCACCGGTGTTGGATTACTCGGGCCTGCTACTCCAGAAATGCGCGTGTCCGATACATTTTTCATCGTCCGATGTAGATCCTCCAGGGTACCAAAATTCTGCATGCGTGCTTGCGATCTCAGCACTGCATCGTCAAAACCGTCTATAATATATTCGACCAGTTCGGTTTCATCCACCCCGGCACGATTTCCCAATAACACGTTGTCGTGAAAGTAATCAGTGAATCTCTCATTCTTCCACTTTCGACCTTCAAATTTCCTCCTCAAGAACACTCTATCAGGCCGCGCACCGAACATATCATTTAACTCCTCTTTCAGGTCGCCCCAATCCATGGTCAAAAAGTCCACGCGAGACAGGTACCACTCTCTGACTACCCCTGTGAACTTGCCAACGGCTACCAGTTGCATGACGCGATCGGATATTTAATACACTGATTGCACTGAATCAACTCGGGTAGAAGGGTTGATAACTCTTTATTTGATGGCGTAACCATCGTGGCTTCAGGCCTAACAGGCCGGTTCCCTTGCTAATTGGTCCCGTGCCACCATACTCCTGGCGGTCAATTGAATCAGCTGCTCTACGTCTAGATGTACCTGGTTGTTACCAACGCCCACGTCGCCGGAATCCTGATGATGACTCTGATCACCTGCATTTTCGGCGAAATCGCCGTCCCTCTCCGCCATTTATAATGGTGCCGTTTCACTACTCGACGAGCTGTTGGCAAATGTCGATCAAATCGTGGTTATATTGTGTCTGCACCCCATACCTGAGAGTTGTAGGGAGTAAACTTGGGTAATCTCGCGTCACATGTGTCGTCTTATTTGATTGGTTCCTCTTACTGTCAGATTTGAAGGGAGGGCTCGTAGAATTTCCCGTTCGTGCTGTTGAATTAAAAGAAGTTTATGCAATGATATAATTATATGAATCTTTGTGAACCAGTAAAAGGAATATGGGTGACTAAGTAACGGCTCGCGTTGCTAAGTAACTTATGTGTCACCTAGCAGCCTACGATACACACAATGTAACTTGCTCTCTCATTCATTAAGCCTTTGTTACTAGGCGATTGGAAATAATACCTATTGAATAATAAACACATTATATCTCATGGTTCTAAGCAATGCTTATAATTTATAAATATTCAAGTATTGATACAGTAGCCCTCCACATGGAGATTTCGACAACTACCACTTTCAAATCTTGTTCCTAAATGATTAGCATTTCGATTGGTTTGTGTGTTTCTTCCTTAAGGCTTGTACTCAGCAATTTGCTCGGCTACAATACTACCTACGTTGCGTTTGTTTTGGCACTCCGTAGAGTGAGCAGAGCAAGTAGAGCGTATGACGTCCCATTTTGATATCACATATTATAATAAAAGAAAGAAAAATAAATAAAGAAGGCATTCAGAATAATATGAGCGTCAGATCGGAAGGGTCTGTGATATTATTAAAATATTTACTTATGTTATGCACCAGCAAAAAACGGACTATTTAAAATTTAGGAAAATGGTGATGTTTAAACATTTCATCGATATTTTTTTTCGGGATACTGTGAAAAGATACATCTAAACTGTCACATGCCGTTCCAACTTCGAAAAATAATTGTTTGTGCATATTATTATAATTATTTTCATTAAAATTAATTTTACAGTGTACAGACAAGAGACCTTGATCCTGTATAATGTCATACGTACAATTTACAATTCTATTCCGGCCTAGTGAATGACAACCATAAAATTAATAACTTTGACAATGAATTTTGACAGCTGTCCAAGTCCATCGATTTTCTCTTCTTAGAATTACTTTCCAGCCGTATGTTGCCATACGAAAATCTTGAGCATTTCTTTAACAACTCCATTATATATTTAAATCCAAAAGTATTTAAATTATAGCTACATTTAGACTTTTTAAAGCACTGTAATTTTGCTTTTGGCATTGCCAAGACATTATCACAAAACATATAGTCAAGTTATTTTGTCACTCCTTACAAATCTCTATCTATTCTCAAAACTTTGCTTTTTGATTCACCTCTATATCTGAAATTTTCTAAAAGATAGAGTCAGTAAAATTTTGCAATTTGAATTTAGGGATAAGTTGACATGGATAGAAATAGAAGAATTGGTAGAAAATGCAATTCAATAAGTAATAAAGTGAAAATTTAACTAGAACAGTATTGCGCATATTCCAACCTTCAATAATGCGTATATTCTTTTTGTAGTAACATCACGCAGTCGATGTGTCAACGAATTGGCAAGATTAAAAATTCCAACGCAGCTCTGCCAGAGTTTCTGGTAGTTCTGGGCGGTGGAGAATGCTTCTCTTAAGATAACCCTATAGATGTTCAATGGAGTTCAGATCAGGGCTCCATGAAGACTATTTATACTGTTGAATATCAACCTTAATGAAATACCAAGTTCACGTTTGCACATATGTAGCCTTGCTGTGTCGTGCCTTTAAAATAAATATATCTCCAATAGAGACCATACAACTTCCTGAAGGATATCATGTATGTAACGATGATCGTTTAGAGCTCCGTTTTCTGCAAACAAAGTTCGGTACGTGCTTTATTTAAAATACCGGCCCCACGCCATAACATAGCTTCCTTGATACGAGACACGTTCGGAAAGGTGCACTTGGAAAATCTTTCATTTCAACGTCTGTATACTATTCCACAGGGCCAAACCTAAACCTGAAATCATCAGTAAAAACACATTATTGAATTGACACAGATGTCAGTTCACTCGAGCTTGTGTAAATATGAGTAGGTCTTTTCGATTCCGTGATAGAAGCTATCTACGGTCTACATAAACAAGACCTGCGTTATGCAAGCCCTCTTCTAACCGCTTGTTACACACAATAACTCCACACGCAATTTACAAGAGTTTTGAAGTAAAGGGGCAGTAATTTTGCGATTTGTTAACGTCTTGAGAGTGATAAAATAGCCACCATCTGATATCGTCAGCCTAACTCCACCCGATTCTGGTTATCCCGTACAATGGACGATTTTAAGCATCCTGGATCGTTGTTCCGGGTGTTCCCAAGGCATTGGATACATACCGTTGACTGCATCCATTCTTAATTAACGCGACAAACACGTTCCCTGTACTTATTACTATATCGATGGATTGAAAATTGTTTGAAAATTTTTGCTGCGACACATGTGAACTGCGATATTGATGACTAAACATATATGTCATGTGTCCGTAATGCGAAGTTTTACTTGATACTGTATATATTTACAAAATTCAAATGAATAAAAACAGTAAGGACTGAGAACAGAGTACGAGAGAACCTGTCCAAGCTCCCTAATTACTCTACAGGGTGTTTCAAACTTAGACCACCAAAACATCTTAATTGACTCGATATAATAAGCAATGACAATAGACAATTTGCAGGTTTTTTTCTTATCACATCCGATAGACATCCCACAAAGATGATTTTTAATTTTTTTTTTCATTTCACATACTACAAAAATAACGACGCAAAAAAAAATTGAAAATGCGAATTTCATAATTGACTTCAAACACCACTATTTTGCCGGCAGAATATGTGACGTCCCTGGACGGTAATGTCACAATGACAAGGAGCTTGCTAGCTTGCTTCTCTGTGTTTACATCACCACGATGTTGAGAAACAAGCGAACGTACTTGTCATACCATATGGTAAATGTAAACACGTTATTTATTCACTGTCCAAGTACGTCACGACCAATAACAGAACGTTTGCAGTCACATGATAATAATTCGAACTTTTTTTATTTTAAAAGTCTTTTTCTGTCCACTACATATGTTTTTGGGTATTTTCATGCATGTAATAATGTTCTATGTATGAAAAACTATTAGGTAAATGTTAAATTCATGGAATGGAAAATGCACGCAAATTGTCTATTCACTTTTCCAAGTTCGAATGGTATATGGCAATTGAAACAAATTTGTTCATGGTATGCCGAAAATAATTATCAAACCGGTGCAAAATTGAAACAGTAACACTTAGCAATATTTTTTTGAGGTGAGTGCATATAATTTTCAACAATTAATGTTCAGTGATATATAAATAGGAATTTAAAAATATATAAAAAAGCCTGGCCGCAGCAAGTGCGTTATGGCAGTGAATTTTCATAGAAATGATCTGGCACAAAATATTTTATTATAGGTTTTTTTTTGCAACATAGAATTGTAAATTTTGGTGTATAGTTTACTTTTTACTTTTTTCGAATGAAAACTCAAAATTTTCCCGGAAAACCTTGTCAGATTATCCTGATTAACGAACTTATCCAAGCCATTACCAAAAGGAAGGTACATGCCAAATTTTATATATATATATATATATATATATATATATATATATATATATATATATATATATATATATATATATATATATATATATATATATATATATTGAAACTGACCCCGGATATGGGTTCTAGGGGTCCTAGTTCGCGCTCGTTTGCAAAATTTTTTCAAAATTCAAAAGTCCCCAATAGTGAATTTTTTCTACGAAAATTCACTAAAAACCGATAACGTCACATATATGATGTCATTCTCCATCTAACATTGTGGCAAATCAAGTATTTCGCGTCATGTAAATGACACAGTTTTTTTGTTCCTCATCTATACATTATGTTATATTATACGTACTGAGATAAAATACTAATCATATTTATACGAGCGGATTAAAACTTTTGGGTCAAGGTATACAGCTTTGTGAAAAAAACGATGTAACGCTTAAGTGACTAGAATTAATTTAAAAAAACAGAATGAGACACATTAACAGGTATAACTAGCAAATTGCCATATTTAATGAGAAAATGAATGTAAAACTTGTTAACAGGGTCATCTTATAAGAGATAAAATGTACGTTTCCATATGAATAATACTAAATAATTAAAAATGTTTTAAATAGCAAATATGTGTGTGTGTGTGTTTTTATTACGAAACCAGGCATCAAATTTGGTTACCGGTATAACCTATATAGTAAAAACAATGAGCCATGTTTCATCAAAATAACTTTATTGTTTGAAAATGTACAAAAATTTCCGAAAGTAAACTTAAAGTGTTCCGGCAAAAACTCGTTTCTTGGTCAACCTAATAGGTTAATAGCAAATCGAGCTATTCAAATATGAAGCATTTGATCAAAATTCGCTACCATAACGCACTTGCTGCGTTCAGAATTTCTTTTCTTACAAACATGCATTATATTTCGATGGAAAATGCTAAAATGCAATAACATGAGGCGTGTTTGATTAAAAAAAGAAAAAAAAAAGAAAACTTGTATCACTAACGACTTATGGGCCATCCTGTGATTGTAGAAATAATATTTTAAGATCTAGCTCAAGACACCCTATAATTAATGTATACAATTTTTTTTCATATGTTGTCTAACGGATATATTGAGCTTTATTGATTTTTTACGAAAATTCGACAAAAATTATATACTATTAAACGATAACTCTATAGCTAAGGCTACTGCCAAGCATCAGAGAAAGGGTCTACTTGAGATGAATTTTCTGGAAATATTTTAGCAAAATGAAGGGATCTCCTCATTAGTGAATTTTGTTTAAGAAAATTCACTAAAAATAGAAACATTATCCTACTACAAATTTTGACATTTCTAGTTATGCATTGACATTTCTGTCAAAGTGTGATATTTCTAGGTCAGATAGTAATCAATCAGCGTAGGTGAAGTGATTACACATTATCAGCTCAAAATGGACGGAGTAGTTGAACAGAGAGCGGTGATTAAGTACCTACAAAACGGTATATGAGTCCAAATCAAAGTCACAAAGATTTGGTGGAAACTATGGTATCTTATGATGTAGTCAATTGTTGCCATCGGGAATCCAGTGTGCGAAAATTAACGCATCGGTAGGCCTCCCATAACAGTCACTACTCAAGAAAATGTTGAAAAAGTCAATCATCTTATCCTGCATGATCGACACATTAGGATCGTGCCTTACCATACAGTATAAAATATCCTATCAAAACAAGTTGATATGAAAAAAAATTGTCTGCAAGATAGGTTTCACAAATGTTAAATAAGGACCAAAAGAGAAACCGTGTATTGATTTATCGGTGGTTATCAGACAAGTACAGAAGTGACGAGTGTAACTTTATTGGCAGTTTTGTAACTGCTGATGAATCTTGGGTTAATTACTATGATACTGACACCAAATTCCAGAGATATAATGAAGACACAACAGTTCCCAGTGTCATCGAAATTTTAGGGTTCAATTCACTTTTATAATATCTACCTTCGCTGTTTTAACAATATTCGTTGTGCCATTTGAGTATAATCTTCTTTGCAAAAATTGAAAAATTGTCAGTAAATGGACATACATAGTTTTTTATCGCTAGATTCCACAGCCTCCCTGGCTAGAATGTCAACTTTTTCATTAGGAACTGTACGTGCGTGTGCTCTTACCCATACCAAATTTATGCGTTTCCCTTCACATTGCAGGCTCGTAATTATGTTGATTATTTTTGCAATTATGTAGTTAAAGTCGAATGAGGCGAGATATTTTTTTTATTTTGTCCAGGCTACTTTTGCTGTCTGTGAAGATTGTTGCCTTTTTTGTTAGTTGTTCACTGATGTATTGTAAAACCTCCAAGACCGCGATGAGTTCGGCTGTGTTAGATGGATAAAATGTTACCAAGTTTGAATTTCTCCTCGATTCCAAGATGAGGCACATAATAGGCACATCCGCATTGTGAGCCTTTCTTAAAAGCGTCCGTAAAAAAGGTATAGTGATTCAGCAAAATTTTCATTTACGCCCGATGAAAAGATTTCGTTCCGAATAATGCTTGGGAACTGATTAATCTCGTAAGTACCATATGTCGCAACCTTCGAATTCTTGAAGTTATATTAAAAATTGGATTAATTTTATCATGTCAAATGTTATTACTTTTGTCAGTTATATTGCGAGTAAATGGCCGACTATGAGTATCTTTTTTTTATTTAGCCAGAAAGTCATAAGATCTGATGTAGTTTGTTGACCGACAATTTAGTGGTGAATTTTAACGACAGTTTTTCTCTTCTATAACTATGTGGCGTTTCCCCGGTCTTTACTAAAAGTTTAGTTATTGAGGTACTTTGTAAAGCACCCAGTCTAAGACATTTATTTTCAATCGACTGTAATTAGTTTAGGTGTCTTTTAGCGACATCCGCATACAGTACAGACGTAGTCGATGATAAATCGTAGAAAAGATTTATAGAACATAAAACTAATAAAAATTTTGGCCGCATGTAAAACCACTCATGCACTATCTAAATCAACCCATAATTGCCCTAAACTAAAGCACACCCGATAGCTTTTACATTGGACCAAAGGCATGGTAAGCGAAGCGATGTAAATATGAATAAAGTTGATGTGATAGGCACTTAAACCAATCTTATTTGAAAATCCGCGCCTTTCGGCTCTGATGACAGACTCAATGCAATTCTTAAAAAATTTCAGGCATCCACAAAGTCTTAAATCCTAAAACAAGGTCAGTGGAGTATGACCTACCAAGGGGTCGAGGAGTCGTGGACCAAAGAACTTCAGGGGGCAGGCTGAGAAAACAACAACATGAGTTTTCGATAAAGCTTTCCCCAAGACCGTCATGCGCGGTGAAGAGCCGCGTCCTGCACGAGGTGACCCTGCTTATAACTAAACATGACGGATCTAGACGTGGAGGTCGAAAAAAACTCCCCCAATTCACGGTGTCACGTGACCCGTACCTAGGGATCGATGGCACCAGGGTGATGGTGTCGTGAACGGAACTTCTGGAGTACCGGGCAACCCTCAAGAGTAACCTGCCTTGCACCACACAGAGGGTTATGATGGTGTGGAGAGCACTTCCCCCCATTCTCGTGGGAACAACCTGAAGAAGAGAATTTTTTAAAAATAAAACGAAAACCAATGACGCTCGAGGAGTGGTTCCAGCTACAGACTCGTGCCTTGAGTCTATTCCAGAAACGGAGACGAGCCAAGGCGCGGCAGCGTCCGCGGACTCTGGAGATCTTTCGACCGACGTAGATACGAGGGATCGGGGGGTAGCTTCGGCCACAGACTTGTCCCCGACACCCAAGCCGGAGGCTGGGTCCCACCGGAGGGCGGCGAAGTCCGTGGACTCTGGGGGCCCCTCCACCAGTGAGGACCCTACTGCATGGGTAGACGGACTGTCCCGGCAGTCCAAGCGTCTTTCCGGGGCACAATGAAAGAAGCTCCAAAGGACGCAGAAAATGGCGACCGGGGCGTGGACGGTCGAAAAACCTGTAAAGGCGCAAGAGGGGAGTGCGAGTCAGAAGAAGCCGCGTTCGGACTCTAGCACGCCTACTACAGACAGACGTCCCAAAAGGGCCAGGGCACCTGTAAAGGCGCAAGAGGGGAGTGCACGTCAGAAGAGGCCGCGCTCGGGCGCTCACACGCCTACTACAGACAGACGTCCCAAAAGGGCCAGGGCCGGAACACCGGCGCAGACTGGCTCGTATAGGGAGGCTGCGGAGGGCCTCGGGATGGCGGTGATTGACAGACGTCATCCTGAGGTGGACTCTCTTCATGAAGGGGAGAGCCCGCCTCGGTTACACGGGGCGCGCCTGGCGGGAGGCATCCCCTGGATAACCTGTGCCGGCCCACAGTCGCGAGACTGACTGTGGAAACGATCGGGGGCCTCGGTCATATTTGGGAGGGGGCGGACTTGACAGCCGTCGAGCCCAAAGAACTCCCAAAGAGACGCAAGGTGCTCGTACGGATCCCTGACACCGTCCCGCAGGAGACGTTGATCAGTAGGCTAAAGATCCAGAACCCTGAACTGGGGACACAACACTAGTCGGTTCTAAACAGGAAGGCAGAGAAGAAAGGACAGACTCTCGCCTTCTCGATCGACCAGGCGTCTTACACAGCCCTTGAAGGAACCTCCTTCAAGGCATCTGAGACCTGGGAAGGGTTAGCATACGCCCACTGAGGAAGCAACCGGGGGTTGATGGGACCTGGTTCCTTGAGGTCAACCTCCAACACAGTAGGGCAGCCACGGCCGGACTACTGATGGCTCCGAGGAACACGGTCGTGGCCCTCATCCAGGAACCGTACTCCTATAAGGGAGAGATCAGGGGACTCGGCGGAGCTGCTGGAAAGCTAATCTACAGCAGATCCAGCGAGAACCCGAGGGCATGCATTTTTCCAGGGAAGGAATAGAGTTTCTGCCTTTAATGAATTTCTGTTCCAAGGACCTAGCAACGATCAAAATCCGATGTGGAGGATTCGTCACATCACGGCGCGAGGAAGTTTTAGATCTAACAGTTTCCACCCAGTTTCTGGGTGACTTTGTTAAGAACTGGGCTGTGTCTGGGGAAGTGAGTAGCTCAGACCACCAAAGTCGAAAGACAAACGGTATAGTACCGGGACCCTCGCAAGGCGGACTGGGAAGCCTACAGAGCAGACCTAGCAGTGGAACTGCGAGGGGTTAAGAGTACCATAGACAATTCAATAGACCTCGAGATTGCGGCAGCCCAAATGCGAGACGCAATCAGCTCGGCCTATAACGCCAACTGCCACCTGAAAATGAAGGCGTCCACCAGGAATGTCCCGTGGTGGAAAGAGGACCTTAGGCAAAGGAGAACGCAGGTTCGTAAGCTATTTACCGCGGCCAAGTGGTCGGGAGCATGGGATGAATATAGACATGCCCTCACGACCTATCACAAAAGACTGAGGGACGGCAGGAAGAAGTCATGGAGGAGACAATGCGAGGAAGTGGAGAACACATCCGAGAGTGCTCGACTAGACAAGATCCTATCCAAGGGCACTCAGACAAACATAAGCTCCCTTAGAACATCCACGGGAGGGTTTACAAGCTCGGGGAAGGAATCTATGGAAGTTTTACTCCAGACGTACTTCCCCGGCTGTAACATAATAAACCAATCACCTCCGGACTGGGAACACTCAGAAATAGAGGCGCCGTACAGGAGGGCATCTACAGTATACTCGACAGTCGCTAAATAGGTGGTTACTTGGAGCAAAATCAGATGGACCATTAACAGCTTCAAGCCATTCAAATCCCCGGGATTTGATGGAATAATACCCATCGTGCTTCAACAGGGTATAGACATACTGTCGCCGGCGCTTACTCTAATTATGAGGGCCAGTCTGGCTCTGGGGTACATTCCGAGGGCACGGAGACTGGCTAGGGGTGTATTCATTCCTAAACCTGGGAAGACCAAGCAAAGTCCCCGAGGGCAATAAGTCTCATGTCCTTCTTGCTAAAAACAATAGAAAAACTGCTCGACCGGCATATTAGGGGCGGTGTACTGGAAGCATATCCCCTACACTGCGGACAATATGCATACAGAGCAGGAGTCTCAACAGACACAGGACTGCACCAACTGATGCTGAAACTGGAGAATACGCTGCAGAACAGGGAGGTGACGCTGGGGGCCTTCAGCAACACCTCATTCGGATCGGTACTGGCAACTGTCATGGAGCGTGGAATAGAGGAGACCTGCTGCAGGCGGATCGGTTCCATGCTCAGAGACAGGCCGGTGTTCACCTCACTCGCGGGAGGGACACTGCTGGCGGGGGTCGCGACAGGGTGTCCGCAGGAAAGCGTTCTGTCTCCCCTGCTCTGGTGCCTAGTCGTGGACGGCCTGCCAGGGAGGCTCTCGGGAGAAGGGTACGGCTATGCGGACGACATTGTCATTATAGTCCGAGGAAAGGTTACACATTCAGTGTGGGAGCGCATGCAGACAGCACTGAAAGTGGTGGAAAGGTGGACGGTTGGCCAAGTGCTCGGGGAAAGCCCCGATAAAGCAACCGTCATACCGTTTACGAGGAGGAAGAAGTGGGAGAGCGACAGAACTCTCACTCTATACGGTAGAAACATCCCAATGGCCAAGGAGGTAAAATATCTTGGGGTCGTATTGGACTCTAAGCAAACCTGGAATGGTCATGTTGAAAAATACTGCGTAAGGCAGTTATGACCCTAGCCGTCACTAGGCGGCTATATGGAAAAGCTTGGGGACGAAGACCTAGTATGGCCCACTGGCTGTGCACAAGGGTGGTCAGACCTTCGTTACCATACGCGGCACTGGTCTGGTGGTCTAAGGTGACAATCCAGTGCCAAACAAAAACTAGACAAGATCCAAAGGATGGCTTGCCTGGGCATCACAGGGGCCATGGCTTCAACCACAACAGCCGCCATGGAGGTGTTGCTGGACACCCCCCCCCCTGACTTATTTATCATGGGGGAGGCCAGGTTAGGACTATACAGACTAGCCTGCAATAGTAGACTAAAGATCAACCCAGGCTTCAGGGGTCACTGCAAAATTCAGGAGATCGTGAAGGAGCCCATGCTTGAAATGAGGTCAGACCTCGCGAGCCCGCGAATCTGCAGGGAAATTTTTTTACAGTGGAAATCCCCAACCGCGAGGCATGGCAGGAGGAGACGCCGGGCTTACCACGGGACACGCTCGTCTGGTTCACGAACGGATCCGGCAGAGAGCGTGGAACGGGGGCGGGTGTTTATTCGGAAGGACCAAGGGTAAGTCATAGTATTTACCTCGGAGCCCATGCAACTGTCTTTCAGGCTGAAATGTACGCCACTGCACTGTGTGCGGGAGAACAAGAGGGGGGGCTACACCAACAAGCGGATCCTCATAGTCACAGACAGCCAGCCACCCCTGAAGGCCTAAGTAGCCCACGGGTAAATTCTAGGCTGGTAAGTGAGTGCCGAAACGAGACGAGCGACCTGGCTGGGCAGAATGAGGTCACCCTCATCTGGGTGCCGGGCCACTCGGGGGTCAAAGGCAAATAAGAAGCTGACAGTCTCAAGAAGAGAGGGTCGGCAGAACCATTTATGGGACCAGAACCGGTTCTGCGCGTGACAAATAGCACGGCCAGGGGAGCTATTAAGTCCTGGGTCAGAAACGAACACAATGTGTACTGGGCAGACTGTCCAGGCACAGACATGGGCAGTCAGTAATTGACGAACCCAGTTCAAAGAGAGCTGTGGAGCTGCTAAATTTTAGCAGAAGACAGCTCTCTTGACGGGACACATGGCCGTCAAAAAAAACCTGCATAAAATCGGGGGGTTCGAGGGGCACCTCGCATGCAGACTCTGTGGCGAGTGGGAGGAATCAGCCCAGTACATCTCGAGTGTAAAGCTCTGGGCCGCAAAAGACAACTGATCTACGGTCAGTCTAGACCGGAGACAGAGCAATATAAAACGTCAACCTACCAATCGCTGTGCAGACTAGTTCAAGGCACAGTGATTTTGGAGTGGGTGGAGTAGAAAAGACTAAGGGCATGCACAATAAGCCAAAGGCTGCAGTGATATCGGGGCCGCAAAGACGCGGACGAGCCCTGAGGGAGAAAAAAAAAAGATCTACCAAAAGCTACCGGTTCTTTTTTGGGTTTTGACGAAGAGGTAAGACGCCATTATGCGCTTGCTCTTTTGTGTTCTGGTTGATGGCAGTACATCTATGACTCATCCAGTTCCTTCTTCCAGCAATCCATCTGCTGCTTCATATAGACGCAAAAGTACATGCCTTAATACGATGTTGTTTCCATGTTAAAGTCAGTTGCTTTGACACAGACCTTGTTGACATTTTAAAGAACCGAAGGAAGTCATTTTGTTTAACTTGCTACCCGATTCACACATTTGCTGTAATGCGAAATGCGAAATTCTATACTGTATCTCCATTTTACTTCGATTTCATAACTGTCACAATATCGCAAGTTCATCTATCTCAAAAATAACGTTTTGTTGACATGTAAGATTCGAATTTTGGGACAGTTTCAAGGTTATGACTTGCCAACTTTGATAAGCCTTATTCTGGTCCAAGTTCACGTCTCAGGAAGGGCAAAGAAAGTTATTTTTGTGAGAAAGCATCAAAATCGTTTCACCCCATACTGTTGCATCACCCACTCAGCTAATGATCCTAATTGTTGAAGCGGTTAATAAAATGAAAAAAAAAAGTTTTCATTTGACTCTACTTTGTACAATAAGACATGCTCAAATGTTCACACAATTAGAAAAAGAATCAATCAAAACAATACATCTAACAAAAATCATATAATTGCAATGATTTTAATAATACAGTGTAAAAGGAACATTTATCTTTTTCTTACTGCTTTTTGACTCTCCATATCAGCTACTATAATTATTGGGGGAGCAATTTATAATCTGCCTAACTGATACGTTGCATACATTGATTATCAACTCAATGCAGATGTAAACTTATTCTCTGGCTTCGCAATTGCTTGTTTTCTTCTCTGTAACCGCTGCACTAATTAGGGGCAACAACAACAATCAGCGAGTTGCTCATCATCAACTATTAGAAACTAGATTATTAGTATGTATTATTGTAATGTGTACCTATATTTTAATGTAAAACATGATTTTTTTGACTAATTCACCATCCCTCTCAACTAATATGGTCATTAGGGGACGGATTTGGACACTAGGGATTTAACTAGGACTGGTCACTACGTTGCGTAAACTGATTATCGGCTATTAATAAGAGATGATTATAAATTGCACTATTGTTGTAATGAGTGAAATTTACTAAATACAGTGTTAAACACTTACTTGTTTTTATTGTTTTTCTACCCTCCCTACTATTATTATTTTATTGTTAGAGGATATGTTTGTTAATTACGAATTCCAGCAGGCCCGGATATCCCAACCCGTTTACCCATCCAAAATTGGCGTAATTCGACGCTGCTTAAATAATGTATTCGAAGGTACTTATCTTACTTTAGTCATATTTAAAAGGGATTACTTGCATTATCCTTGTAATTCGTTCATTATCTACTTTACTCGTATTTAAAAGGGATTACTTGTGATTCGCTCATTATCTAAGTTAAAAAATAACAAACAAAAAATGAATGTTGTTCCTAAAAACTACCTTTTCGATTAGCTTTAAACTTTAAAACGATCAGAAATATTGCGACATCATATGTTAGGTTGCAATGTCGCGGATAGTTAAAGAATTGCACAGGATGGCTAGTATGCTGGATAGTGTGTTAAAAATAATCCAACTAAAGATCAGTATGACGAAAACAAAAGTATATAATGGAGATATAGTATTGTGCCAATTAATGTGAACACAGGCAGGTTTACATTAAATATAGTTTACTAAAAGAAAAAAATACAAATACAACACTAAATTATCAATCTTTTAGTATTATTCAATAGGGGATGTGTCCCCTTTTGGGTTTTATGACAGCTTCAACTCATTTTGACACCGAATCAGTTAATTTTTTGCAATTCTGCTTGATTTTGTCATCTCGAAACCACACCTGAATGACAGCCTTAATCATCTTATCTTTTGTTGTACAATGCATTTTTAGCAATCTGACCTTGCATAGACAAGTTGTCAATAGGATTAATGTTCGGTTAGTTTCCAGGTCAGTCTAGAAGGGTAATATTTTTGCCCTTGAAATATTTCACTATTTTCTTGGAAACATGATACGGTGCTGAATCTTACTGGAAGATTGTTTCGCCAACTGCTTGGACAAACACGTTTCTTATATTTTGCACTGTTCATCGTCCTTCCGTGCTCCTCTTTGAACTGGGTCCGTCAATTATTGACTTCCCATGTCTGAACCCTGGACAGTCCGCCCAGTACACCTTGTGTTGGTTTCTGACCCAGGACTTAATGCCCAGAGCCGGTTCTGGTCCCATAAATGGTTCTGCTGACCCTCTCTTCGCGAGACTGTCAGCTTCTTCATTTCCTTTGACCCGGCACCCAGTTGAGGGTCACCTCATTCTGCCCAGCCAGGTCGCTCGTCTCGTCTCAGCACTCACTCACCAGCCAGGAATTTACCCGTGGGCTACTTAGTACCTTAAGGGCTGCCTGGCTGTCTGTGGCTATGAGGACCCGCTTGTTGGTGTAGCCCCTCCGCTTGTTGGTGTAGCCCCTCCTCTTGTTCTGCCACACACGGTGCAGGATGGCGTACATCACGGCCTGAAACACCGTTGCATGGGCTCCAAGGGAAATACTATGATTTACCCTCGGTCCTTCCGAGTAAACACCTGCCCCCGTCCCACGCTCACCGCCGGATCCGTCCGTGAACCAGACGAGCGCGTCCCGTGGTATACCGGGCGTCTCCTCCCGCCATGCCTCGTGGTCCGGGATTTCCACTGTAAAGTTGTTTTCCCTGCACATTCGCGGGTTCGCGAAGTCTGACCTCATTTCAAGCATAAGCTCCTTCACGATCTCCTGAATTTTGCAGTGGCCCCTGAAGCCTGGGAATTAGGGCCCCTGGAACCCATTTCCATGGTGAGTTAAAAAGTTTACACACACACACACACACACACACACACACACACACACACACACACACACACACACACACACACACACACACGCACGGACGCGCGCGCGCGCACACACACACACACACACACACACACACACACACGCGTGCTATATCTCCCACAATCACAGTCACAATCATGGTAGAATCACTAGAGATATGATAATGCGGCTACCTATTTTGCACTGTCACGCGCATGACGTCATGTCGTGAGTACAGTCGCAACATAATATTATGCCGCAGTGCACGGTACTGCGCTACAGTGAGTTTGACGTTTCATCAGATGTTAACCTCTTAACAAATTACAAAACTGTTGTCTTTTATTAGATTTTCTAAATGTATTTTACTATTTTTTGTGTGCATGCAGTTATAAATATTTTTTATGATCAGAATACTACTGTGACATGATGATGAAATCAAGTTTATCACCCTTAAACCGCGCAAAATAACTTCTTTACTTTTCAAGTTTGTGTTGCCTCAATGTTAATTAAGGGCCCGCTTAATTATACTCATCTTGTTCTTATATATGAAACATAAAAATGAAAAAAGAAGTAAAAATGTAAGTGAATTCATTGAATTTAGTGCTGCATTCTATATTATCTGAAAAAGACATTATAAGCGACGAAGCGGAATGTAATTTCGATAAATTTACTTTTAGACTTTAAATTAACTTGTATTAATGCAGACTGGGAATCCTATAAAGACCTTCGTAATTCTCCCCTCATCGTGGTTAAAAATGAAAAGAGGGAATATCTACGGAATAATCTACGTAAATCTTGGCAGGCTCTGAAAGATTCGAACAGGCCATGGCTCTTCTAAGCAATTGCCATCTCACCTTTTTTACCAACAAAGAATAGCTGATTATTTCGCTCTGTTTTTTTCAAAATGTGAACAATAATTGTAACAACTTGATAGGATTTTATAGTCAAAATAATATTTGTGAAGCAAATTCCTTTGCGTGTACACTTACCACTGAAGACGAGGTTGACAGAATACTTAACAGTATCAAAACTAACACTACTGGGGCTGATAACATTTCTTGTCCTATGCTTAAGTATTGCAGTCCTTTTATCAATAAATTTATTGTTCGTATTATAAACTCTTGTATAAAAAGGAAGTACTTTCCCCTGTTGTGGAAGATTGCTAACCGAATGCCACTGCCTAAGAAGAATGACCCTAAAGAATTCTCAGACCTTAGAATCATTAGTATTTTGCCAATTTTATCCAACTTTTTTAAGAGAATTGTGTATAACCAAATAATTAGTTATTAATGATAAGAATTTGCTTACCGACGTACAATGTGGTTTCAGGAGGGGATATGATGTGAGCACTGCTTTGAGTAGTGTCACTAGCCAATAGTGCTTTTAGAAGCTTTTGAAATGTGTACATGGAGACAAATGACAAAGACACGGTTCACTAATAGAAAGACGGATAAAAGATGCTACAAGAGGTAAAAGAAAAAAGATTCCTGCTAAAAGAAATTGGGAGAAGGAATGCAACATTTATTGAACATATTCTGAGACATAATAACTTTCTGACATTTATTAAAAGTCACATACTTAGAAAAGGGGAAACAGGTAGAACAAAGCAAAAAATTCTGGAAAACCTGGCACAGTTAAGTAGTGTGGAAGCTACAATAAAATTAAGAAAGCTGCAGGAGAGAGAATCATGGTACGGCGACAGGGCGACATCGCCTTACACTATGATTATGATGATGATAAAATACCAATAAAAATAAACAGCAACGATATTAATAATAAAATATTACTAATGAAATGTGACTTAATAGACCCAGTAGCCGAGTTTGACAGGCGAGTAACCTGTAGAGTTCGGTTTATAATGTCGCGGGTTCGAGCCCCATATTGCATTAGTCGGCTTTTTTTACTCAAATGATAAAAAGCTGGTATCTGATCAGATATGGGTGGTGTCCTTTGTATATGTGTGTAAGCTCCCCTGACAAGTCTAAAACTTCAGGGTACGCCGGAGTTTGTCAACTGTGGCGTTGTTATTATTAACTTAGTAACTTATTGGAGTTAAACAGGAATGGGAAACTGAGATGTCTTTAACCACTGTATCTTTAATTGAGGCAATATTGAATTAACAAATATTACCCCAAATGAACATCCAGTGGTTCAAGACTTCTCGGCTTTTTGTTCTTTGAATTTAATCTCCACAATAGGTCTCTTAACAAGTTTTCATTGGATTTGATTTACTAATAATTACTTTTAGAATAAATACTCTTTACTACACAAGTCCATATAAAGTGTTGCTATCAGTAAAAACATGTTAAAAATATAGCAAAGAAAAGACCAACAATTCTTATAAAAAAAATAAATTCTAAATACAATTTAAAAAGTTATAATACTTACATCGTCAGCTGACTTCTTGGTAAATTCGTTAAGTGCCTGTATCCAGACCCCGATAAGCTCGTTGACGATAACATAGTCGTTGTACAACCACTGGAGCACATCATTAACCCACAGAACACACACATTGTCAGGTCCAGTGCACTGAGGTGCAGGAATGTACTTGGCCTTCCGCACCTCTGGTGCGGGGCTCTGTCTGGTCAGTCTCTTCCTAACCGGAGGTGTAGGAGGCACATAACCGCCGGTTCCTTTGCCGCCAGCAGCTTTAGGTGCCACCGTCGCCGCCTTCTTCACGCTTTTTGTGTCCACTACATCGGCCGCCGCAACGGCGCTAACACTTGTCGCTTCGACTTTTACCGCTTCGCTCTTCGGCTTCGCTTCGATCGTCTTCGCTATGAACCTGCCGTAGATAAACCTCCCTAACCAAAGGACGAACAGGGCGGCCAAGAGCCACCCGAATAGGAACATGGCTAGTGTATCCATAGTTGTGTCTCCGCTACCGTCGAACGTGCAGATCAGATCCTCGACCACTTCCGCTAAATCCATGGCATCGGCATCGCCATTCTCGGTCTAGCTCTCCGCCTTATGCCCATACGTACACCTGGAACAACCAACCACACTGTTATTTACACAACCATGTCTACATTTTTCCATTTAATTTAACAGCAGACAGTAGGCAAATGCCTGGTGGTATGGCTTCTCCTGCTGCTGCTGTTTGCGCGCACGCACGGTATAAAACTACCTAAAAATAAGCTCCCTGCTCTCGCTCTCTCCCAGATATACAATTATAAATATAACTTTGCTCCAATTTGAAAGTATGCAAGTGTAGTCTTTCAGATTGCTTTGTTTGCATAGATATGGGAATCGTCAAAAGTACAATGAAAACCACATGTCAAAACATAATTCGTAGGAAAATTATAATATCTGATATTATGTAGTTTTATATGCTTTGATTCTTATAATACCTACCTGATACATCTTTACCTATTTTATTAGCATTAGTCATGATAAACAGTGTTATACTATTTATTTTTGTTTCAAAGTCGTGAGGTAAAAATAAGAACAAGCATTTTACGCATTTAAAATCAACACTCTTGTCGTGATAGAAATCAAAAGTAGAAAGCTTTTTAAACATAAAATAAATTGGCACATCTAACTAATATATGGAACTCACAGAACAAAACAATAATTTAAAAAATGCAAAATAGTTGAATTATACCATAAAACTCGTATTTTTCACCAGGTTCTCGAGTTTTTCTTAAGTTCTTCTGTATGGTGAAAAGTATCAATTTTGAATTTAATACCACAAATTTAAGACTGTGTAAAATACAATCAGCATACCTAGGTCGATGGCGGATTTTTTAAAAATTTTGAGATTTAATTATTACAAAATAAACATTTGCTTCTTGCCTTGTGATTGGTCAAGGCCTACTTTACCAACCTTGCACACTATTTTAGAGAATTTAATTCATTATCGTTTTGATCTTGTAAAATATTGCTTTAAAAAAGTTAAAAAGTTTAAACGCAGTTAGTACGTTATGGTATTAACATTGAAACTTCAATAGGGTTCTGTGAGCGCTATACCCCCTAAAAACCTTATTCGGACTATTACGAACATATTTAAAATAAAATTAGCCAAATCGGTCCAGCCGTTCTCAACTGATGCGCTTACCAACGCACAGTTGGTAAACAATTTTTATTTATATAGATATATACACACACGGTGGTCACTTTTAACTGCCTCACTATTGGGATCTACCAAACATGACAAATGTCCAATCGGTTAATCTACAAACAACGTGCGTGATTTTATGCTTATTTATAATATGAAGACAAAGTGTGGATAGGACCTATAATTTTTAGAGAATTTGTATTTAAAAAAATTCACTATTAGAGAGGTATCAATGGTGAGACATTGCAAAAAAAATTTCAAATGAGCGAGAATTTGGGCCCCTAGAACCCATATCTGGGGTCAGTTTCGATTATATATATATATATATATATATATATATATATATATATATATATATATATATATATATATATATATATATATATATATATATATATATATATATATATATATATATATATATATATATATATATATATATATATATATATATATATATATGTATATGTATCCAACCGATAACTCAAAAAATAATTAACCGATTTTGATGAAACTCGGCAAGTGCCTTTCTTTTTATAATAGCTTGGATGAGTTCGTTAGCCAAGAAAATCGGAAAGGTTTTCCGGAAAAATTTTAAATTTTCTTTCGAAAAAATGTTTTCTCCGAAAATTACAAAGATATTTCGATGAAATTTGGTGTACATATTGCTTTGGGAAAGACCTAACTATGTGCCAAAATTCAGGTTTCTAGGTTTACAGAAAATTGAGCTATTCAAATTTGAAACATTTGTTTTGATTATGACCGTGTTTCATTGACAATGGCAATCCTGGTTTATATGAAATCTAGTATGTCGTTGCCTGGCAACGGAACATTTGATATTATTGCGCAGGTCTGTTACACGCTGTAAGTGACGTTTATCGTATGGTATTAGATTGTTTATATGTTTATCTGTTTGAGTTGGCAAATTATTTGTGTTATTTGGGAAATTTTTATATGCGAGTGCAAATTATTCCTTTATTAATGTTAGTGGGTGGACTAAACAGTGTTTGTTATGTTTTATCAACACATATAAAGGATCAAAGTTTTACAAAAAGGACTGATATGCAACAGGTTAGTTATTTTCTCTCTGATGCTTTGGCGGTAGTTTTAGTTAAGTTTATGGTTTAACGGTCCATAATTTTTAGCTAATTTTCGTACAAAAAATTTATCAATGAGGAGACCGTGACTTTAGAATTTTAAAAAGATTTCTTCAAATGAGCGCAAACCGGGTTTAGGTTCAGTTTTGGTGTGTTTACATATATACAGGGTGACGCATTTCTACGTTAAAGCTCAATATAATTATTATTATACTTGAGCTGCATCTTATAAAATTATTTTGACAATCACCGGCTGGCCCATAAGTCGTTGGTGATCCCTACAATTTTTTTTTCGAACAGCCTTATTTTATTGCATTTTTTATCGAAATATGTTTGTAAGAAAAAAATCAAGACGCAGTAAGTGCGTTTTGGTAGAAAATTTTAATTAAATGCTTCAAATTTCATTAACTCGATTTGCTATTAACCTAAGGTTTGTTGGCTAGGAAACCAACAATTAAAGTTTATTGTCGGAAAATTTTTGTACATTTTCAAACAATAAGTTATTTTCATAAAATATGGCACATTGTTTCTACTATATAGGTATTTGATATTAAAAGCATTTTTATAAAAATTCACTGCCATAACGCACTTGCTGCGTCCAGACTTTTTTGATATCTTTTTGTGTTAATTTTTAAAAATTCGCTTATAGAGAGGTATCGATGGTGCGACTTTGCAAAAATGTTTTTAAATGAGCACGAATTAGGGCCGCTAGAACCCAAAGCCAAGGTCCGCTTAAATATGTATATATATATATATATATATATATATATATATATATATATATATATATATATATATATATATATATATATATATATATATATATATATATGCAAAGCACAATCTGTGATGTTATGACGGTTCTAGACTTCCAAGTACACACACAACAACAAGAAGGAAGCTGCGGGAAAAAAACCAGTGAGCGGAAACAACTACTCTCCTAGCTAATACCACGACTGGTATTGAATTATGTCACTCGCTAGCCACTATCACTTCAGTCTGGCGGGGGACTTGCGGTAAGATGTTTAACAGGATACAAGGACTGGTTTCGTCCTTGGGGACTCCTCAATATGCCATACCTGCGCTCCAACAAATCGACCTTAAGGCAGGTATTGCCAAAATATGCAATGGAGAATACCGCAAAGCACCATCTCTAATATTGTGACGATTCTAGGCTTCCCACAGCATCCTTCTCGTTGTACTGTGTGTACGTGGAAGCTTAGAACCGTCACAACATCAGAAATGGCACTTTGCAATATATATATATATATATATATATATATATATATATATATATATATATATTCTCAATAAGGGCTATCGACCTCAAATCTATATGGGCATCAAAACGAGAGTTCTTTGCTAAAACACGCTCTATATTTCGCACCTTCTTTGGTGCTTACTCAGGAGCCTAGAAATAATTACAGCTATGATATACAATCCAACAATAACTTAAAACTACATACCGAAAGCTGAACAAAGTAAGAGAAGCACCCAGCATGGGAACACCAACAAGGGAGGGAAACATCTCGCTGGTTTCTGATGTTTCACACAACAGGACACAACAGGACACCGTATGAAACCATACGTACATGGTCGCCTTATTAAAACATGGTTAAAATTTTAAACTTTCAGAGAAAATCTCATGCAACATGTGGTTCTTGAAAGCCTGTTGATTGACAGCTGATTTTCTGTCATGACATATGAGACAGGAGCACAGAAAAGTAAACAGTCAGCGTCAGTATTGAATCTCTCCCTAAAATATGTTAAGCGCAATCCTTCGACACGCCCCATTTGAGAATAACCATTCTTTGTTTGAGACCGCTATTCTGGCGTTAATCTTGCCAGTAGCGGAGTATAAAGTAGGCGCGGGCGAAACTGCTTTTTACAAAAGCAGTATCGGAGTACGCTTACTATGTTTATATAGCAGCCACAAATACTAAATACTAAACTTGTAACTTTCCTAGGAGTGACAATTTACTAAATTGTTAGTTGGTTGTATACAGCGTCTATTTTTTAACACTTTGTGTTATTTGGAGCTGGCGTGACAACATACTACTTGGTTCCGCAACTAGGTTGCGGCACGTTGCTTTGTGTCTCACCACTCACTTAGTGTTGGAAGGCTGGCTACCATAGTCGTTTTACTTTATAGGTGTATTTTCGCTACAATTAGTATGCCGTACTGAAGAGCTCTAATTAGAGCGAAACCGGTCTACGGTTCTAATTGTGGCCAGAATACATCTAGCCTTACATACTTTGTCTCTATATTAGGGTAGAAATGGGCCAGGGCTGACAATTTACTAAATTGTTAGTTGGTTGTATACAGCGTCTATTTTTTAACACTTTGTGTTATTTGGACCTGACGTGACAACATACTACTTGGTTCCGCAATTAGGTGGCGGCACGTTGCTTCGTGTCTCACCACTTACTTAGTCTAGGTGACTGATGAACAACATGAGGATTTTCTTCAGCCCAATAATGCGAATTGTGGACATTGCAAATGACATCTCTTGTAAAACCAGCTTCATCAGTAAACAAAACAGATGGCAGAAAATTAAGATTGTGATTAGCCATTTCTAAAAACCAACCACCAAGTTCCATCCGTGGGGGTAACCATTTTCTTCCAAAGCTTGTACTTGCTGAATGTGGTAAGGACGTAGAGGCTGCTGATGCAAAAATCTCCACATTGTAATCTGTCAGATACTTAGTTGAGCAGCTAGCTGGTACTGATGTTCGGATCAGTTTCAATGAGTTCTAAAATACGTTCTGTGGTTTTAATGGTTCTCACATTGATTGTTTTTTTTAAACCAACTTTTGCTTTTTAAACGTTCATCCACTCTTTGGAAGGTTTTTTATCAGGTATATGTCGATCAGCGTATAGTCTTCTTGCCTCTGCTGCATTGCATTGACCCCATCCATACATCAATGCATATCTGCCATTTCCTTATTTGTATAAATATCCATTTTTACAAAATTATTTGTCACAATTTTTTTTTAACAACAGAACACCAAGAACTTAACAAAAGTTTTTAGTATAAAAATAAAGGTAACGTTATCGGTAAATACACTTTGAGAACCCAAATCACCACATGTTATTGAGGTCAATGTTTGCAAACAAAGCTAACTAATGACAGTTTAATAAAATATCCTGTGATATTTCAAACAACGACTTACAATGTTGACATAAACCTACTTACACGGAAAAGTGAGATGTATGTAATTTATTAAAGGAGCAAATGTATCTAACCCTGTTTTACTGACAAACCAAGACAAATATGGAAATAAGTCGAAAGAGACTTTTTGTATCAAATTAAATGCTCTATTGAAAACTTGCAACAAATGATTTCTGCAGGGCTGTACTAACATTTTTTATGTAATTTAATTGTACAGAACCCATATAACTCCGCCACTGGTTGCTTAAGAGGCTTGAAATTTTCATCAAATATGGCAATCTGAGTGGATGTGGTGCACCAATTTGGTTTGTCTATCTCAATTTTATCACAAAGTATGAAAATAATCTTTTTTCCAAACTTTCAACACTATATCTCGGAACCCACAGGGTTTCGGTCATATATTTATAAGACCTCTTTTGATTATTTTGAGGCCTCAATCACCCCACGACGTGTGTCCCACATGTTATGAAACACCGGTAAAAAAAATAATGGGCCAATTTTGATCAAATTTGGTGAGTACCTTCCTTTTACAAGTGGCTTGGATAAGTTCGTTAGCCAGAAAAATCGGCCGGAATGTCCGCAAATAACAGTTATTGCAACCAAATTTGGTACGCGGGTGTATATCATAAAAAGTAAACTATGTACCAAAATGAAGATCCGTAGGTTATAAGATAAAGGAGTTATAGGCATTTCAAGAAAAAAAAAAGTTCGGGACGCAGCAAGTGCACCCAGACCCTCTTCATCGCTTATACATACTGTATACATACTTTTTACTTTTTTAAATGATACAATATTCTAGCTCTCTATGTGAGACTGACAAACAAGACAACCTCAAATTCATTTTTGGAAAAATATTTTAAACAACTGAAATGACGTAACAATTTAAACATAAATTGAAAATCTTCGTTCGCGGCTTCGACACGGGAGTTCTCCTCCTTCTGCATGCCTACAACCACCCTCAATGCATAAACAAGAACAATATAAACAAGAACAATTTCTTCGGAACAACCCCCAAGAAAGTTGAGGGACCTGCAGTGAATAAGGGTTCTGGGCGAAGTAAACAGGATTTTAAGGAAGTATAGCTGCAAAATGGGTAAAAGGTAGCTTATATAGGTCTAGCTACGCTGGTTTTTTCGAACTTTCCGCTCACATTTCAATTTTATCTTCTTCCCTGCCCAGTTCCGCTATTCACTCCCGGTCCTGCAACTTTCTTAGGTGCCATTTGCAAGAAATTTTTCTTGTTGTCTGTGCACCCAGAAAGGGTTCTAAGCATGTTTCTGATTTTTTTTCTAAATGTCGCATGTGTGCTAAACTGCAAATTTACCGAAAATTTTATTTTTATTTCCCAAAGGAATGTACCTGCTAAATTATACTCGCTTGGATGATCCATTTTAGTCAACTCAATCGAACCAGTTTCTGCAAACCAAATAACAAAAAAAAGTGTTTGAAAAGAAATTTGTAGTTATTTTTCAAATCTAGTACCCACGCTGCCTTTATATGGATTTTACTATGTACCAAAACAGATTCTAGTTTAATGGGAAATTGAGTTATCACTATTTGAAATATTTTAACAAAAATTCTCTACCATAAGACACTTGCTGCACCTAAACTCTTTTCAACACTTATTTACTATTACTGTATCCATACTTTTTGAAAATGAAATAAATATAAACAGTACAAAATTTTTAAATTATAATTTTAATAATTTGCACTGTGCATCTGATTATATATTATGTAATTTAACCTGCTTTATGATATTTTGTAGTTCCATTGACTTCAAATGTTCCATAAAGAGTAAAAGCTAAGAGTAAAGAAACCATAAGTACCTAGGTACCCTATAGGTATTATACTTATATTAGTTTGAGGTAGGTATATTTCTTGAAATAATTTTGTTTCAGTGCCTACATGCATTTATTAAGAACCTGAATCTGATGTACACAATCACTTTCTTATTTGTTTGATTGTATGTTATAATCATAATATACTACAGTCACAGTCGACGCCCGAAGGCATTTGTTAAAGTTTAAATTAAAAGTTGGGTTATTATTTACCAACTATTTGTATTAACCTTTGAATATAGGTAGTTGTTTTATATTCTGAGATTCTAAGGTATTGGCGGAGTCGAATTCGAGGTTATGTACGTACACGTTTCTCTCATGACTCTTGTCAGCTAACAGATGACAAATACTGGTGTTGTCAGATTAAACTAGAGAGATGAAGATGGCTTTTAAATACCGTTAAAATAGGAAGCTTAATGTTTATATGTATAATATAAATATAATATAATAAAACGTAGTTCTAGATTGCTTTTAAACAAATTGAATCACTTTAATTAAACTTTCTATTTATTTAAATTTTTCTGATATATACAGATTTAGATGAGAGTTGTCGTAAATGGCAACCCCGCGAATTGTTTATTGTGACATATTTTCGTAGCCTGTTCGTTTAAAACTTACTTTGGAGATTTTGTTTGCAATGGCAGCGGAACTCTGATTTATCTGTCTGACCTTGTCTAACATTATATGATCCATTTAGAGGCAATTTCGGGTCATATCGTAGATTATTGATTTTTTATTTAGTTATAACTCAAGATCTGCTGAACCAATTGAGTTCAAATTCGATAGGTAGGACTACTTGTACAGTGTGTACGTGCTTGTCAAGTTTTAGCCCCTCTACAGTATGAATGGCGGGTGGCAGGTAGGTTATTCGTATTCTATCAATTGTGGTAGTTCGAGTTTGTCAGATATGAAGCAACAGGAGCTGGATACAAAACTAAAGAAGATAGATCAAATAATATTAAATGCAAGTAAGTATTTGATGAATCGATTCTTTAGTACCTATTTTATCAGGTACTTACATCCTCACCTCAATGTCTAGTACTGGAACTGCTGGATAATGGATCTCTTCTCAGCAGTGTACACAATTTTTTTCGTGCTTTGTGTTTAGGAATTTTGAATAATAGTTTTTGAGGAGTTTTTATAAACGTGGTTTTGCACACTGGCACAATCCAATACTTGTAACTAGTGGACGCCTGTTGTTTTTCCATTGAAAATCAGTGCTGTTATCAAATTAATGAAGTAAAGAGAAGAAAAGTGCAAAATAAACATTATTAAACAGTGTCACACACGCACTAAACCGCTAACAACTACTGTTTATCATATACGTTTGGCGTACCATTTTACAGGCAGCCTTTTGTTTTGGAACAAGTGACGTCACGCGCGTTTCACACTTCCTGCATGTATTAACTTTCAGATATTTTTTTTCTTAAGCTAAACAATCTCTGTTAGGCACTTGCGATATATCAACATTTTCCCTTTATTGCGTACAATGTAGAAAACATAACAAAAATTCTGCCAATTCCCTATTATGGAAACACCAATTTTAGCTACAGACAGATTGATAATAAAAGATAAAAAAATAAAAATATGCAACTATTCAGCTTTTTCAGAATATTTTAATAATCATAAAATCTTTCTAAAATTTATCTTCAGATTATGAATAAGCATAAAATCACCCACGTTTCCTGTAATTTAACCGACTGTGTATCTGTTATGATTTGGTGGATCCCAATAGTGAGCCAGTTAAAAGTTATCATCGTGTATATAAATTTTACCCGACACTAAAATGGATTTTAGGCGCTCTATATCGCCCTAATATAAAGAAATAAACATATAAAAATTCAAAATGACCCCGAATATGTGTTCTAGGGGGCCTAATTAGCACTCATTTGAAGAAATTTTTTCAAAATTCAAAAGCCGGGATCTCATTAGTGAATTTTTTTCAAAGAAAATTCACTTAAAAACGGATAACTATTTATGATGCTAGAAGTAGTAAGTTTAGATGTTTTCTCACCATAGTTAGAAACGCAGACCAGTTTCGCTCTAATTGGAGCTCGTCTAAAAAGCACACCTATAAAGTAATACGGCTATGGTAGCCAGCCTCTTAGAACATTGTGAGATGTACGACGGGATATAAGGAAACAATTATGAGCCGTATTGTCAATGTCAAGAAGAATTCGAGCTATATTTCATTTTCGCATTATATTTAAGCCAAAATTGCATCAGTTGCAGGCACAAGTTTGAAACTTTTTGTAAGATACATTGTAAAATTAATATACCAATAAACTAAACTAAACTAACTAATTCTCTACCTACTCACATCATAAGTACCCACAAAAAATGGTTAGTTTGAGTTTTTTAGAAAATAGGTTACTGAATTTTCCTTTAAGTAAAAATAGATATAGCAAAGAATTAGCCTATATTAAGAACGTGGATAAATATAACGGATAGACTGCTTACCTAGTGGAGACATCAATTAACAAACAGAAAACAAAACAAAAATGTTAGCGGAATCAACGAAACGACCTTTAGGAAAAAAAGGGGAAAAAACATTTTTTCATCCTCTGATGTCGCTAAATTTGTTAGTGAAACGATCGCCAGGTTTTTTTCAAATGTGGTGATTTGGGTTCAACAAGTATACATATCAGTGTTCATCACAGGTCCCAATATTTACTTAGTAAAAGAAATTATTGGTTTCGATTCAAAAAAAGAATATCCTTATGTTTATAATTCCAATTACCTTATTTTAAAGCGTTAGTTGCAAAAAATGGAGTTACGTAGGCAAAAAACCTCCTACCTTCAAGCTCATCTTATTATCGTATTACAAAATTAAAATACAAAGATTTAATATCGTTGTTTCATACAAAACCACCACCCATGAGCCAAGATGAGTTTGATTTTTACTGTGACACTGTGACCTACCACATAGAAGGCAAGAAGAAGATCAGGATGATATAAAATCTGTGATTATTGTGTTTCAAATATATTTCCAAGATGTGAAATAGGTCTGATTAAGGTTTGGTCAGTCGGGTTGATTTTGTTAATGCGGAAATTTTTCTGAACATATATATATATATATATATATATATATATATATATATATATATATATATATATATATATAAGTAATATATATAAGTTGTTTTATAGAATGCAACAAAAGTTAGAATCAAACCTCGCAATTATATTTTGAAAGGTACTTCATCAGCATATTTCTGTTCATTCATAAAGTATGTTAAATTTACACCTTTGCATAGGATTCCAAAAGAAGACATCTGTATAAAGCTATATTTAGAGTTTTTAAAAAATCACGTTGATTTAGAGCCATTTTCACTACAGAGCATATATATATATATATATATATATATATATATATATATATATATATATATATATATATATATATATATATATATATGTTCAGAAAGATTTCCGCGGTCTTTAATGTGAGACATACTTCGTTCTCGCGTTGAACCGCGTCCAGAATTTATTAAAACTCGACGTTTCGGCTCCTATTTTAGAGCCATTTTCAAGAGGTAAAGAAAAAATGTAAGGACACTCTAAGGCCTCAATCTGCATACTCCTTAGAGCGGTGGACAAAGGTGGGTTGGATTGTTGTAGTTCGATTACGAGGCCTCAATCTGCCTACTCCCCAAATCTCGCCAGAGATCGTCTGTGAGGTCTCAGTGTGTTCAACCCTAGGCCTCAGAGAGATCTGGCAGTTCGTTGCAAGTCTAGTATTGTATGTATCGTTCCGTCTACCTCCTTCGTTATCAGTGAAAGTAGTCGGGTGACGGTCAATTATGTCAGGGGCTTTGGTCACGGTACTTAAAGGATTGTGAGGATTAAGAGGATTACCGGCATTTGTTGAGACAGCTAATGGGGAAATAAAATTGTCTGTGGAATTTATTTTCTTTTTGTGGGTTTGTAATGAAGATATAATAGGTTTCCAAGTAATCGGAAGGCGAAGACCATCATCTCTCTTATTTAAACAATCGGGACGTTTTTCAATATCGATTGCTTCGGGGATAATTCTCGTTTTGAAGTTGTAAACCGGTGCTATTGTTTTGGCATTATCGAAGTCTATTTTGTGTCCTGTATGAGTATGATGCACGGCCAGCGCCGATGAGGGGTCGGATTTTCTAACTGCGAGGGTGTGTTCATATATTCTATTGTGGATGCGTCTATTTGTTTGTCCTCCATAAGTTCGGGAACAGTCGGAACAAGGAATTTCGTAAACTCCGCGGGATTCGTTTGGAATCGTATCCTTGGGAGTTTTTATCAGATTTGACAGTTTTTGCTCTGTTGTGAATACGATTTTGATATTATGGTTTCTAAAACTTCGGCTAATTTTGTCAGCGACACCTTTGATGTATGGTAAAACGCTGTGTGTTGTTGTGTGAACTCTGTTTGTTCTTGTTGTGGTGTAGTGGTTTGTTGTTGTGCGTTTATGTTTCGTAGTATGTTATTGTTGTATCCGTTTTCTAGCAATGTCTGTCTTAAAAAGATTAATTCTGTCTGTTTATTGTTGTTGTCCGTTAGTCTAAGAGATCGTGTTACTAGTGTTCGAACCACGGAATTTAGTCGCGATGGGTGAAGGGTTGAACACACCGAGACCTCACAGACGATCTCCGGCGAGATTTGCGGAGTATTTGGGGTGTGCCCTTACATATTTCCTTTATCTCTTGATAATGGCTCCAAAACAGGAGCCGAAACGTGGAGTTTTAATAAATTCTGGACGCGTTTCAACCCGAGAACCAAGTATGTCTCATATATATATATATATATATATATATATATATATATATATATATATATATATATATATATATATATATATATATATATATATATATATATATATATATATATATACACCGATAAAAAAAATAATGGGCCGATTTTGAGAAAATTTGGTGAGTAAATTCTTTTTGCAAGTGGATTGGACAAGTTCGTTAGGCAGGAAAATCGGACCTGTTTTTCGGGAAGATTTTAGGTTTCCTTTTGAAAAAAATCATATCTCCGAAAATAACAAAGCTATGGCAACCAAATTTGGCAAGCTGGTTTATAATGTAAAAACCAAACTCTGCGCCAAAATAATTTTTCTTCGAGAAATCTCAAACTGAAGATTTGAAACGTGACAATAGGTATAAGTATTTGGGTTTATAAATGGTAAATATTGCATAAAATCTATATTATGTTTTAGATTTATGCTACAGGTCTCATTTGTTAAAATAGTTGCAAAATCTGCCTCTAAAGACCTTACATAATACAAATAAATAACTTAAGACCATTATCGGTTATCTACATTTCATTGCAGTCTGATAGAAGGCTTACAGTGTAATTATTAGATGCATTGCTGATGAGCGAAGGGACGCCGGTTCGAGATTTGAATATATCGGTTATCTACCTTTCATTGCAGAGTCTGATAGAAGGCTTACAGTGGTGTAATTATTAAATGCCTTGCTGATGTGCGAAGAGACGCCGGTTCAAATCTCAGGCTGACTGAATTTCTCTTTGAACTTGTTTTTTTACTTTTTTTCATCTTTGATTCAATTTTAACGTCATCTTATCAGATTGTGTAATTTCAATATTTTTTTATTTGTTGAAAATGAAAGATAAGCACTTTTAAGACTTTTAATTCAAGTTTAATAGCAGCTGTTGTTACCCTTAGTTGGCAAAACCGTTCCACAGTTAACATAGATGTAAAGATTTCTGATTTCTGAAGAGGTTGTTTTTTTCCTCTACAACCGGATTTAATTTTTACTGCATCCAGACGCAAAAGAAATTTTCTGTGTTAAGCCACAGAAAAAGTACCTAGTTCTGTATTTAGATCAGATTTTGAATATTTTTTAATTTATTTCTATTTCTATTAGTTAATTTTCTTGTGCAAAATGTTCTTTTAATAACGATTTTTTTATAAATGAGTTTAATGAATTTTCTCTAAAGAACATTTGTTGCGAATTTTTGTATGAAAAATTATTCAATTGGAACATTTTTTAAACGAAATTCGTCGAAAATAAGGTTGTAAGGGTTTTCATGCAAACAAATTATTTTATTTATAATTTTAATTACCGATTAGGTATATAATTTGAATTTTAGGTATTCCTTTAGCAAAATTTTGTGTAAAAGATATTTAGCCAGTTTTCGCAGATTTTTTTTGTGCTTCGTAGAAATCATTTTTCATAAGATGTTTTTGTGAAATTTTAATAACTAATGATACATGTTTAACAAGTTATTATTATAATTTTTTTATGCATTTTCTTGACAAATTGTTTGCAAATTTTCATGAAATTATTGTCGTGTCGTCGAAAAAGTTTTCGTGGAAAATTACATTTTGGTAGGTGTGTAAATAACTTGAAATGGTTCTTTGGCGAGGAAAAGCAGACCAGTTTTTTTAATTTCTTTAATTTATTTTTATTAGCGAATTTTCTTGTACAAAATTTGCTTTTAATAGCGAATTTTCTTATAAATGAGTTTAATGAATTTTCTGTGAAGAAACGTTTGTTGAGAATTTTTGTATGAAAAATTATTCAATTGATGGAACATTTTTTAAACGAAACTCGTCGAAAATAAGATTTTAATGGATTTTCGTGCAAATTATTTTATTTTTATTTTTAATTACAGTTTAGTTATTAGTACAGATTAATTTGAATTTTATGTATTCTTTTAGCAAAATTTTGTGTAAAAAATATTTGCCAAATTTGATGCCCGTTTTCATTAAAAATACATATTTGCTATTAAATATTTTTATGAAAATTCACTACCATAACGCACTTGCTGCGTCCAGACTTTTTAAACTTTTACTAACATTAAACGTTTCACTTAACATTTTTATTAGGGAATAGTGTTATGAAAATTCGTTCCCATAACGCACTTGATGCGTCAGGATTGTTGCATATTCCAATAGATTTTAAGTTTCATTTCTTTCTGTCGATGGAGTTTATGCTTTTACTCGTACTTTTATTACAATCAGTAATCAGTTTACTAAAAATTTAAATGTAAACCTATTAATATTTATTTATTTGCTAAATGTCAGTGTTACGTGTTAACCTTCCTTTTAGAGTCTAACATTATCAATCCTCATTATTATGGTTTACATAATAATGACCTATCAACTGTCCCAGCCAGCACCAGCACTCACTCAAATTCAAACTAAAGTAACGGGAGATAGAGATAACCTCGCCATCCGTTTTTGGTTAAAATCGCATCATTTCTAATTTTAGAACTGATGTTATTAAAAGGAAAATCATAAAAGTAAAACATTTTACAATATAGTTATAGTATATAGCTACCAAACAAAATGCCATGTGGACACGACACAGTTAATCATACACGAAAAGCATTTCTCTAAAAACCTACAAAATACGAAACTAGAACATGGAAATGACCGTAATTGTATTGTTGCGGAAACAAATGAAATACCTACAGTTGACTTCATTAACATAGAAAACAATATGATTTTCTATAACAGGAAATGTGGGAATGGTGTAACAATGATATCATTATTTAAAAATAACTATTAACTTAGCTACTTCAGTATTTTGTTAACATACCTAATTAATTAGTTGGAAACCATACGATCTCATAGCAAATTATAACGAACATTGATTTGTTCTCAAAGCTCAATAATCAACCCCAACAGACTGCGGTAACGAAAATGCTACTTATAAAGATTCTTTACTAGAGTTTTAGATTTTGTTTGTAAATAATATCATAATATCCTAAAGCTTCATTTCTCACTGAAATGAGATATTGTTCTTTGCTTATTAATGTTCTTCTATAAGTGATGGGTACCACCATAAAATAGATATCCTAACGCTGGTGTTGCAGAAAGTATAGGAGAGCACAGATTCCTGTTTTATGTGATTTTTGGAGTTAGGTTACGGCTGAAATTCAAGGTAGTTTGAACATAGAGAGAGTATACCTGCATTTAGAAGCAAGTCTTCTAAAAGTTTTAGAGTAAGCGCTAATCACAAAGGAAAACTATAAAGTCCCTACTAGTGGCAAACAGCTTACATCAAGTGATTACGTGGTTTACTGATCACAAAGAAACATTTTATGGAACTCGTGCCGAGTACTAAGAAGTAGGCGTTAGGAAAATCCCCTTCACCACAACCACTGTTTTAAAGACCCCAAGATCGTTTGCGAGCAAAGTTAGTTTATTCGAAGGATGAAATTCTCTATTTCACCCTCTAACCACCAGTATTTAAATTTTTGCAAGCAACATTACTATGATATAGGAGCGGAGTATAATGCCAGGTAAATTTCCTGACATAGCCACATATGTCGTATGTGAATTTGCTACGATCTTGTGTATTTGTAACAAAATGTGCATAAATCACATGACTTCATTAGAATAAGGTTATAAGTAGATTCGATTAAATAAATATTATATGTTTGTTTCTTGTTGCAACTGGTCACACATGCCTACATTGCCGTTCGTTTACGCTCTTAAGTGCGTCCGCAATACTCTCCATTAATCCGAACTGCTGCCAAAACTTTGCAAGTAAGATCTATTTCGTATGCATTTCTTGCAAATCTTTTAATTAAATAAACGAGAGTAACAGCTGAAACATAAATCTTAAGACATTTCGGGCAATATTTGCTACTCATAGACCGCATTAATTCCAAAGTATTTGTTTAAAAATCACAAATTTAGATTTTTCAAATCGTCATTTGACATTTTCTAAACAAAAACTATCAAATTTTCAAAGTAACTTTTCACTTATTTCTGGATATTTTTATCCCAAGGAATGCTAATATCGTGCGTGTCTCGGATGACCTCGGAAGCTTAAGTCCATTGGTCACAGACTTTTGAAGATTTTTGTTTGTTTGATTTCGCGGATACAATCATATGGATTTACTTTTGTGTCTTTTAATGTATTTCACTGAGCCTCCTATTTGTCTTAGTAATAAACGTTTTAACTTGGGACTGATGAAGAGATTCAACAAGCTACACTGTATGGAGTGTTGTACGGAAAGCTGGGCTTTGGGTAAGTAGAATATGCAGAGCATTGCCTAAAATACGTATAAGCATTTTTAAGAAGCTCTTGAAAAGTGGACGTAGAGAGGAGTTACAAAGACAAGGTAAACCGATAGGAAGACGAATAAAAGTCTGCTGAAAGACAGAGGCAAGAGAAAAAACATATTTACTGAAAGACACTGATACAAAGAAGACAGAATTTGGGGCCCTATTTTGAGACAGAACTTTCTGGCAATAATATCTGAAGGACTCATACTTGTAAAAAAAAGATGCCAGAGCTACAACGAAACGAAAATAACTGCTAGAGACCGATTCATGATTGTGACGACAAAGAGGCATCACCTTTAGACAGTGATGGTGACAAACAATGAACTTGACACTAGCAAGTTCTCATTGTTGATTATGCTGTCAAAGTTTACATCCCAAGTATCTATATCGTTTAAACCATATGTCAAGGGTAATCTAAGGATATCTATATTTTATTAGTGACACGCAAAAAAGTTTACAACATACGTATTATGTTATGTGTTAAATGCTTGTTAGTAGGTCACAAAAATAGTCTCTTGTCTAAAACACAGACAGATTGTATTCTTCTGCAAAACTGCTGAGGTTTGCAAAAGATTTATATGCGGGCGAAAATAATGAAGCTTATAAACGTGTCAATAAAAGTATTCCTTTGACCGACCAATGCTGCTGATGTAATTATATTTTAGATGCACTAGACGCGAAAAGATTTGTAACAGCATATCAAAAATGATATTCGCAAATATGGCCATGTAATGAAAACGTTCATATCACTCTTTTGAAATAATTCCGCCAAAACTTCCTGATCTCACACATCAGTCATGTAATAGATTTTGTGCTCCCTGGTAGAAACCATGATTCAGGATTACAATAGCACGAAAACTTTACTAAGCTGCTTGTCTGACCTTGACAGTCATAAAAGCATTGACAAATACACAATACCAGCTCAGGAAGTTATTTTAATATCCATAACAAATTTGAAGGAGTTAACATTGATAGATTTGGGTATAATTATTACCAAAAATTTTCAATAGACAGTTGTCTTCTTGAATCGTTACAATAATAATAAATAATATAAATAAAATAGGCTGAAGAGAGAGGGGAACAGCGAAAATATACCAATCCTATGTGAAGTCATATTATATTATGTATCATTTTAATGTGTTACTGGGCAATATCGGACAAACGGTTTAGAATACTTTAAAGAAAATTTTGTGAGACAGCGGGGCAGATTTTATGATACTTTTGACATTTACCCCCTCTACACAGTTTGAACGGCGGGCCACACCTTAAACAGGGTTCCCAATAAAAACAGCATATCAACTTCCCTGACTTTTCCTTGATTTCCCTGACATGCCAAAACCTATATCCCTGATTTGTATCTTCTGCAATCTACCCCCAAAATGTGTAACACAGTACTACGAAGTACAGTAGCCTCATGGCGGAAAACACACTTCCCCAAAATTACATTTATAAAACATATACAATTTTCCTTACAAATAAACGAAAACGCTACTTTATACACATATACACCTATCATTGTGTTTTAATTATCTATCATACAACGGAAACAAATAATTTTTCTCTACAAAAATTCCCTGACTGCCTCTTTAAGTCAATTTTAACAATTTTTCTCAATTTTGCCCTGATTTCCCTGACAAAATTTTGCCTTCTACAAATTCCCTGACTTTTTCCGGGCTTCCCTGTTTTCCAGACGAGTGGGCACGCTGTTAAAATATCAAATGGGAAGGTATATTTTTTTCGAAAATTCGGCGTACATAAGTAATGTTTGGCCGAGATTAGAATTTTACAACAAAAAAAGGTATACTTTCGATCTGACATTTCAAAGTTTCTACCCGCCATTCAAAATGTGAATCGAGGGAAAATATCAAAATTATCTTAAAATCTGTTCACCTGCCTAATGACCTCACCAAACTTTTATTGAAATAGTCCGAACCGTTTTTCGACATTGTCTTGTGTAATATTTCAAATCCTCACTCTCGCAACTAGGCAACCGATTAAGTAAATGCAGTAATTTTGGCATACTTACATAGCTTTTGACAAGATAATTGAATTTGCGAAAACAAGTATACCTTTTCATTTGACATTTCAAAGTTGCCACCCGCCATTCATAATGTAGAGGGGATAAAACTTGACAAGCACGTACACACTGTACAAGTAGTCCTACCTACCGAATTTGAATTCAATTGGTTCAGTAGATCTTGAGTTATAACTAAATAAAAAATCAATAATCTACGATATGACCCGAAATTACCTCTAAATGGATGCCTATAATGTAAAGACAAGATCAGACAGATAAATTAGGGTTCCGCTCCCATTGCGAACAAAACCTCCAAATTAAGTTTTAAACGGACAGGCTACGAAAATATGTCACAATAAACAATCCGCGGGGTTGTTATCTAAATCTGTAGATATCATAAAAGTTCGGGACGCAGCAAGTGCGGTATGGTAGTGAATTTTCATTAAATGCTTCAAACTCGAATAACTCAATTTTCTATACACTTAGAAAGTTTAGTTTTGGTGTGTAGTAAGGTATTTCCTAAGGCAAGATATCCGCCAAATTTCACTAAAATAACGTATTAATATTCGGAGAAAAAAAATTTTTTCGAAAGAAAATTCGAAATTTGAATAACTCAATTTTCTATTAACTTAGAAAGTTGAATTTTTGTCCCAAGGCAACATATCTAGTAAATTTCATTGAAACAGCTTTGTAATTTTCGGAGAAAAAAAAATTCGAAAGAAAACTCAAAAATTTTCCCGGAAAACCCTGTCCGATTTTCCTGCCTAACAAACTCATCCAAGCCATTAATAAAAAAAGGCACTTGCCAAGTTTCATCGACATCCGTTATTATTTTTTGAGTTATCGGATGGATACATACATGCATATATATATATATATATATATATATATATATATATATATATATATATATATATATATATATATATATATATATATATATATATATATTATAAACATATAAATTTTAAACTGACCTCGGATATGGGTTCTAGGGGTCCTAGATAAAAAGTCCGTACGCAGCAAGTGCGTTATGGTAGTGAATTTTCATAAAAATGTTTTTAATAGCAAATGTTTTTTTTTAAGAAAGCAGGCATCAAATTTGGTTACCAGTATAACCTATATAGTAGAAAAAATGTGCCATGTTTCAAATAACTTTATTGTTTGAAAATGTACACAAATTTCCGAAAGTAAACTTAAAATGTTCCCGAAAAAACTGGTTTCTTGTTCAATCTTATAGGTTATTAGCAAATTGAGCTATTTAAATTTGAAGCATTTAATGAAAATTCGCTACCATAACGCACTTGCTGCGTCCCGAATTTCTTTTCTTACAAAAATGTATTATATTTCGATGGAAAATGCAAAAATGCAATAACATAAGGGGTGTTCGAATAAAAAAATAATGAATCACCAACGACTTATGGGCCAGCCTGTAATGTAGAATTTTTTTTAAGATGTAGCTCAAGACAACCTATAATTAATGTATACATTTTTTTTCGTATCTTGTATAATAGCGGATATATTGAGCTTTATTGATTTTTTACGAAAATTCGACAAAAATTATATACCATTAAACGATAAGCTCTATAGCCAAGCTACTGCCAAAGCATCAGAGAAAGGGTCTAGTTGAAATGAATTTTCTGGAAATATTTTAGTAAAATGAAGGACAATGATGATTAAAACTAAGACTTCAGGCTTTGTAAAACATTCTTTTTGAGACATTTTCTTTCCATAGCTCACATTAGTTTCAGGTTCTTTGCCTAAATATTACCAATTTTGACTAATTAGCGCTCATTTGAATTATTTTTTTCAAAATTCAAAAGTCGGGATCTTCTCATTGGTGATTTTTTTTAAAGAAAATTCACTAAAAGGAAATGTGAGAGGAAAGTTCGAAAAAACAGCTTAGTTGGACCTCTATAGCTACCTTTTACCCATTTTGCAGCTATACTTCCTTCAAATCCTGTTTACCTTGCCCAGAACCCTTATTCACTGCAGGTCTCGCAACTTTCATGGGTGTTGTTCTGAAGAAATTTTTCTTGTTTATATTGTTCTTGTTTATGCATTGAGGGACAAAACTCGGCAAGTGCCTTCCCTTTATTATTGGCTTGGATGAGTTCGTTAGCCAGGAAAATCGGGCAAGGTTTTCCGGGAAAATTTAGAGTTTTCTTTCGAAAAATATTTTTTTATCCAAAAATTAGACAGCTATTTTAATGAAATTTGGTGGATATGTTGCCTCGGGAAAGACCTTACTACATACCAAAATTCAACCTTTTAAGTTTATAGAAAATAGTTTTTCAAATTTTGAGTTTTCTTTCGAAAAAATTTTTTTCTCAGAAAATCACAAAGTTATTTTAATGACATTGGGTGCATATGTTGCCTTGGGAAAGGCCTTACTACATACCAAAATTTAAGTTCCTAAGTTTATAGAAAATTGAGTTATCCAAGTTTGAAGCATTTAATAAAAATTCACTACCATAACGCACTTGCTGCGTCCCGAACTTTTTATCATTTAAAAAAGTATGGATACAGCAACAGTAAATAAGTAATGAAAAGGGTCTGGGTGCAGTAGGTAAAGTGTGGTAGTGAATTTTCATAAAAAGATTTCAAATCCGATAACTCAATTTCCCATTAAGTTATAACCTTCAATCCTGAGCCATAGTAAAACATATGTAAAATACCTTTTTGGTTGTTTTGCTTGCAAAACCTAGTTCGATTGGGTTGGCTCAAACAAAACCATCCAAGCAATTAATTAGGAAAATACCTGCCATATTGACAATTTGGCAGGTACATCCGTTTGTAAATACCTAATTAATTTTTTTCTGGTAAACTTTTGTTACTTTAATGAAATTTGTAACACATTTTTTTAAAGCGACACAGTATTTACATATATGTACCAAATTTTAATTTTCTAGCTTCATAGAAAATAGAAATTTCTTCACAAAATCACTTACTGGGACCTCTAAAACTAATCTCCAAGATCCATTTAAATTTAAAGAATTAGTTTTAATAATATACCTTACTAATAGTGTACAATTCTTATGAAAATTCACTACTATAATGCACTTGCTGCGTCCCGAACTTTTTTTAAACAGCATAGACACCTACTATTATAGGTACCTACCTACCATATTAATGAATAAAATATAAAATTACAGTGTATTTTAGGTAAAATAGGATTCCCTGGCCAATGAATGGCTGCAAAACACAAAACATTTGTAAAACTTAGTCGAAATTACGTACATTATTTTTTAGGGAGAAATGTCTCTAGTCTGGCTAAAAGCAAAAATGAATACTTTTCATTGTTGTTTTAACAGTTCATACATACACTGAATGAGAAAAGATTATAACCTTAAAATACTGGAATTCAAATTAAAATGGTTACATTTAAAACTAAACATTATTTACAACTAGCTGATACAAAATATCACACCTATTGAGGAAATTATATTAAATGTAGGTGAATTTAAAAACTAAAGTGTGATGAATAAGAATTTCTCCTATGTAGAAGTAGGTACAGTTTCAGTAAAAAAAAATCAGAAAAAAATAGATATAAAAACTAACCCATGCAAAACAAAGCAACCCCCAAATTATAAACTATCATGTACATACTCCTACTAGTACTAAACTATCATGTAATACTACAATGTAAGTTGCATGTGAATTAAAAATAATTGACTTTAAATTGGTACCTTCAAACAATATTTACTCCCTAAAGTTAATCAATACTTCTCCCTCCTGGTAACAAAAGAATGTCACTGATCCAGGCCTTCTCAATCTCAACCACCTGGGCCAGTGGAGATTACTTATACTTATTTAACGCACCGTTTTAAATAAAGGATCACCTTACTTTGCTTTTATTTCATATCTTAACAAATTAAACTGTCAACAAAGAATACGTTATTAATTTTATTCCGTTATTTTATAAACACGTCCTATTTGACACATAAACTACTAATCTAAATCTCTCCTTTGAACCTAAACTCTAATAAACCTACTAGTGCGTTGTGTACTTGTGTACCCCGCATACAATTCGATTCGCGGGCCGCGAGCCGCGAGCAGCCGACAACCGACATTAGTAGAGATGTGTCGTTATTAAGGTACGTTATTTTACCTCAACGTATAACTCGTTCTCATTCAATAAAATCTCGGGACGCAGCAAGTGCGTTATGGTTATGGTAGTGAATTTTTATTAAATGCTTCAAATTTGAATAACTCAATTTTCTATAAACTTAGAAAGTTTAATTTTGGTATGTAGTAAGGTCTTTCCTAGGGCAAAATATCCACCAAATTTCGTTAAAATAACTTTGTAATTTTCGGAGAAAAAAATTTTTTCGAAAGAAAAATTAAAATTTGAATAACTCAATTTTCTATAAACTTAGAAAGTTTATTTTTGGTACGTAGTAAGGTCTCTCCCAAGGTAACATATATAGTAAATTTCATTAGAGCAGCTTTGTTATTTTCGGAGAAAAAAATTTTTTTTCAAAGAAAACTCAAAATTTTCCCGGAAAACCTCGTCCGATTTTTCTGGCTAACGAACTCATTCAAGCCATTAATAAAAGAAAGGCACTTGCTGAGTTTCATTGAAATCGGTTAATTATTTTTTGAGTTATCAGACGAATACACACAGATATCTATATATATATATATATATATATATATATATATATATATATATATATATATATATATATATATATATATATATATATATATATATATATATATATATATATATATATATATATATATATATATATATATATATATATATATATATATATATATATATATATATATATATATATAAACATATAAAAATTGAAACTGACCCCGGATATGGGTTCTAGGGGTCGTAGTTCGCGCTCATTTGAAAAAAAAAATTCCAAAGTCTCACCATCGATACCTCTCTATTAGTGATTTTTTAAAAATAAAAATTCACTAAAAGAACACGTTCCTGGTTGCTCTAGTTGTGTAGTAACTAAGTAGTATCGAATTGGTTACAGGAGCGAAACCAGAAATAAATTAAGGAATTGCCAAATTAATATATATTACCCATTATGTAGGTATGTGATTATTACATAGGAATATTAAGTTATATTGAAGATGCATAAAAATACCAGAACGTTTCATTACATATCAATAAAATAATAATATAAAATATTTACGTATTAGAAAGATGAGCTTATATATACCTATATTCACATGTCTCGGTTTACATTTAGGAATAATATTTTTTGTCACCCTGTTTTTATTTTAATTCCTGTAAACAAGTAACGTCATAATATCATTGCTAGGTCAAGTTAAATAAAATGTACGATATATAAATATATATTTACATAACGATATTGTAATTATAAATTTAGGTATCTCATTATTAAATAAGGCTCCAAAATAACGTTATTTTGGAACGTTACTTATTTGTAATGGAACGGGCTGCAACCGTTATGCCCATCTCTAGAAGACAGTGCAGTAGACAGCGACAGCGCAACGGTATGAAGCAAGAAGGTGCGACACAGTAGCTAGAGGCTAGAACTAGTAGCTAGAATGGAACAGTATATTACAATAAGGAAAGGATTTAGCACGGTATATTATGCTGTGGATTTATTTTACACTACTCACTACTGTTACTGTAGACTAGGGATGCGCGATGTTCATCGATGTTTTTTAAACATCGATATTTTGCTTACGATCTTCGATATTAACATCGATGTTATTTTTTTCGATGTTATCAGACAGCAGCGATGTTTTTTTACGATGTTTCATTCGATGTTTCTCAATGCCATAGTAATTTATTATTATCATTTTCTATTACCAATTACCAAGTCAATTTTTTTGTGTACATCTAGTGAGCAGCAGCAGAACTAGAAAATGTCTAACGAAAGTAAACTAACGAATACGCACAAAAGTTGTGTAAAATCAAAGTAAAACTTATTTTTTTATTTGAAATATAAATAGGTAACTGTTTCGTGCATATTGGAAGTAGATATTGAATATCTAGGCTAGGTGTATACTAATCGTACGTCGAATTTTAGTGATCCCCCATTTCCCATGAACTTACTGTATTGGTATTTATCATTTAATAGTAATAGTTAGGTACTTAAGAAGAAAAAATAAAGACTGCCTAGTGCGTCTCCTTCTTAGAAGATGAAAAATTCAACGTTTGGAGCGAACATCACAAGATGGTAGAAAATGTTAGTGGTGCTTGCTCTTATGTCTCTCATCGCGAAGAACAAAAAGCCAAAGTTTCTGCCGAAATTACTCAGTACCTTCAATGCCCGGTCAGAAAATTTACAGAAAATACGTTGGAACTCTGGAAGGACATGGAATGTATATTTCCTACTTTATCTAAAATTGCACCAAAATATCTTAGCATGGTAGCGACGTCGGTTCCCTCCGAAAGAATTTTCTCAAAGGCAGGGCAAGTTTTAACCCAGCAGAGAAATAGACTTAAAGGAAAACGCTTGTCATAATTATTATTTCTCTCAAATTGTTCACATAATATTTTTTTAATGAATAAGTTATAGTTCTATTTTCAAGATACTTTTATTTTTGTGTTATTTAACATGTTATTTCTTTGTTTCTGCCTTTTATATCATTCATTTAATTTAATTTAATTTTTTATACTTGGAGTGTTCATGCTCGTTGTTCTGTCACTTTTAAATTCAAATGTCGCGCGCTACACTGACATAGAGTAAGTGTTACTAATGGTTTCCGCCAGAAGACCAGAGAGGGGGAAGAAGAATGAGAGAAGGGAGAGAAGCTTGCATCCCTCTGCCACTTGTTTTTGAGTCCTTGAAGAGGCAAGAGGTCTCGAGAAAGCGAATTGCTTTCAACCCCTTGAAGAGACACGAGGTCTCTAAATATCCATTTTGTTTGTAAGTCCTTTGGGAGACACGAGGTCCCTAGAGGTGTTGTGTGTGAATACAGAAAAACGAAGCTTATGTTCCTGCATTATTGGAGAATAAAGGTAGGTAACTTTGCTTATTGTCAGTGCCCTATTTGTTCTGTTTTTTTTTGTTATTCATTATAAAATAAATACACGTGGTATTTACATTTGGCCCATCGACCGGATTTTTATAGTTGTTTTGTTTTGTTATTAGTTGATACAGTCCATTTTTTGAAGTAATTTTACTTGTTTCCTTTAGTCTAGTAAATTTGTAATTGTTTATTGCCGTGTTGAGTCATTTAATTTCAAGGTGACGTTATTGCTTGTATATAGCTAGGTACATACTCGAATTGCATATTGTTGAAATCACGTTTGCATATTGTTTAAATCGCGTTTAGGAATTTTTTTGCGTTGAACAATGGAGTTGATTCAGCTAAAAAATAAGCGCGAAAGCGTTTATAGACGAGTAGAAGCCATATTGCACGTGGCTCAACAGGTCAAAATAGACGCAGTAGTGGATTTAGATAGGTTGAATAGATTTGAGGTTCGTTTTGAGGCGTTGAATGAGTTGGTCAATCTATTTGATTCATTGCATTTGGACATCGTGTCGGTAGTTGATCGATCAGAGTTGGAGAGCGAGCATGAAATGCAGAACAAATTCGATGAACTGCAATACTCTATAAAAACTATCTATCGAGAACTGAGAGGTTATGCAAATAAAGCCGCTGAGAATCAAGCTCGATCCGTTTTTCACGGTAGTTCGAAATCGAGTCGAGCATCGAGTAAGTCGCGGTGTTCTGTCAAATCATCGAACGCTCGATCTCTCAGTGAAAAGGAAGTAACGAACGCAAACGCGATTATGTCAACTTCAAATTTAAACAGACATTTGAGGTTACCGAAAATCGAAATGCCAAAATTCGATGGAAATTGGAAAAACTGGCCAACCTTTTATGATCTGTTTAAAACAATGATTCATGAGAACGAATCATTGTCAGATATTGAAAAGTTCCAATATTTGAGTGCTTCGTTAGTGAAGGATGCAGCTGGCCTAATCAAGAATTTACCGCTAACGGGAAGCAATTATGGGATTGCATTCAAGTCTCTGGTCTCAAGGTATCACAATACCCGGGTTTTGTTGACCAATTATTGGCAGGGTATTGTACAGGCCCCCAAAGCAAATAGTGAATCTGCTTCTTCCCTACGAACGTTGTTGTCTGTATTCAGTGAAAATTTGGAAGCGTTGAAGCAGTTTGAACATGACATGTGGGATTTCACTAAATTCAACATGTTGCTGCAAAAGGTGGATATGAGTCTTAAGCAAAAATTTGAGCTTGAGTTTTGCGAATCGGACATTCCCAGTTTTAGTAGTTTATGTAGATTCTTGGAAAAGCAGTGTAAAGCAATGGAGACAACTGCCTTAACTTTCAATTATGTGACTAATAGAAGGCAGCATGTTTCAGCAACCACTGCTAGGCCCGCTTCGTCCTTTGTTACCAGCACAAAGCTTGTATGTGCTTATTGTAAGGAGGAGCACCCCATGCTCAAGTGTGATGGATTTCTATCTTTATCCTCTCATAAACGGTATACGTTCGCAAAAAAGAATAATCTTTGTTTTAACTGTTTATCAAACTCGCATGCCAGCAGGGAGTGCAAGTCATCAAGTTGTCGTGTATGTAATAAACACCATCATACATTATTGCACTTCCCAAAAGCACCGGCATCGGGAGATGAGAGTGACTCAAACAAGCCACCTGTGGAAGAGCCACAAGGTGCAGAGCAATTGCGTGTGTTGGCAAGTGTGGTAAAAAGGGAACAGTCCGTGTTACTGGCAACTATAATGCTATTAGTACGAGATAAAAATGGAAAGGTTAGGAGATGTCGAGCTCTCCTGGATTGTGCGAGTGAGGCTAATTTCATTTCGCAGCAGTGTGTTGAAAAATTGGGGCTCAACACCTCATCTCGTTCAGTGATGGTTCAAGGCTTGAACCAAATGAGCTCGCTTGCTAGCCAAGGCACTCTCAAGTGTCGAGTAGAGTCCATTTATGAGCCAACAAAGTTAGAGTTGGACATGATTGTGATTCCGAACATTTGTTCCAAGATCCCTTCTGCTAAAATTGAGCAGTGCCACTGGCAACATATTCAGAACTTAGAGTTGGCAGATTCAGAGTTTGGTATACCAGGGGACATTGAAATTTTGTTGGGTACTGACGTTTATGCTCATGTGGTTAGACCTGGAATAAAGAGAGGGCCTCGAGGTGCACCAGTGGCCATCAATACTGTTTTTGGTTGGGTGCTTATGGGCAGTGTAGAACAGTCAAGTCTCATTCTGTTGTGAATAGTTTATGCACGTTGGTCGACTTGGATCATACCTTGAAACAGTTTTGGAGCTTGGAACAGGTACCACAAGGTTTAGTTATGTCTCCGGAGGATAAAAAATGTGAGGAAATCTTCAAGAAGACTCAGCACCGAAATAGTGCTGGGAGATATATTTTAAATATGCCCTTTCGTGAGGGTACTCCGTGTTTGGGAGAATCTTTCAGTGTTGCATTGAGGCGGTTTTACTCCCTGGAAGCACGTCTTAGTAGGGATCCAGCGTTGCACAAGTCCTATTCGGAGTTTATCAGGGATTATTATGAGTCTGGCCATATGTCTCTGGTATCAGATGTAGCTGTGGAACCATCTGATGCATACTATATTCCCCATCATTGTGTGTTGCGTCCTCACAGCCTTTCGACCAAACTGCGGGTGGTATTTGATGCTAGTTCCAAAAGTACGAATGGTGTATCTCTGAACGATACGTTGTTAGTGGGAGCGAAGTTGCAGACAGATATTGCCACTGTGTTGTTGAAATTTCGCTCAAACAAAATTGCATTTACTGCTGACATTCGGCAAATGTATCGACAAATTTTGGTTGTAGATAATCATAGGGATTATCAAAGAATTCTCTGGAGGTTCTCAAAGGGGGAACCTGTACAGAAATATCGCCTTAATACTGTCACATATGGGGTCTCCTCAAGCCCACACATGGCAATCCGAACAATGATGCAGCTTTGTGATGATGAGGAATCATCTTTTCCATTGGCAGCAAAGCTAGTTCGGTCCGATCTCTATGTGGATGATGTAGTCAGTGGAGTCGACTCATTGTCAGAGGCTTTTGAGTTGCAACGGCAATTGATTGGGTTGTTTGCTAAGGGGGGTTTTGAATTGAAGAAGTGGGCCAGCAATAATTCGAAACTGTTGTCCACAGTATCAGCTGATAGTCAGCAACCTCGATCGTTAGATTTAAATGATCCATCAGTGTTGAAAATTTTAGGATTGCAGTGGTGTCCCATAGGTGATACATTCTCTTTTAATGTTGAACCTATTGATCGTCCGTGCACAAAACGAAATCTTCTTTCGGAATTGGCAAGAATTTATGACCCCCTGGGTTTTTTGTCTCCTGTTACCCTGTTGGCAAAATATCTTATGCAGTGCTTGTGGGAGCAAAAAGTGGGATGGGATGATAAGCCCTCAAAGGATATTGTTGGTCAGTGGTCTCAGTATAAATCACAACTCAGTGCGCTAGCAGGTTTATCAATTCCCAGAGGCGTAAAACACGATAATATCATCAGTACAGAACTCCATGGGTTCTGTGATGCATCGGAGCGAGGGTATGCTGCAGTTGTTTACTTAAGACAAGTATCAGAGGAGGGTCAAGTTTGGATCAATTTTCTGTGTGCCAAGTCCAAGGTATCACCTTTAAAAAGAATATCGATTCCACGTCTCGAATTGTGTGGGTGTTTATTGTTGGCAAAGCTTCTGGAATTTGTGTGTCGGGTGTATGAAGGTCGTTTTGAGTTTAACTCTATGTATGCTTGGTCAGACTCTATGGTGGCACTTGCCTGGATAAAATCATCTTCCAATAGGTGGAAGACCTTTATTGGGAATCGAGTAGCAAGCATACAAGAGAAGATTCCTCCAGAGTCATGGCATCACGTAAGTGGACAAGAAAACCCAGCTGATTGTGCATCGAGAGGCATGTTACCTTCTGGGTTTTGTGAGCATCCACTATGGTGGGCGGGACCCGCCTGGCTAAAATTGGCAAGAGAAAATTGGCCCAAGTCGTTGCGTTTTGAGCCGCCAGAAGAGTGCCTGGCGGAGCAACGAACTCTCCCCGTACTAGTTACTTTGGCAAATGAGGAGTGGCTCAGTAAACTTTTGAATCGCTTTTCGCATCTACGGAAAATTCAGGGTGTTGTTGTATATTGTCAGCGGTTTGTGCGAAATTGTAGGGTGTCTCCATCTGACCGAACTACTGCATCTCTGACAGCCACCGAATTACAGGAGGCGCTTCATATGCTTATCAAATGTGCTCAAGGTGAAGTATTTCAAAGGGAAATAGCATCCTTGGTTAAAGGTGAGAGGTGTGCGAGGGCAATAAATAAGTTAGCCCCCTTTCTGGATACAGAGGGTATCCTCAGGGTGGGCGGTCGCCTTCGTCAAGCTGATGTTCCAGTTGAAGTGAAACACCCTATATTGTTGCCCCGCTCACATCGTCTCACCGAGTTAATCATTGCACACACACACCATGTCAATCTTCATCCTGGTCCTCGCACATTGCTTCATTTGCTTTCGCAACAGTTTTGGATTTTGTCCCCTCGGAGAGCTATTCATCATGTTTTGTCAAGGTGCTATCGTTGCTTTCGAGTGAATCCTACTCCCATGGCACCGATGATGTCTCATTTGCCAGTTGCCAGGGTTTCTCAGTTGAAGCCGTTTTCACACAGCGGAGTTGATTTTGCAGGTCCAGTTTTTGTGACACAGGGCAGATATCGAGGTGTCCGAAAGGTGAAAGCATATATTTGTTTGTTTGTGTGCATGGCAACGAAGGCCCTCCATTTGGAAGTAGTGTCTGATCTTTCAGCTGAAGCCTTCTTGGCAGCTCTTCGGAGGTTTGTGGCTCGCAGAGGAAGATGTGACAATTTGTATAGCGATAGAGGTACCAACTTCGTCGGCTCAAATAAGCAGCTCTTAAACTATGCAAAGGGGGCAGCAGATGCTTGTACCATTAAGTGGCATTTCAACCCCCCATCAGCTCCGCATTTTGGAGGTCTGTGGGAGGCAGGAGTGCGCTCAGTCAAGACTCATTTGCGAAGGGTGATCGGTTTGCAGATTCTGACCTTTGAGGAAATGTCCACGTTGCTTGCTCAAGTGGAATCAGTTTTGAATTCTCGACCATTGTGTAGTGCGAGTACTGATCCAAATGATCTGTTAGCCCTATCCCCAGGACATTTTCTTACAATGGAACCGTTAGGTGCTCCTCCTGATGCTGATTTGACTTTGTTAAGTATGAATCGCTTGTCACGCTGGCAGCTGGTGCAAAGGATCCACCAGGACTTTTGGCGCCGCTGGAAGAACGAATACCTGCATACACTGCAGCAGCGTGGTAAGTGGGATACTGTGCAAACGTCCCCCCCGATCGGAGCTTTAGTTGTGATTAAAGATGAGACTTCGTCACCTCTTGTTTGGAAGCTCGGACGCATTATGCAACTATACCCAGGCCGTGATGGTATAGCTCGGGTAGCTCAAGTTCGCACTAGTAGTGGCACTTTTGATAGGCCTCTGACGAAGTTATGTCTGTTGCCATCGCAGTAATACGTCTGCCTTGAAATTTTTTGTACAGTTAATTATAAATCCAATAGCTTCAGTTTTTTGTTTTTTGTGCTTATTGTAAATTTTTGTTTTGTTTGTTTATTTGAGAAACAATATAATTGTGAAAATAAATCCTTATTTTGGTGGGCGGAATGTTCATGCTCGTTGTTCTGTCACTTTTAAATTCAAATGTCGCGCGCTACACTGACATAGAGTAAGTGTTACTAATGGTTTCCGCCAGAAGACCAGAGAGGGGGAAGAAGAATGAGAGAAGGGAGAGAAGCTTGCATCCCTCTGCCACTTGTTTTTGAGTCCTTGAAGAGGCAAGAGGTCTCGAGAAAGCGAATTGCTTTCAACCCCTTGAAGAGACACGAGGTCTCTAAATATCCATTTTGTTTGTAAGTCCTTTGGGAGACACGAGGTCCCTAGAGGTGTTGTGTGTGAATACAGAAAAACGAAGCTTATGTTCCTGCATTATTGGAGAATAAAGGTAGGTAACTTTGCTTATTGTCAGTGCCCTATTTGTTCTGTTTTTTTTTGTTATTCATTATAAAATAAATACACGTGGTATTTACATGGAGTATATTAATTTTTTTGAAAATTGTCCCCAAATTTGTTTTTAATGAATAAGGTTTAGTTCTATTTTCAAGACACTGTTATTTTTGTGTGATTTGACATGTTATTTCTTTGTTTCTGCCTTTTAAAACATTATTTTAATTTTAATTCATTTTTTATACTTGGAGCATAATATTTTGTGTACTTTAAGAAGAATAAATGTTTTATATTTACTTCTAAAATATATTTTTATTATTTTGACTCATTATTACAGTTTTATAGGAAACATCGATGTTTTAGAAAATCGATGTTTTTGATCCGATATTTTTAACACATCGATGTTTTGATTTCGATGTATCAAAAGATGTGAACATCGATGTTATAGAAACATCGCGCATCCCTACTCTAGACTGGTACACAACACAGAAATGGAAATGAAACAATTCGATGCGCAAACTCACAGCTAACTTCTACTGACACTGCTCTTGCTCTCCTTTCTTGAATCACGGAAATTTACTTCACTACTTACTTTAATTTAAGCTCTACTATTATATTATGCCTGTGTCCCACACTTGATACAAAAAAGCTGAATGTATGCTTACACAGGGTACCTAAAATTGCTCACACCCTACCCGCAGCACACATTAAATTAGCATGTTTGGCTCAAATTGCCTCTGAGCGTAAATGAGTTTTCTAAGCTCAAATTCAAGTTTTTCTCTGCTATATTCATACGTCTTTCATATAACTTACCTAGTACATCTTTACTAGATATATACATAGTATCCATAGCGCTACTACCAAGATGTTAAATATGTCCTAAAAAAAACCTGATAAACATTTTGTTGGGCTGTTTGAAAAACTTTAAAATGTCAGTGTAAGGAATATTTGATATTGTTCCTAAACGTCAAAATATTTGGGGTTGACATTTTTGGGTGAGCTGAATAAAAACGGCTTTTTCTTTCCAAACAAATATTTCATTCCTTGTCCCGACGCGTTTCGACCCTTTTTAACTGGTCATCCTCAGGGGAATCTAGAATTTACAAAAGGCTTGTCAGAAAAACTGAGTTTTCCGGTAGGCTACTTCTGCGAGGGTACAACACAGGAATACAAGATAAAATGAGGTAACAACAGCTAACCCCAACCTAAGTCAAAAGTTAAAGGTTAAAAATGTCAAGCTACAAAGCTATAAAAGATTACAGGTATACAGACATAAACTACTACATGCAATAAAATGAAACAAATACAAGTCAACTTAAACTACAAGAAAAGCTAATTTGTCTTGAGATTTTAAATTAGAATCAGTCTGACTCTAAAAAACTCATAAAAGCTTAAAAATTCTTTAAAACGTCACCCTTGGCAGGATTTTTAAAGTTCAAGCTGAAGGCATAACAATAGGAGCGAAAGCAAACAGCACAAACACCAGAAGCCATGCAGCTGAGAACGAACTTTCAGAGAACATTAAACCTATTAACCGAATGAAAATTGAAACAGAAGCGAATTTTTTACCTATTTATGAAACATGAAACGCCATTTTGGCGTTTTCATGTTTCCTTAGAACATTTTTTTTATCTCAATCAATAAAAAAGCTATGATAACCAAATTTGGCAGGTAGGTTTACAATATAAAAAGTAAACTATACACCAAGATTTACATTTCTGTTACAAGAAAAAACAGTTATAATAAAATATTCACTACCATAACGCACTTGCTGCGTCCAGGCTTTTTATTATATTCATATTACTGGAGACCTATTCCACCTCAGCATAATTAGAATGCGACAAAGAGAGTAACTCCAATGCAAAGTTAAATATATCTTTGAAGGGATTTTCATTATTGGCATCTTTAAAACCACCTACATCTAACCAAGATTCTTTAGTGTTCGATGTTGTTGTCCCTTTTTTTTTTAATTAATAGATTCTCACTGGCTTTCCATTTTTTTTTTCATTTGGTTCCCTTGATATTCTCTAGCTTTTAATATATCTATTAATTGCCCCTTATTATATTGTAGTGTGTTGACTACATAATAGTAGCATAATAGTGATGGTAGATATACAGTACCGCTAGTTCATTACTAAAATGGTCGTCAAACTCCACTGTACGACAGCATATTATTTTGCATTGGACTCACCACATGACGCCCTGCGCGTGACAGTTCTAAAAATAGGTAGTCTCATTATCATATTTCTCGTTATTTGTATCATGTACTGCACGTACAAGTTTATGCCATACGTCACTTCCTACTATAATAAGAGGACTAAGAGGACTTAGTCATCATTCATGGCTTATAATCACATTTAGCTGCTTTCTCTGATATTGCGAACTGCGAACTACAAATAATATCACGAAATTCGATATTATTCACTTATTCACTTGCAGTTAGGCGGCTTATATATGGTATAATATTAAAATTATTTATATTTTCTTAAAATTGACTAAATATGTTTCAAACACACTGATGCAATTCTACCAAAATATCCGCTAACCGCTAAATATTAATTGTGTCCGCTAAAGTTGTACAAAATTCTACTAAATTTTGTAGAATTTCTACCGAGTTGGCAACACTGTTATTGACAGGGGTGAATTAAGAGCAGAGTTAGTTCTGCTAAAGGGCAAGGGAACAGGTTCAGCCACCCTGAGAAGTCGGTTTGGAACATTGAAACGTATCTGTCTTAGAACTTTTTGATAATATATTAAACCGTTTACTATTTTAAAAAGGAAAAGGCAATCTGAGACAAGCCGGCCAATGATAGAATTTCCAAAAAGTGTCGCATAATTTTGTAATTATTATTAAATTCTAACTTAAGTTTAAAGCACAAAAACTTTAAAAATCTATTTTGTCCCTTTTCTGGCTCTCCTTATAAATAAAATACTGGAGATTCTAAACAGAAGACGAAAATTTTAATTTGCTGGCAACATACCCATTGTATGAGATTAAAAAAAATATTGTGAAAAACTGCAGCTTGCCGCATGATAAGCCCCAGCATCCGATAACTGTCAGTAGCAAGATTGTCAATATGTCTATAGAATAGTAGCTTGCTGACCCGTGTATTAATATTATTATCTTAGAGATACGGGAACTCTTGCCATAGTTTCCCACGAGTAAAAGTTATAACACTACATTTATCTAAATTAAGGTAAAGCTGATTTATGTTACAATAATTAGTCAAGTTGTTAAGGTCGGTCTGTAAACGCAAACAGTCTGCTTCTTCACATTTAATAGGAATAAATAATTTGAGGTCGTCGGCATACATCAAAAATTTACAGAATTAAAAACAAGTATTTATATCATTAACGTATACCAGAAATAATAGTGGCTCAAGGTGGGACCCTTGGGGTACACCTGATGGTAATTCGTAAGGGATAGGTCCATAACCTAACACGGATATAAACTGAGATCTATTTCTAATATACGAACTGACCCAACGCAGGAGAACTCAATGCACACCGATCCCCTCTAGCTTTCTCAACAAAATGCTATGATTAATTTAATCAAAGGCCTTGGAAAAGTCCGTGTACAGAGCATCCACTTGCTTTTCTATTTCTGGAGATCTTAAGTTGGTGTCAACCGACCTGCCTCTATAAAAACCATGTTGCTCTGGAATAATTTTATGTTTAACAAATTAAAAAAGCTTAACATAGTGTCACATTTATCTATGAGAATTACGGTTATGGACTTTGTTATTCTGTGGTCAGATGTCGGTTATAAAGTGTGTTGGTAAGAGCGAACACTCTGGAATTATATTTCTAGAATGGACCAGAAGTGACAGGTATAGAATAGTATAGAAGGTCTAGAATCTCTATGGACAGTATAAATAGACGAGAGGTGCGTAGAGTAAGTTAGTTCAGTATTAAGTCGATGTGGTCTAGATTAGTGATCATAGAGTATTAAGCGAGTTAGCAGTAAGTGTTGGTGTTTAACAAGCGATCATAGAAGGCGAATAGTGGAATACAGTTCTATGATCATTTAATAATAGAGAGAAATATATTCGTTGATACTGGTGTTGGAAAATAGTTGCTTATAATAAATTAGTAGTTTAAAAAGCTGTGTTTTGTTAGTCAACGAATCCAGAACCCCGTAGAACGTAACAACTGGTGTCAGAATGGGGATTTTCAAGCTGCTAGCGGAAATATTTTCCAGAATATTCGTTGAACAACGTGAAAATTTTTAAAATCTCTGTAAGATCAGTGTCAGCGGTAAGCCATAACTGGGTGTGTTCTTGAAGCAGAATAAACTGTGTACCAGCTTTAAGTACGTCTATGCCTAAGACACGTACGGCAACAGCCAATATGGACGCTGAGCTATTGGAATTGATTAAAGAAATGAAAGAAGAAGCTAGAAAAAGAGATGAAGAAATGAGAAAAGGAGATGAAGAGTCAAGAAGAGACGAAGAAGTCAAAGAGGAAATGAGAAAAAGAGATGAAGAGGCCAGAAGAAGAGACGAAGAAGCCAAAGAAGAAATAAGAAAAGGAGATGAAGAGGCCAAAAGAAGAGACGAAGAAGCTAAAGAAGAAGCCAGCAAAAGAGATGATGATGGTGGAAAAAGATACCAAGAAGCGAAAGAAGAGCTGAGAAAAAGAGACGAAGAAGTCAAAGAAGAAATGAGAAAAAGAGACGGAGAGATAAGAGAGGAACTGAGAAAAAGAGACGAAGAAGCAAAGGAAGAAATGAAGTTACGGCCAAAGAAGATGTCATTGTGAGAGCACAGAGTGAATGTATTGTCCCAGTGAAGATAGTTGGAGAAATTTCGGGACAAGTGGTTGGTATTATAGAACCAGAAGACAACGATCTCTTTAAGACAGCTCTACTAGTCGGTAAAACTCTTATTCGAGCAAAAGAGCTGGCAGCTGTCAGAATAGCCAACCTTAAGAGCTTTGATCAGAAGATTTCCAAAGGTTCCGAAATCGGAACATTCTCGCCAGTGACCATCATACGGCGTTGCCACGACCAAGAGGACCCAGCCTGGTTCATCCCGGATGAACCACTTCCAGAACATCTACGCGATGTCTTAGCAGAAGCTAGTGGAAATGTTTCTTCACAACAGAAGCAATCCCTGTCTAAATTACTGTCAAAATATCGCAACGTTTTCGTAACCGACAAGAACGATTTTGGAAGAACAGACCTAGTACACTATGGCATTGAGACTGTGACATCTGTACCAATCAAGCAACCACCGCGAAGCGTACCATTGGCGAAACAACACGAAGTTGACACAATGCTAAGGGAGATGGAGCAGGCACGAGTTATAGAACCATCGCTAAGCCCTTGGACCTCTCCAGTAGTGTTAGTTAAAAAGAAAGATGGCCCCACAAGGTTTTGTATAGATTACCGCCGGTTAAACGATAAACTTGATATACTGGCAGGTGCCAGATGGTTTTTGACATTGGACTTGAAAAGTGGCTACTGGCAAGTCGAGATTGAGCCCAAAGACAAAGAAAAGACTGCGTTTACCACTGGTAGTGGACTGTGGCAGTTACACGTCATGCCATTTGGTTTGTGCAATGCTCCAGCCACTTTTGTGCGTGTAATGGAGACAGTTTTAGGAGGTCTAGACTAGAAAACATGCCTCGTGTACCTAGATGACGTCATTATCTTAATAAAGTCGTTCGCAGATCACATGAAGAAGGTCGAACAAGTGTTTCAGAAACTAAAGGGAGCCAATTTGAAATTAAATCCGAAGAAATGCTGTCTCTTTCAAAAAGCAGTCAAGTACTTAGGCCACATTATCACCCCGGTTGGAGTCAAAACCGACCCAGAGAAGACAGACTGCATTATGAACTGGAACATTCCAACCAATGTACATCAGCTGGGAAGCTTTCTGGGCCTCTGCACATATTACCGCCGTTTTGTAAAGGGGTTTGCTGACATCGCGAAACCTTTGCACAAACTGACGGAAGAAAAGACACCCTTCATTTAGACCAATGATTATGAAAAAGCATTCGAGACACTAAAATGTGCTCTCTGTTCATCCCCGATTCTGACCTATCCCCAGCCTGGTCGTAGGTTTATTGTGGACACGGACGCGAGCAATGTTGGTATTGGAGGTGTTCTTTCGCAAGAGCAGGGAGGCCAAGAGAAGGTTGTAGGGTATTTCAGCAAGGCCCGTTCCAAAGCAGAAAAGAACTATTGCGTGACGAGGAAAGAAATTCTATACATTATCAAGACGTTGGAGCATTTTCACAAATATCTATATGGTCAAGAATTTCTCCTGAGAACCGACCACGCTTCCCTACGCTGGCTTCTTCAATTGAAAAATCCAGAGGGGCAGATGGCGAGGTGGCTTGAACGCCTTCAAGAGTACAATTTTACTATCGAACACCGCCCTGGACGACAGCACGGCCATGCCGATGCCCTATCTAGGAGACCTTGCACACCAAAATGCAATCATTGCATCTCTGCCAAAAACAAAGAAGGACTGAATCTCGAAGTGTGTAGGACGACAATCGTACAACCCGTTAACCGATGGGACCCGCAGAGGTTAATGGAGGAGCAAAAAGAAGACCCTGATATCCAACCAATCTACAAATGGAAGGAGACTTGCCACGAAAGGTCTGAAGTTAGTGATAAAAGCGTTGCCACCAAAAGTTACTGGGCCCAGTGGGACTCCATTGAAATCCAAGGTAATCTTCTGGTCAGGAATTGGGAGTCAGAGGATGGAACCCGCATATTGAAACAAATAATCCTTCCGCGGCCAAGACTTAGGGAGGTAATCGAGGAGATCCATAGCGGGGCATGTGGAGGCCATTTAGGGGTGAAGAAAACTTTGGAAAAGGTCAAAGAAGGTTTTTATTGGTTACGATGTAGAGCTGATGTGGAAGAATGGTGCAAGACCTGCCAAGCGTGTGCCTCCAGTAAGGGGCCTAAATCAAAAACCAGGGGGCGAATGAAGCAGTACAAGGGAGCCCTTTCGAAAGAATTGCAATCGACATAGCTGGTCGTTTCGCTAGAACAGACGCAGGAAATCGCTATATGCTTGTAGCCATGGATTATTTTAGCCAGAAGTGTTTGCGGTCCCGAATCAAGAGGCCGCCACCGTCGCAGAAGTATTGGTGAATGAGTTTTTCTATAGATTTGGCGCACCACTAGAGCTCCATTCCAACCAAGGGCGCATGTTCGAGGCGGCTGTATTCCAGAAGGTTTGTGAGCTTATGGGAATCAGAAAAACGAGAACTACACCCATGCACCCTCAATTTGACGGAATGGTGGAAAGATTCAATGCTACTTTGGAGTCCCACTTAAGAATATTTGTCAATGAACACCAAACGGATTGGGACCGGCACATTCCACTATTTCTACTGGCATACCGCTCGGCTGTACATGATACTATACCGGGCTTACGCCAGCCAGCGTGGTTTTTGGGCGAGAGTTAAGACTTCCCCCTGATCTCATATTTGGAAAACCCACAGATGCTCCACGGTCAACTGATGAATACATAAAAGATTTGGAAAGAAGAATAGGATCCATCCACTCTGCTGTCAGAATGCATATACGCGTAGAAAGCGACCGCATGAAGACTCGTTATGACGTGCGAGCTAATTCAGCTGGTTTTAAAGAAGGAGATCGTGTGTGGTTCTACAATCCAGTACGACGCAAGGGACGGTCACAGAAACTACAGAAATTATGGGAAAGTCCTTATAAGGTGGTCAAAAGGATCAATGACGTTGTCTATCGAATTCAGAGGAGCCCGAAGAGCAAGATGAAGGTGGCCCATATGCACAGACTTACGCCATTGCAAAAATGTCAGAATTCGACCGGGAGGATCGAATATAAGAGGGGGGCAGTGTCACATTTGTCTATGAGAATGACGGTTATGGACTTTGTTATTCTGTGGTCAGATATCGGTTATAAAGTGTGTTGGTAAGAGCAAACACTCTGGAATTATATTTCTAGAATAGACCAGAAGTGACAGGTATAGAATAGTGTAGAAGGTCTAGAATCTCTATGGACAGTATAAATAGACGAGCGGTGCGCAGAGTCAGTTAGTTCAGTATTAAGTCGTTGTGATCTAGAATAGTGATCATAAAGTATTCTGCGAGTTAGCAGTAAGTGTTGGTGTTTAAGAAGCGATCATAGAAGGCGAATAGTGGAATACAGTTCTATGGACGTTTAATAATAGAGAGAAATATTTTCGTTGATACTGGTGTTGGAAAATAGTTGCTTATAATAAATTAGTTGTTTGAAAAGCTGTGTTTTGTTAGTCAACGAATCCAGAACCTCGTAGAACGTAATAATATACAAGGGATTCAAACAAATTTCCAAATACATCTAAGATACTGATCAGGCGATAATTTTTAATAAATTTCCTAGGACCAACCCTTATGTATATGGTCGAGGAGTCGGGGGCCAAAGGACTCCAGGGGGTAAGCTGAGGAAGCGGAAACAACAACATGAGCTTTCGATTAAGCTTTCCCCAAGACCGTCATGCGCGGTGAAGAGCCGCATCCTGCACGAGGTGGCCCTGCTTATAATTAAACATGACTGATCTAGACGCGGAGATCGAAAACACTCCCCCAATCCACGGTGTCACCTGACCCGTGCCTAGTGATGGATGGCACCAGGGTGATTGTGTGGTGAACGGAACCTCTGTAGTACCGGACAACCCTCCAGAGTAACCCGCCTTGCACTACACAGGGGGTTCCGGTGGTGTGGAGAGGCAGGGCAACTGTAAAGCTGCAAGAGGGGAGTGCGTGTCAGAAGAGGCCGCGGTCAGGCTCTAGCACGCCTATTACAGACAGACGTCCCAAAAGAGCCAGTGCCAGAACACCGGCGCAGACTGGCTCGTATAGGGTGGCTGCGGAGGGCCTCTGGATGGCGGTGGTTGACAGACGCCACTGAGCTCACGCTAGACCAGGGGAAGGCGGACCTGATCCAGCCTGCGGTGGTAGCTGCGGTGTAATCTCTTCAGGAAGGAGAGAGCCCGTTTCAGTTCCACCGGGGGCGCCTGGCGGGAGGCATCCTCTGGATAACCTGTGTCGGTCTGCAGTCGCGAGACTGGCTACGGAAAACGATCGGGGGCCTCGGTCAGATTTGGGATGGGGCGGACTTTACAGCCGTCGACTCCAAAGAGACGCAAGGTCCTCGTACGGATCCCTGACACCGTCCCGCAAGAGAGGGTGATCCGAAGACTTAAGATCCAGAACCCTTAACTGGGGAGACAACACTGGTGGGTGCTAAGCAGGAAGGCAGAGGAAAAAGGGCAGACTCTCGATCGACCCGGCGTCTTACAGAGCCCTGGAAGAAACCTCCTTCAAGGCATTCTGGGGCCTGGGAAGGGTTAGCTTGCGCCCACTGGGGAAGCAATCGGGGGTTGATCGGACTTAGGTTCCTTCAGGTCAATCTCCAACACAACAGGGCAACCACGGCCGGACTACTGATGGCTCTGAGGAACACGGATATGGCCCTCATCCAGGAACCGTACTCCTATAAAGGAGAGATCAAGGGACTCGGCGGAGCTGCTGGAAAGCTCATCTACAGCAGATCCAGCGAGAAACCGAGGGCCTGCATTTTGTCAGGGAATGGATAGAGTTTCTGCCTTGAATGAATTTCTGTTCCGGGAACCTGTCAACGATCAAAATCCGATGTGGAGGAGCGGATGGGTAGAGGGACATTACTGTCGGATCGGGCTATCTGCCAGGGGACAGAACGGACCCTCCTCCACTCAAGGAATTGGAGCAGCTGATGGTTGGTAGCAGAGCAGGTAGATGGTAGACCATCATCGGCATGGATGCGAACGCGCACCATGAGTTGTGACGAAGCTCGGACACAAACTCCAGAGGTGAGTCACTTTTACAATTCTTTATGAAATTTAATTTAGACATATTGAATAGAGGTAATAAACCGACCTTCGTCACAACACAGCGTGAGGAAGTTTTATATTTAACAGCTTACACTCAGTTTTTGGTGACTTTGTTAATAACTGGGCTGTGTCTGGCGAAGTGAGTAGCTCAGATCACATATACATCAGGTTTAAATTCGCCAAAGTCGGTATGGTACCGGTACCCTCGCAAGTAGTGATGGGAAAAACTGTTAGATTGCTTTAACAGTTCGCAACTGTTACTGTTATTTAGAAATAACAGTTAAATATAACAGGTTGAAAATAACAGTATGAACTATGAATTATTAAGAATTCCACGTAGACGTAGTAACAGTAGCTGAACCCGTCCGATGGTGTAGTTGGGTAATGTTTAAAATAAAAAATATTCTTGTATTATGTTTAAAACAAATAATTATTTTTTTATTAAAAAAATGATGGAGGTTTTTTTTTTGGGTGTTCATCACTAATAATAATTTGGTAAAATATTCAACAATGCAGAATTTCTTTCGAATTCTCTTTACTAATTAAGTATTAGTTAAGCATTGAGATTGAAAACCTCTATAGCCATCTTTTCCTTGAAAATGAGACTTATATGAAATACATGAATTATTGTAAGCAAAAAATAAAATAAATAATTTGTTTTAAAATTAAAACTAATTTTTTTCTCTCTACCTATAGGGCGAAGTGTGTCTGGTTTCAACTATACCGGGTACAGGGAATATTTTTATAATTTCATTAAAATTGGTACTGTTTCTGAGATTTTTTAAGTTTCAGCGATTTTTTATTTTGCAGTAGTAATAAAAAAAAGATGTTTAAAATCGGACCCATTTCTTAGATTTCCAAAGTGAAAAGTAAAAAGGAATATTGATTTATTAGTTACATAGGGCAAAGAAGAATGAGCAAAGAAACTACCTAATATAATATAATACCTAAGGACTCACGTTAAAGCATAACTGTACGTTTGTATACATATCAGTTTTTTCTTAAAACAAAAATGCCATCTGCATATCGAGTTATCTAATGAAGATTGAGTTTACGTCAACGACTGTGATAATTTTTTTATATACGCGGTGACCTGATTTTATTTTTACAGTGATATAGTTCATTTTTAGTAATTTTCAGTTGCTACATATACAGCTTTTCACATATTGAAAAATTAAGAACGAATTTTTTAGCGACCATAAATGTCAGAAGTGAAGGAAACTTAGCTCACTTTTTACAAGCATGACTTGTAATATTAATAAAATGAGGTAATATAAAAGGTGTTCCATTTGAATAATGAAAGTTGATGGAGTTTCCGCAAAACCGGAAGCTCCAACATGCTGCACCTCTCATAAAATTTCGGTAAAGAAATTTGCCTTTATTCTGCACATATGGTTCTTTATTACATTACACTTTTATTTTTTGTTAGAAGGATCTCTAGTTACATTTTCGATTCTCGGTTCACCGCCGGTGACTCACCGGTCATCTTAATCAGTATCCCAACAAACACGTTTGTAACCGTTACATGGCATTGGAAGCTCAATAAAGTATCACCGTAACATTACACTGTTACCTAAAAATGACACAAATGTACTTTGCAAATGGAGCACATTTAGGTAACAAATGAAATATTGCATACCATCAAGTATTATAACACAAAATCTATGTAATATTTTTATGTAACATACACATTATACAAATTTCATGGCGTTCTATAGTTTTAAAGCACACATTGATAACAACGTAAATTTTTATTTTACAATAAATCAGATAATTATCAAACCTAGCTAATGAAATGTTAAATAAGAAAACCTGTTAACCGAAATAGGTATGATTTAAACTTTAAACCTCGTCAATAATTTATTTTGTTATTATATTTATATAAATAAAATAAACGGAAAATAAGTGGAAATACAAATTAACACCTATATGTTCCAGGCATTGTCGTCGTTTTGTTCGGACAACTGCGCAGAGCGAGAGCTAGTGTTGAGTCTTGATCTTGATGTTACTGTTTGCTAATTGATTATGAGGTTATGTTTACTTTGATTGTGCTCGTGTTTGTGATTTATATTGTTTTCTTGTTCCTCATACAAAAGGTAACGTGAACATTTTGTGGTAAGTATTGGATTTTATTTTTCTGTATTTCTTGAAAGATTACAGTATTTAATATAAGGTTTAAGAATTTATGTTTTGTACATGACTTTATCGACAAAAGTAACCACTGATTGTGAAGAACTACATTAATATGGGTGTTGAATTCTTAATGGTGTTTCATGTTAAAAAGAATTATATTGTACATTTTGAATCTGTGATTGTGTTATCCTAGCGTTTTATGACGGAATGCGAATTAACCTATATGTTTCAATTGCAGCATCGTTTCTGATCATCATTATCGAAAGGCTGGAAATGACTACACAGCGAATTTACACAAAGCTATTCACTATAACAAGGTCAGTATTGATGCCCGCTAGATCAACCCAACAAATATAATAAGGTCAGAAAGCTCAACGTTTTAAACATTGCCAAAGATAATTAGTAGTACTTAGTTAGTTTTACATGATCATCTGAGTCATCTGAACTTATTGTTTAAATTTGCAACTGTCGTTACCTACTAGCCAGTTTAAATTTACAGGAGCTGAGTTTTTGACACAAGCAATGACGACAGATTTGTTAAATAATTACAAAAGCAATTTTAATATGGATGATACTACACTAGTTACAATTTAAAGTTGCAGTTATATTTAATTATACAAAAAAATCAACTGATGTTTAGATTTAGTTTTGAATTTCAAATTATGCATAACTTTGACTTAAATGTGAACATTATAAACAATTGTAAAATTAAAATTGAATTTATAAACATTTAAATACAATAAGAATGTATTATATTATATTGCTTTCTTACAAGTGTTTAATAAATTATGTTTTCAATAATTTTCTGTTTTGTTTTTCTAAACTATTATTGTGTGTGGTTATATAGACACAGCTCTACTCCTAACAACAAAATGTAATGTGGATGAAATTGTCAATAAATATATCTGATATATATGCCCAACTATGTTACATAGATATATCACGAGAGGAACTATATGCATGACATTTCGTGTTACATGTAACTTACAAGTTCATAACAAGTTACATAAATGGTACTTTTGTAAATAACAAAATATTATTTCAGTTATATGAATGTTACATAACTGTGTTTGTTGGTTACGCTTTTAAAAACTGTGCAAACAACGAACCGCTTTTGCCTAGAAATGGAGATCCACTTAAATGGTGGAAAATTCATTCTTATGAATATCCACATTTAAGTAAAATGGTGAAGGAGAAGTTCGGGACTGTCGCTACGTCTGTTCCGTGCGAAAGACTTTTTTATAAAACAGGACAAATTTTAAGTGACCGCCGTAACAGACTTTCGTCGACCAAAGTCAGTCAAATAATGTTTATCAACAAAAACTCAGAACTTTAGAAGTGTTTTGTTAGAAAAGTATTTTTTAGTGTAAGACAATTTTTCTCAAAGAAAAAAAGAAACATCGTTGATTTTATTTACATTTTTGATATTTTGTGTTTGTTTATAAATTGTAAATATATGTGTGTGTGTTTTGTGTGAATCAACAACCTGTCAAAATTTAACAGTTTCATTGTACCGACGACCCTACGTTCCCAAAGCTGTGAGCACACTAGTATAAAGTAGTATAATGTTATGAAGTAAAGTCCGTTCTATACTCTATACCCCATTCCCAGTCTCATGTCCATTCATCCTGTTATAACAGTTGCGGATGAAAACAGAAGTTGATTCATCGTAGCTAGTTGCAGTGCAACAGAAACAGATACGACAACAGAAACAGATACGACTCCGAGTTCTAGTGTAAAGCGCAACAGCATCCCCACCCCTGTACCTGTTATTTGTATATATCCATAACAGGTTGTTACTGTTGCGCCTCGACAACAGCTAAAAAATAACAGACTGTTAAATAACAACCCATTACTACTCGCAAGACGGACTGGGAAGCCTAGCAGTGGAACTGTGTGAGGTTAAGTGTACCATAGACAATTCAATAGACCTCGAGATTGCGGCAGCCCATGTGCGAATTAACAACACTTGTACTTAGGTTGCTTTTTTAAATAATTTATTAAACTACTTAAACTATTTAACAACAAACTCAAATAGTTACTGCCTAAAATATAACTGAACAAATATTACACAAAACAATGGCTTTATATAATAATCGGAGAAGTGTTCGTTGCCGGTTCTCACGAGAACACGCTGATCTAGCTTCTTCTGAACCCGCACTACTGGCACTATCTGCAACGGTCGGTATAATTCGTAGAATCTGCTGATGGGAACTGCTGCATGTAAATGTAACTTGATACCAACTACGTGACATATCGTGGGAAGCCATGTGTTAACTCCTCCCCCCATTAGAGGACGGAACCCTTGAGTTTCGGAATTATTAAAGGATTTTCCGCTTCTGCTGTGCTTCTTTCATTCTGCTGGGCACATCTCCTTTTGACAAATACTGTAATAAATATTGTTGCTAGAAGGATTAATATGATGTAGAGCAGGATCGTCCAAATACTTGTGTGGTACAACGGGAGTCTAATTTTGTTGGGAATTCTACTTTTTATAGACTGCAGCTGAGCCCTGATGTTGCTTACGTCGTGCAGAGGGACGTTTTCCAGTCCCAGTGCTGGCAATTATTTTATGTTCATTTTGCTTTCTGGATATTCTTCCAACATTGATAAGGAGAACAATTGTTGTGTCTCAACTGAGTTCTGCACTGTACTGTATCGTTTACCACCAATCGACAACTGACATCTTGGTTTGACTGTCACCATATACTTGCCTTGTATAATTTGTGTGTTTTCTTATCCCAAGCATTTGATTGACATCTTGGTTTCCTTTGGAGCCACCACCATAAACTGTGTGATGCCATATTTGGAAACGATAGTCTTGGTAATTTTTAGAGTCTCTTGTTCACAATTATTGATAGGCTTTTGGAAATTAATTAGCCTAACTTCACAGGAAGGATCTTCACTGACGTCTGCTATTGTATCTTCTGTACAGATATAGATCTTGTTCGTAAGCTCCTGGTAGGGGTTGTTTCTGAAGGCGTATTGTTGCTCATTTAGGATAAGGTACTTGAATCGAGGTATTATCATAGAGAAGCTGTTAGAATTGGTTTATATAAGTAGGGAGTACAGTTGATAGTAAATATAGTCAGATTTGTCTATTAGTGGAATATCAATTTGGAATATAATTTTATATCCAGTTTGGATAGACTTGATTTTAAATAATTTTTCATACAAAGATAAGTCATTCTTGCTTACTAATCTAGATTGTGAAATGTACTTTTCTATTACAGGAAGCTCTTTAATAATGAATTTTGGTTTGATGATAGAAGTGTGAAAAGTATTTAATTTAGAGAACGTTATAGCATTTTCAGTTGTTCATATTATCAATTTTATGACGTTAAATCGGTTAGCGATTTCAGTCAACAGTTCTAGAATATGTGATCGCTGGAGAACAGGCATAATATTAGTAGCTAAATCTTTAGTAATGTTTTGAAGTGCTAACATTCTTTTGACAATTTCTTTTTGATTCTGAGTTAAAGTATTTACTGTTTCATTAAATTCGTTTATTGCATTTATCATAACAGATGCTTGTTCGTCAAATAGCTCATGCATTCTATTTTGATCATCAGCTAATATTTGAAGGGCTTTGTTGATTCTTTCGCCATCATCAGCATCTAGATTGCCAGTGATTGATTTAAAAACTGTACCTAAAGGATTGAGTAAACCTCTCTTAAATCTATACTTATCAGGAAAAATTCTAAGGAAAGTTTCATCTATGTTATCTACAGTATAATTAAGGGCGATTATAAAATTATGGTATTCAGATCTAAAATTAACACTTAAAGTATTGGCTATAAGATAATATTTGTATTTAAGTTTACTGTAGTTGGTAAATAAGGGTTCCATATTATATACATGTATAAGGCGCCATACGTCATTTTGGCAATAGCTTCTACCTAACTTGCGAGGTAAAAACCCAGGGTTGTTCTTTAAATCTTCTAGCTGTGGCTGCCCTCCTCATGCCCACCTGAAAGGCGAAGATTTATTAAATGAGTTACACATTGCTCGACATTCTTGTGATTTATGAGTAAAGCTTTATTATGTTCTAGGAGGGATATTATCGTGTATGGGCCTGTATAGGGGTTCTTGTGCTTTTTGTGAAATCCAAATTCTGTTTCATCTAGATTATTAATTACTGATTGATTATCAAGATCCAGATGATTAATTTCTACTTGTGATAAAGCGTCGGCGTTATTTGTTTTTCCGTTCTTGTATTCTATATCCTACTCATATTCTTCAAGCTTTAAACGCCATCTTACTAGCTTCGAATTGGGTTCCTTTAATGAAAATAGCCATTTCAGTGGTTTGTGATCGGTCATTATGGTAAATCTTTTGCCGTAAAGGTAGGGTCTAAAGTAATTTACAGCCCAGACTATTGCAAGTAGCTCTTTTTCGATTGTACTATACCTGCTTTCTGTCTCGTTCAGAGTTCGGCTTGCATAAGCTACAGGCAGGTCTGAACTCGGTTCGCCTTGAATTAAGACAGCTCCAAGTGCGACGTTGGAAGCATCCGTAGTTAATATAAATTTCTTTGTAAAATCTGGTGGCTGTAAATTTGGACTGTTCATTAAAATATGTTTACATGCTTCAAATGCCTCTTATAATCTTCGTTGTTAATATCAATTTTTAAATTTTACTTTAGACATTTTGTTAAAGGTTTTGTGACATTCGCAAAACTATAAATTTTTGGTAGTATCCTATTAAACCCAAAAACGATTTGATGTTTTTGGTGTTTTCTGGAATCGGTTAATTTCTCTATGGCTTCGAGTTTTCGTGGGTTAGGTTTAATTCCTTCTGGACTGACCACATGTCCCAGAAATTCACCCTACTTCTTTAAAAATTCGGTTTTGTCCAGTTGTATCTTTAGCTGAATGTTCCTGAACCTTTCGAATACTTGTGTAAGCTTGTCTAGATACTCCTGTAGAGACGTCGAGAACACAATGACGTCATCCATGTAGACAAGGCAAGTTTCCCCAATCAATCCGCGTAGAACATTATTCATTAGGCGCTGAAACGACGCTGGAGCATTATTAAGGCCGAATGGCATCCTTAGAATATCATAATGACCTAGATCTGTTGAGAATGCCGTCTTTTCAATGTCGTCCGGATGTATCTCTATCTGATGAAAACCTGATGCCAAATCAATTGTAGTGAAATAGTGAGATCTACCAATTTTATCCAATATTTCTTCTATTTTAGGTATGGGGTAGCGATCTGGTATGGTTTTATCGTTGAGCTTTCTATAGTCTACAACGATTCTCCACTTTTGTTTTCGACTGGCATCTGCTTTCTTTGGGACGACCCAAATTGGTGAACACCACGGTGAATGTGAATGCCTAATAATATTTTGCTGTAACATTTTATCCATCTGTTTTTGTACCTCTTCTTTATGCACCTGTGGGTAACGATATAATTTCGAATGTACAGGTATATCGTCAGTCGTTCTAATCCTATGTTTTACCACGCGTGTGGAAGTTAACCTTTCGTCCTCTATAAAATATATCTGAATAGCGTTTTCATAAATATATTAGTTGTTCACGTTCTCCTTGATTCAAGTGATTCATACGTATTTCTTTTAAGGCCCAGTTACCATCGCAATTTTTCTTAACACTATTATTATATTTATGATTATAACTGATATATATTGCATTATTATTTAACTCAATAATCTCTAAGGGTTTAGTAAATCTGACATTAATTTGTGTAGAAGTTGGGTTTATTATTTTAACACTGGCCTCACTATCTGAGAATTTAACTAAACAGTCAGGTATAAATGAATTATTAATTAAAATTTGGTTAACAAGTCCATATCCATTGGACTTATTGACAGAAACATTGATTTTAGTTTCTGTATTTGGCTCAAGAGTATATTCGTAAGGAAAATGTATATAATTTCTAACCTACCTAAGTATAATTTCCTATTATTAAAATCTAGCCTAGCCTTACTTGCAAGGAGAAAATCGGCTCCTATCGTGTGGACGACTAGTAGTTGAATTTAGTAAAATATTTGCCCTATATTTGTGCACGGAGAATCCATGAGCTGATTTAATGTGAAACAATTTTTGAAAGATTGTATTTTTATATTTTTCTTGAACAATATCTGGTTTCAAAAGACTTTTACTGCTTCCCGAATCTAAGAGCAATTTTCCAGACAGTTCGGGGATTTCAACATAAGGAAGTTGACATAAATTGAGATTGTTTATTTCTATTAAGGATTTTTGGTTGATGTCCGGTGTAGGAAAATTGTGATTTTCACGATCATAAATTTCGGAAGGTGTATCAATCTCATGGGTAAATAGTTTGTCAGAATTAAACCTTGTTCCCGGAACTGTGGACTTTTGCTGGTTAGCAGGGAAGTTATTTCTTCTTTACTGTGTTGAAAAATTATTAGAATGTCTTGTACACCTTATATTGCCACTCGAGGTATCCATGGGTTCAGGATATATATTTTGGAAATGTTCTCGTGGGTTTTCTGGTTTAAAAGAGGTAAGTCTAGAAAATTGTGAATTCTGATTATTTTGGCTCTGATATTGGGAAGTATTCCTAAATTGTGAAGTTTGATTATTTTGGCTTTGATATTGGGGATTATTTCTAAATGGTTTTTGAAATTGCATAACTGGAAAGTTTTGGGGAGTAGAACGATTGTTAAAAGACCTGGTTTGTGGATTGGGGGTTTTATTATTTGGCGATGTATAATTGCCTGATTTGAAATGTCCTATCTCTATACTCATAATTTTCTTCCAGAACTATAAACTTAAGAGCGTCCTCAATAAATGCAGGTGCAGTGGAACTTACTACCATTCCTAGAGGGTTTCTAAGTCCCCCGAGGAACGCTTTTAATGTTTGTTGAGCGTAAATTGTTCTTTTCACTTCTAGTATTTGTTGATTGTTTTCATTACAAATTAAATTAGAAACCAGAAGTTGTTTAATGTATCTACACCTATTGCTAAATGTTAAAGCATCCTCATTATGTTTCTGCTTAAGTGTTAAAAGTTCACTCAAAAGACTAGTGTCGTCTCATTGGTCCGTAAAGTTTTGCACTGTAGCCTGTCTTAGATCTTGCCAATTATTAATAATTGTTGTGCTAATTATAAGTCTAGCTTGACTGGTTAATTTTGATTGTATAAAATTAACTAAAAAATGATTTAAATATAATCTTTCATCTTCAGCGTTATAAAATGTATTCATAATTATATCGCATGCCTTAAGGGAGTTACCAACATTTGACGGTTCCCCATTGAACACAGGTATCATCTTTAAATAGAATTCACTAAAGTTGTTTGCCATATTGCTGGCTTGGGCCATGTTTATGCTATTTTGTGTGGTACTAATTGAGTTAGTATCAATTTGTTCTACAAGACTAATATTATTATTATGACGAGTTAAATTATTCTGAACTTCCTGTACAACAATATTATTATCTAAATTATTTTCTTCAGGAAAGACTTCTAAGCTATTTCCAAAATTAAACTGATTAAGTCTGCTTATTAATTCATCAATATCCGACATAATATATTCACATACATATAACAAAGGAACAGAGAAAATATAGGAGAGCAACTTACAGTAATAGTAGGAACCAGATGACCATTTGGTATTCTTAAAAAAACCAAGGAACAAATAATCTCTTGATGCCTTAGGTTGCTGGGAGATCCTACCGACTGCGCCAATTAACAACACTTGTACTTAGGTTGCTTTTTTAAATTTATTAAACTACTTAAACTATTTAACAACAAACTAACATAGTCACTGCCTAAAATATAACTGAACAAATATTACACAAAACAATGGCTTTATATAATAATCGGACAAGTGTTCGTTGCAGGTTATCATGAGAACATGCTGATCTAGCTTCTTCTGAACTCGCACTGCTGGCACTATCTGCAACGGTCGGTATAATTCGTAGAATCTGCTGATGGGAACTGCTGCATGTAAATGTAACTTGATACCATCTACGTGACATATCGTGGGAAGCCATGTGTTAACTTGCGACACGCAATCACCTCGACCTATGACGCCAACTGCCTCCTGAAAATGATGGCGTCCATCAGGAACGTCCTGTTTTGAAACGAGGACCTAAGGCAAAGGAGGATGCAGGTTCGTAGGCTGTTCAACGCGGCCAAACGCTCGAGAGCATGAGATGGATATAGACATGCCATAACAAACTATAACAAAAGACTGAGGGACGTCAGGAAGGAGTCGTGAAGGAGGCACTGCGAGGAAGTGGAGAACACATCCGAGAGTACTCGACTACACAAGATCCTGTCCAAGGGCATCTAGAGTAGAATGGGCAGTCGCTAAAGAGGTGGTTACGTGGAGCAAAATTAGATGGGCCATTAACAGCTTCAAGCCATTCAAATCCCCGGGATTTATGGCATAATGCCCATCATGCTCCAACAGGGTATAGATATACTGGCGCCGGCGCCGGCAGGGCCAGATTGGCTCTGGGGTATATTCCGAGGGCATGGAGACTGGCCAGGGTTGTATTCTTTCCTAAACCAGGACGTCCAACAGACCAGGCAAAGTCCCTGAGGCCAACTTGAGAATACCCTGGGGAACAGGGAGGTGGCGCTGAGGGACTTCCTAGACATAGAGGGAGCCTTCAGCAACACCTTATTCAGATCGGTACTGACAGCTGTCAGGGAGCGTGGAATAGAGGAGACCTACTGCAGGTGGATCGTCTCCATGCTCAGGGCAGAATGGTGTTCACCTCACTCGCGGGAGGGACTCTGCAGGGGAGCGTTCTGTCTCCCCTGCTCTGATGCCTAGTCGTGGACGGCCTGCTAGGGAAGCTCTCAGGAGGGGGGTACAAGGTACAGGGCCTTGCGGACGACATTGTCATCATAGTCCGAGGAAAGGTTACACAGTGAGTGTACAAGCGCATACAGACAGCACTGAAAGTGGTGGAAAGGTGGACGGTTGGCCTAGGGCTCGAGGTGAGCCCTGAGAAAGCAACCGCCATACCGTTTACGAGGAGGAGGAAGTGAGAGAGCCACAGAACTCTCACTCTATATGGTAGAAACATCCCAATGGCCAGGGAGGTAAAATATCTTGGGGTCGTATTGGACTCTAAGCTAACCTGGAATGGTCACGTTGAAAAAAATACTGCGTAAGGCAGTTATGACCCTAGTCGGCTATATGGAAAAACGTGGGGACTGAGACCTAGTATGGCCCATTGGCTGTACACAAGGGTGGTCAGACCATAGTTAACATACGCGGCAATGGTCTGGTCACCTAAGGTGACACAATCCAGTGCCAAACAAGAACTAGGCAAGATCCAAAGGATGGCTTTTCTGGGCATCACAAGGGTCATGACTTCAACCCCAACAGCTGCAATGGAAGTGTTACAGAATCTAACCCCCTACACTTAGTTATCACAGGGGAGGCCAGGCTAGGATTATATAGACTAGCCTGCAATGGTAGACTAAAGATCAACCCAGTCTGCAGGGGCCACTGCAAAATTCAGGAGATCGTGAAGAAATCCATGCTTGAAATGAGGTCAGACTTCGCGAGCCCGCGAATCTGCAGGGAAAACAATTTTACAGCGGAAATCCCCGACCGCGAGGCATGGCGGGAGGAGACGCCGGGCTTACCACGGGACGCGCTCGTCTGGTTCACAAACGGATCCGCGGGGAACGTGGGACGGGGGCAGGTGTTTATTCGGAAGGACCGAGGGTAAGTCTTAGTATTTCTTTCGAAGACCATGCAACAGTATTTCAGGCCGAAATGTACGCCATCTTGTACTATGTTCGAGAGAACAAGAGGAGGGGCTACACCAACAAGCGGATCCTCATAGTCACAGACAGCCAGGCAGCCCTTAAGGCCTTAAGTAGCCCATGGGTAAGTTCTAGGCTGGTAAGTGAATGCCGAAACGAGACGAGCGACCTGGCTGGGCAGAATGAGGTCACTCTCATCTGGGTGCCGGGTTACTCAGAGGTCAAAGGCAATGAAGAAGCTGACAGTCTCGTGAAGAGAGGGTCAAGTCATTTATGGGACCAGAACCGGTTCTGGGCGTGACAAAAAGCACCGCCAGGGGAGCCATTAAGTACTGGGTCAGAAACGAACACAAGGTGTACTGGGTAGACTGTCCAGGGCTCAGACATTGGAAGTTAGTAATTAAGGAACCCAGTTCAAAGAGATCTGTGGAGCTGCTAAATCTTAGCAGATGACAGCTCAGAAACATAACAGGACTCTTGACGGGACACATGGCCGTCAAGAAACACCTGCACAAAATGGGGCGGTTTGAGGGGGACCTGGTATGCAGACTCGGCTAGGGGGAGGAATCAGCTCAGGACATCTTATGCGAGTGCAAAGATCTGGACCGCAAAAGACAGCTGACCTACAGTCAGCCTAGACCGGAGACAGAGCAATATAAAACTTCACCCTACCAATTGCTGTGCAGACTAGTTCAAGGCAGTGATTTTGGAATGGGTGGAGTAGAAAAGACAAAGGGCATGCACAATAAGCCAAAGGCTGCGGTGCTATCGGGACAGCAAATACGCGGACGAGCACTGAGGGATAAAAAAAACCTTATGTATAGAAATACATCATCCTATAAAATGGAGGCAGTCTTCCATTTTACAGGATAAATTCCTGAATGCAGATTTATTAAAAATTTACATCAGGGGTTCTAACAGAGAATCGCCACATCTCTTTACAAAATATGCCGACAATCCGTCAGGTCCAGCACCCTTTTAATCATTATGCCTTGCCAAAGAATCCAGTATCTCATCTGCAGTAATATAAACGCTGGATAGAGAGCGCGAATCAATACCTACATCTGTATCATCCGCATACGGTGCGTCATCTCCATTTTCATAAACGCTTCTAAAAAACTGGGCAAAATGATTGCAAATACCCACTCCCGAAGGAACAGAAACTTCATCTAATGTCATCGTAGATGGTGTGCCTTGATTTCCGTTCTTTAATGAGATATAACGCCAAAAACGGTTGGAATCCGAAGCAATTGAGTTCTCGGTCAGTCTAATATAGTGGTCGTGATCACTAGAAATTTGCCGCTTCCAACGAGCTGGAACATTTTAGAGGAACTATAATCGGCCATGTTTTTATCTTCCACCATCTTTCCACTTTTTGTGATACTTATTTTTTTCTTTGATACTCTTAATTGTCGATGGAGAAAAATATGGAGGATACTTTTTCCTTATTCGCATCATTGGGACATGATATTTAATGCAATTAAAGATAACAGAGTATAACTTTTCAACCATACGATCAACCTACAGACCTTCCAGCAGGGCACACCAAGGAACATTATTCAGAATATGATTTACCAGAGGGTAATTTTCTTTTTTAAAATTAAAAGAGCTATTATCAGGCCTTTTTAAACAATGTATAGTTTTCATAGAGAGCACGAATTCAACAGCAAGGTGGTTAACGTGGTCATCTATGAGAGGACAACAACAGTGTAATAATGCTATTCATATGAAACATGTTCACTCTTTTATTTATACAGGATGATTCATTGGTAAGTGCACATACTTCACCTGCATATGTAGGTCACTTGGGCGATTCCATATCACCTATTGTTAATGAATCAGTAACCCTTAATTACCAAGATACAGTGTGTTTTATTGATTTTGTCTATTTTTGTCTCGGAACATAATTTCAGAACCACTAGGTACAAAGAATCAAAATTTGGTGTGTATATTTTGCTAAATCAGCTATATCAATTTTTCGGCATAAAAATACAGGTCAGGTCAGTAAAATGTGGCCAAATTGATAAATCTCAAAAAGAACTGTATAATAGCATTCATTTTCAATAAAAAACTATTCATACAATGTCAGTCCTGAAAAATATTTAACCATTTAATTAAAACCAACAGATTTACACATTGGTTTATAAATTTGAAATTCTTATAAGAAGGCTTTGATTACAACAATTAAAACTTCAAACAGTCAAGTGGGTTATTAAATTTCTGACAGTTGATGATTCTCATAAAAAGTTGAGCTAACCTTTGTTTAAACTTTTCTCACCTAAATAATAATAATCTTCAAAGCAAAATGCCTCAAAATTTCTCGAACTGAGAATATGGAGATATGTTGTATGTTTACAGGTTTTGTGATGGAAACGGTCGAGCGGCTGCCAGAGAATATGCTAGAAGATTTCCAGGAAGTCGTACCCTGATCACCAGACTTTTTCTTAAGTGTTTACTTATTCCAAAGAACATGGGCGATTTCCAACTGAAAAACTGAACGAATATCAAGAAAGGCACCATTTGGAACGTGAAGCATTTTAATTAAATACAGTTGAAAATAATCCTGAATGTAGCATGAGAAGGTGCAAGTGCATTAAATAATCCACAATCTATTGTTTGGCGAAAATTAAAAAAACATCGAGTTTACCTTTTTCATATGCAAGTAGTTCAACAGCTGCAGCCAGAAGATTATTTCAGCTGGAAATGTGACGTATCTGCTTATCTTCAATTTTCTTTGTAAAAAAGAAGTTTTTGTAAAGAAGTGTTTGTCACGTCCAGATTTTTTTTATTGAGTAGCAGAATCTTCGCCACATAACTGTATACTTATTTTCTTATGCTGGTTGCATTTTCGGGCATTCACTGTTTTTTGAATACCTAGTAATTTTTTTTTGTTCCCTCAGGGCTCGTCCGCGGCCTTGCTGCCCCGATAGCACCGCAACCCTTGGTTGATTGTGCATAATACCTAGTAATACTTTTATTCTTTATAAACTCAGTGGGCAGTTCTCCCGACGTATAACATTTCTCAATCTGCACATTTTTATAATATTCATTGATAACAAATTAAATTGTCCGGCTTATTAATAATAAACTGATAGGTAAATAAGGTTGGAACTGAAATGGTCTCAAAAACTTTTAAAAATGTAAATTATAATTTGGACATATATTTACTATTTTTGTATAAGTATGTTTTATGAAAATTCACAGTAATAACGCACTTGCTGCGGCCACACTTTTTTGTTATTATGGACAAACCTTATTAAGGCGCCTTTTATTAATTTTTTCAAATATATCGGAATAAATGTGTGCTTTCGTAAAGACGTGACTACTTATATATGCATCAAGATTATTAAATATTCTAACTGAATGGGAAACTCACTAAGATTTGAAATACTTTTATAACTTTGCAACAACGCAGTTGCTGCAGGTAGACTTTTTTTACTATTCACCTTTTTTTTTAAATAAAACTCGCTACCATAAGTAACTTGCTGCATACAAGTTTTTTAACATATATTTACTGTTTAACAACAGGAATTTTTTATGCAAATTTGTTACCATTACGCATTTGCTGCGCACACACTTTTTTGTTATTGTGAATCGACAAATCTTATAGTGCCTTTTATAAATTTTTCTCAAATATCGGAATAAATGTGTGCTTTTCTGAAGGCTTCACTATATATGTATCAAGATTATTGAAGATTCTAGCTGAATGGGAAGGATTTAGGATTTGAACTGAATGAAAAACTTTTTTTAATACTTTTATTTAGTATTTGATTACCAATTTTTTTATTAAAACTAGCTACCACAACAAATTCGCTACCAAAACGCATTTGCTGCGTCAACACATTTTTGTTATTGCAAATGGATCTCTTTTTAGGTGCCTTTTATTATTTTTTTCAAATATCAGAAAAAATCTGTTAGTTTAGCGATTTAGGTTTGCTTTAAAATGGTCTTATAAATCCAAAACAATGATTCTTTTAACTTAATCATATGCCACTATATCAACACGCAAATTGCCTATTGCATGAACTTAAACACGTGATACAAATAAGGAGAGATATGATAATGAGACCACCTATTTTTAGAACTGTCACGCGCATGGCGTCATGTGGTGAGTCCAATGCAACAATGATATGCTGGCGTACAGTGGAGTTTGATGTTTCATCACAACCTCTTAACAAATTACGTATTTTATTAATATTTAAGTGAATACAGTTGGAAGTAATTTTTAAAATCAGAATACTATACGCTGTGACTATGTGATATGATGATCAAATCAAGTTTAAGAATGTTAACGTCCTCTAAATGTCTGCGAGCGTCTTCTCTACTTTTTAAGTTTGTGTATCCCCAATGCTAATTCAGGGCTCCCCTTAATTATTATACTTGCCTTGTGTATATATATATATATATATATATATATATATATATATATATATATATATATATATATATATATATATATATGTGTGTGTGTGTGTGTGTGTGTGTGTGTATTATAAAAATTAAAAAGATTAAATTTAGTGCTGTGATCTATATTACACACTTTTTGATTGCAAATGACTTTGTTTTACGTGTGTAGTTGGACTTCTATAACGTTACTCACCACGTGATGTCATAGGAGGGAGTGCGGCATATGTGCAATATCATATTTCTTGTAAGTCATTATATCATGCTTAAACAGTCCGGTGATTAAATATCGCCAGTATATTATTGTACATACGCCTAGATGAATTGGTGTATCCGGGGGTTGCATACATTTAGGACCTGTCGGCCCTTGTCTTGAATGATAATTTCACAGCCACTAGGTACAAAGAAGCAAAATTTGGTGTGTATATTTTGCTCAATCAGCTATTTCGATTTCTCAGTTTAGGGCAATGAAAATACAGGTCAGGTCAGAAAAATATGGCCAAATTGCTTAATCTCAAAAGGAACCGCCTGTATCAAAAAATTTAAAGATATGTTTTAAGATTTGGAAAGAGCACAAAAAAATAAGACAAATAAAGTACATTTTCAAATTGCGCCTCGTTTTTGATTAAATTTTTTTGATAAAATGGAAATTTTACAACAAATTAACATATTAAAAAACGAATCTTACAAACTAAGACAAATTATTTTTAGAAAATCAAGAAAAGAACGTTGGTAACCACATTTAAATTTACAACTATTGTTCAAAATTACCACCGTTTCTGTAAATACACATTCCAGCCCTTTTAAGCAAACTGTTGACTGATCTCCTAATTTTACCAGGATCATTTCTTATTTCTTTACATGCATTGTTTATTATTTTAAGCAATTGCTCCTCATTATTAATGTTTTCAGCATAAACCTTTGCTTTCAAGTTTCACAATCATTCTACCACATTAAAATTTGGACTTCTCGGTGGCCATGTAATTGTTCCACTGCAGCTTATCCACCTGTTTGGGAAATTTTGATTCACAAAATTTCTCACAATTAATCTGAAATGTGGAGGAGCTCCATAGTGTTGAAAAAACATTCCCGCAATATTTTTGTTTCTAACAAGACCAGCAACACGTTTTCGATAAAATCTCACCTGTTAGTAGTCTATTGGAAAAAATGTATGGTCCAATTAAATAACCATTAAAAACGCCTCACCAAACATTTATAAAAAATCTATGCTGCGACCTTGACTGTCTTACAGAATAGGGGTTATTTTATGTTAAACATACCATCCCTTGTAAATTGCGCCTTAACAGTCAACAATATCTTACTTACATTACTTCAGTTTCTAATAATCAACTGACTAAAATTTAAGCGAGGGACTTAATCTTCTGGCTGCAGCTGTTGGGACTACTTGCATATGAAAAAGGTAAACTCAATGTTTTTTTAATTTTCGCCAAACAATAGATTGTGGATTTAATGCACTTGCACCTTCCCATGCTACGTTCAGGATCATTTTCAACTGTATTTAATTAAAATGTTTCACGTTCCAAATGGTGTCTTGCTTGACGTTCGTTCAGTTTTGCAGTTGGAAATCGCCGATGTTCTTTGGAATAAGTAAACACTTTAGAAAAAGTCTGGTGATCAGGTGTACGACCGTTTCCATCACAAAACCTGTAAACATACAACATATCTCCATATTCTCAGTTCGAGAAATTTTGAGGCATTTTGCTTTGAAGATTATTATTATTTAGGTGAGAAAAGTTTAAACAAAGGTTAGCCTAACTTTTTAAGAATCATCAACTATCAGAAATTTGATGACCCACTTGACTGCTTGAAGTTTTAATTGTTGTAATCAAAGCCTTCTTATAAGAATTTCAAATTTATAAACCAATGTGTAAATCTGTTGGTTTTAATTAAATGGTTAAATATTTTTCAGGACTTACATTGTATGAATAGTTTTTTTATTGAAAATGGATGCTTTTATTAACTTGTAGCCAATTATAAAGAGAAAACGGTGAAAAGTAAACAGAAAACTGAGACCCGCAATTTAAAAATGTACTTTGTCTTATTTTTTATGCTCTTTCCAAATCTTAAAACATACTTTTTTAATTGTCTATACAATTTGGTCACATTTTTCTGACTTAACCTGTATTTTTATGCCAAAAAATCGATATAGCTGATTTAGCAAAATACAGTGATGGGCAAAACAGTTATTTTCTATTAACAGTTGAAGCTATTAACGTTATTTAATAAAAACCCTTGAAAACAACAGCTTCAGTTATTTATCTGTTATTTTGAACTGGATAGTCGATCGATAGTATCCTACATTCCCAAAGCTGTGAGCTAGAGCGAGCACACTAGTATAAATAACGTGTTAAGTAATATGTTATGAAGTAAAGTCCGCTCCATACTGTATACCCATACCGATACATATTTAGCATTCCCAGTCTCATGACCGTTCCTCCCGTTAAATAGTTCAATTTAACAGTTGCCGATAAAAACCGATGTTTATTCATCGAACCTAGTTGCAGTGGAACTGAAACAGATACGAGTCCGAATTCTAGGTTAGTGTAAAAAGCGTTTTGTGTACCTGTTATTTTTATAAATCCATAAATGGTGGTTACCGTTACGGCTCGACAACCGTTTAAAAATAACAGATTGGTAAATAACGACCCATCATTAACATTTTTCAGGACTTACATTGTATGAATAGTTTTTTATTAAAAATGAATGCTTTTATTATACAGTTCTTTTTGAGATTTAACAATTTGGCCACATTTTTCTGACCTGACCTGTATTTTTATGCCGAAAAATCGAGATAGCTGATTTAGCAAAATATACACACCAAATTTTGATTCTTTGTACCTAGTGGTTCTGAAATTATGTTCAGAGACAAAAATAGACAAAATCAATAAAACACACTGTATCTTGGTAATTGAGGGTTATTGATCCACTAACAATAGGTGCTATGGAATCGCCCAAGTGACCTACATATGCAGGTGAAGTATGTGCACTTACCAATGAATCACCCTGTATAAATAAAAAAGTGAACATGTTTCATATGAATAGCTAGTAGGAAACTTGATTAAATTTTAATTCAAGTTTACAAGATCATTTCAACACCAAACAAGTTGTTATTATCTACTGTCTGATCATTATCCTCAATGCACTGACCACTATCATAGTTTGTTATCCCTTACATCTTTATTAATATATTCCCCAGTTGAATTTTCAAATCTTCCACTGCAATGACCAAATCCCCTTGTATAGATTCTACTTTCTTTGCATGGTTACACTATCCTTTATACTGCTCCACTAAAAATCCAGCACAGTACCTGGACATCAGCAAACGTAACAAGACATTGGTGGTTTATTAACTTACACACTGTGATATGGAACATTATCTATGGTGTGCTCGTTACACTATGTGAAGGTAGATTTGGTACAACTTATGTTTCCAACCATTTTTTATAATTGATGAAGTTCAAACTTCATGATAATCAGATGTTTTTTTTTTTACTTAAACCCCACAGATGCATTAGGTATAAAGCAAATTTCCCCACATGTGGAAATGGTCACTATACTTTGCATACAAATTTCAGCAAACTCCTAAAGTCTAGAGATTTCATCGCTTCACGACTTTTCATAGGTATGAGAAGAATGAAAGTTTCATTAATGTAGATTATACTCAGACATTTGTTACTATGTTTTAGTTTTACACGACCACAGTCCCAACAGATGGACAATCTTTCTCAGGTTCTCCCTGGAGCCAGTGTGCCAATTATCTGCACAAAATTTTCTATTGATCTTGTCGAATGAAGATTTAGATTTCTGCCAAGTACAAACTGAGAATTACCCTATACAAGATGTATAGATGATTTTGATTGATAAGTGTAAGATACACTTATCAATCAACACTTATCAATCAAAATCGTCCAGATCGCTTTTAAGACGTAATTCGTGCCTTTGAAGGAGATTAAAAATTCACCATTTCCACTCAATATCTTATTTTGTGTCATAATCCTGAAACATTTCTTAAACACGTATTGCAGTAGCCACTTGCTCTTGCACTATTGTAATTTCTATTGCTAGACCACCATTGTCTCTTTTTCCCCATAAAAAAGCTATAAACATTATTTTGGTGAATGTCACTTTTCATGTGTCCCATCAATTTTCTTAAATAATTTGAACTTAATTTTCATAGAATAATACCAGCAAAACCAATGCCTTATGATATGTTACAAAAAAACACAATATAAACAATTTTTAATATTGTATTAAAATATAATTCATCTGGCATGTCCTCAAATTGTGTTTTTAAAAAATAATAAAACAAAAATTATAACTTACAGGATTCAGCTTTATTTGTTACTGAATAATACATCAAACTTTTCTTCAACTTCCTAGTCATTTCTCTGGCATTTTAAAATTTCTTTATAGCTGTCAAGAGATGGCAGATGCATCTTACTCGCTTATGAGAAAACAATCCACTGCTACCGACCCCATCTAAACAGACAGTGTAGTCTTTAAACAATACGACTTTAGTGTCTCTCCTGTTATTTTCATTCTTCTGGCATATTTTGATGTTTTAAAAATACAGTATACTCTCGATTATTCGTGTACAGATTATCTGTGATGAGAAATTGATCAAAATTTTAAATCAAGGAATAGATCAAAATTTGAATTTCTTTTGTTTTCTCTCGCACAAATATAATAAATATCCTTAATAAAATGCAATGACAATCTAAGTGCGGGTCTGCCTATTATAATTACTCTGTTGCAAAAATCATGAGGAAAACAAAACTGTGAAAACCTGTAGTGTAGTAATATGCATGTAGAAACTGAATTAACTGTCACAGATTGCTTATTCTGTTGTGATGAATTCTTATCTATCTCCAAACGTGCCACTAAAATAAGAACGTTAAGAGGGATACATATCGGGGAATGTTTATATATCGGGGAATGTTTATGTCAAAATGTTTAATTGCCCTCACCTTTTCACACTTGATTTCATTCGAAATTGCATGGGCTACATGGCAGAAAGGAACAAGAGAAACATTTTCTGACAACGCTGTATGTATATATATATATATATATATATATATATATATATATATATATATATATATATATATATATATATATATATATATATACATTTTATTATTTGTATGTGAACCCCCCACACCCCCCAATGAAGAAGTTTCATATTAATAGTGAACATTAATATTTTAATTTCAACTATATATTTCGTTTGAATACGTTTTTAACAATTTAATATTTTTAATAACAAAATGAGACATATCTAGTACATTTGTCTATTTGACATAATTTTATTTTTGATTTTCAATTAAAGACATAGTCTAGAAATTATGTTCAAGACTGTACAGCACTAGTATATGTGTGGAAGATTCAACACGAATGAAGCATTGCCATGTTTGCACCAAATATACAACTTAACAGCCTCATCTAGGGAACACAACTGACAAAACTTGGTAACACAGAAGAGTAATCACCCATATTGTTGATCTATACGCATAGGCATTTTGTAAATTAAAACTGATCGACATTGTTTTTGAATATATTTATTTCAAATACACTGTAAAAGTAGCAACTGAAAAGTTAGTCACAGGTAAAAAACACTTGTTATAAATATAACTAACAAAAATTGTGCTAATTTAATTTTGAGATCACAATACAAAAACCATAAAAAACAAACTGAAATAAAACTGTGCAAAATGGCGATTATATACTTTTATTTTTGTTATATAATGCATGTAACTAAAATGTAGTAGAATATCACAAAGTTGACAATATACTAACTGAAATATAAATACAGAAAATAAAAAATCATCATTGATTATGATTTACTTATACAATCCTTCCGAATACTTATTCATTACCTTCGAATTAACAAAAATTTACACATTACACGTGCATAATCCTTATTATTGCACATTTCCAACAGATACTAGAAAATATCTAATGACATAAAAACACTGAATCCTGCTTGTTTTAGTATCTTTTATTTATTCAAATTTTACAGTGTGTTTCCACAAATAAGTTAAATCTGTGTATAGCCTCAAGACTTAGAAACAAATAATCTGATCTTTGTTGATTAATTCCCTTTTAATATAAAATCGAAAATGATAACCTCCTATAAAGGACTCCACATATTTGCGCATAACATGTTACTACACCATTAACCAAGCAACACTTTTGATGTAGTGTTTTGTATTAAATAGCGAACATCTAAATAATTTTATAAATAAGTATTTTAACTTGTGGGCTTTAAGAGCAGGATGGTATTCATAATGAGAAAATTTTATATATATATATATATATATATATATATATATATATATATATATATATATATATATATATATATATATATATATATATATATATATATATATATATATATATTTAACTTAGCTAAATAAACAAATTGATTTACACAATTTTATTGAATGTATAACTGCACTTTCGCTGAAATTCTCAGCTTCGTCAAATGCAGAATAAAAATTTAACAAAGCTGAGAACTTCAGTGAAACTGCAGTTATACTTTCAGTCAAATTGTGTAAAACAATTTGTTTATTTATCTAAGTTGACAAAGGGTTTACATCCAATATCGGCCTCCACAATATAATATCTATTTACTCGACTTAAAACTTTTGTGCTGATTATGGTTAGCTTAACTTAATGAAACTGTTCCAGACCAAATAGGAATGTAGTGGCATTCTGCCTGGCTTCACAATCTCTGCAAAGAGAAGGGGTTATTGCAAGACCAGATGGAAAGATTCTACCTCTGTATTTAGTCAAAACTTTTGAATGAAATATTTAAAATACATTATTTTAATTATTTTGAAAATGGGTAAAAAATTAAGATGCTATCAGGGTATTAAAACTCAATATATTAGACACTGAAACAGAAAAATCACTGAGAGGAGAATAGTGCACATCACAAAATATAAATCAATAAAAGTCATATTGGGGCAACATGGAAAATGAAGTAATACAAAGTTGACGATCCTAAGACTTCTTGGTTTATAAGTTTTAAAAATGATACCATTACTGTACCTACACAATGTTTCGATAACAATAAAACACTGGTGTGCTTGGGGTGCTGCAGCCATTGTTTAAGAGGAGCATGCTCACACCGCATTTACTATAAATGCCATGAAAACAAAAACAATTTGAATTTTGTACTAAATAGACATTTTCTACTGGTGGTTTCTTTAAAATTGCCATAAAAATTACAAAGTCCAATCAACCTAAGCAAAACAAGAGCCTGTCACTTGTGTAGATAGATGTCACTAAAGGGGGAGGTGTAAATCTGCGGCGATTGAGGAAGATGCTCACATTGCATGGTTATCGGAATATTATGTACATTACCCTATACTTTGTGTAATCTCAAAAACAAATATTAGCTTCCTCATTTACTATAAATGCCATGAAAATAAAAATAATTTGAATTTTGTACTAATTAGACTTTTTTTTCTTCATATTATCTGCTGGTGGTTTCTTTAAAATTCCCATTAGAATTACAAAGTACAATCAACATGAGCAAAGCAAAAGAACATAAGTTCAAAAAAAAAAAAACAACGAATGTTTGGATGTACAATGTTAGGTACCATAAAGAAGGGCAACAGCTACTAATATTAACATCACAGTAAACAAACACTGCATTCTAAAATCTTGTGCGAGTGAGCTTACATATAGACAAAGGACACCACTCATAACTCATCAAAAATCACCGTCAATGCAGGATTGAAACCCGCGACTTTACAGACGGAATGTTCCATGTTACCTGGAAAACGATGTCTGTAAACTATAATGACCAATTATTACATGAACGCCATCATATAGCAAAATATTTGATACTGACACTTACTTCAATTAGTGAACACTCTTGCAGTAATTTTAATACAATAAATAATAAATCAACTGGCACTGAACACAAAACTGAAACAAAAAGCAGTATCACCCCAAAAATAATAACGGAGAGTTATGTGCTAGATATGTTTTTCGACAACGAAGTTGTCTTCATCAGCAGCTGTTGCTAAACTGTTTAGGGGCAGCTACTGCTGAATTCAACTTCATTGTCAAAAGACATATCTAGAACATAACTCTGCTTGAACATTGTGAGATGTACGATAGGGTCACCATTTCGGTGAGGAACCAGGTAGTATGTTGTCACGACAGCTACAAATAACACAAAATGTTATAAAATAGAGACTGTGTACAACCAACAATTTTGTAAATTCTCAGCCCTGGCCCATTTCTTCCCTAATATAGGGACAATGTATGCAAGGCTAGATGTATTCTCACAATAATTAGTACCGCAGACGAATACATCTAGCCTTACACAACCCTGCTTTATTATTATTTTTTTGGGCGATTTTAATGGTTTAAGATATAACACAATATCAAGTTGGTTTTGAGTATTCCTGCTAATTTGATGCGTCTTACCATACGACAATGAGAACTGTTAAAAAATATACATTTAAAAGCAACATTTTGGACACGTTTTCACAAGAAGTTTTAATAGCTAAAATAAAATCTTTAGCAATGCATTACGTTTTCCAGTTTATAATCTAAGGAAGAGACTGAAACGTAGAAAGTTATTACAGGTCTTCAGACAAGCACAAAGAAAACAAAAAGAGATGATAAGTAACTATCTATGATTTGAGACACTTTTGTTTTTGAAGATGAACCTTTATGCAAGTATTTCTAGTAACTGTTGAAATGTATACTGAACGAGTCATACAAAATGTGGGATGATGAAATTTCGATGTATGTATTATGTATGTAGGTATGATTACACTAAATCTAATGTAAGCAACTAGACTTTTATCAGAGTCTCTATAATAATATACTCGGTCATGTTTCCCTTTCTTTGAAACAAAAAGAGAATTACTTCGTCTTGTTAGTCAAATGGATCTCCAACCAATACCACAAAACTGGGTGAAAAATAAATCAATTATTATTGGCACAAATCTTAATCAATACTGAATAAAGCTGTTTGCTCAGACTGATTTTATAAAACTAGAAAAAACTTATAAAGTGTAATTTCAAGCAATGCAAAAACTGTGGTACTGACTAGATGATCGATCTATGACTGAATTTAACTTTATGGTTATAAAATAATTGCTTCATTGGAAGTCCCTTAAATTATTGACTATTTACATTTTTATAATAAAGTCTAAATTCTCTCAACTAACCTGTACTTTACAGAACTTGTTTAAAATATATAAGTAACTGAAATTATAAAACTGGAAAACTAGTAAAACCTAAACATGTATCATCTGTTTTAAAAGCGAATATTGGTTTAATGATCTTATTTACAATTATGCATATCAAATAAAAGTTTTATTTGGAATGGCACCTAAAACCAGATAAACAATAAAACTGTGTTTTGACCTGACACAAGAAAAACCCTTAACATACATTGTGTGACAACTTTCTTCTGATTCAACCGGTTATTTCTAAACCTATCAGATTAACCCCTTAAGTGGGCTATAGTGCACGCAGGTATCTACCCCACACTGTGGGTCCGTGCACAAAAGTGCCTCTATGAAATCACATAATAAATATAGTTTATTTCAACTGGTTTAAATTATAACTTTATTCGAGATGGCAAGCGACACCTACTTGTAAATATAAATACTAATATAGAGGTATCTAAGTAGGCTTAAAAAAAATATATATGCAGAACTCTGAAAGATGGCTGTGATCCAGTAGTGTACAAAAATTACTGTATGTTGCCCCACAGAGACCTGCAATGCGGGACCAAAATTGATGATTTAGATTCCTTCACATAATATAATTCTATATACTGTGAACAAACTGTTTGTGGAATGATGGTAGCAGCAATACAGGTACTTACTATATATTTTTAGTGGCAATAAACGAAGTTTTTAACAATGAATCATTAAACGCACATGTTTGGCAATTAGAAAGGTTCTTTATTGCAAAAAAAAACCCCCAGAGAAATACAGCCCCTTGTTCCGTACTCCGTTAGTCGACTTTTAGCAACGGTACAACAGTGTATTTAGATTATTTTATAAGACGTTTTATAAGACGAATTGTGCATTCTGAAACTTTAGTGAACTATGAATAATTTACAAATATTCTTATGTGACGTAGGACTTTTTGTTTTATTAGAAAAAACCTAGGACTTTTTGTTTTATTAGAAAAAATTGTATGGTTAGTGAATCCTTATTATTTTATAGGACGCATCATGCATTCTGAAACGTTAGCGAACTTTATAGCTGTGAATAATTTACAAATATTCTTGTGACTCGGAATTTTTTATTCTATTAGAAAAGATTGTGTGTTGCTTTGCTAATATTTTATTTGAAGTCACATATGTATATTTGAATAATTATTTTCAGATAATTCACAAACATAGTGTATGAAATAACAATGTTTTGTGTAAGTTTGTCTGACTTCTTTGTGTAAAAGTGATATGGCATGCAATGGTACCCCTTTGTGTGGCGCTGTGTTTCGGCAACTACCACACGAAGAAAAACTATACATTTTTTTCTCCCTCA